>OX461810.1:54281403-54881403 GCA_949802685.1 Dicyrtomina minuta
TAAAGCTATCAAAATTTAACGGACGTCATTATAGATGATCCCAATACAAGAATGGCAATTGTTGGGACGTCATTTGTGCACGATCCTAATCAAAGAATTGTAATTGTTGGGACGTCATTTGTGCACGATCCCAATAAAAGAATGACAATTGTTGCGACGTCATTTGTGCACGATCCTAATCAAAGAATTGTAATTGTTGGGACGTCATTTGTGCACGATCCCAATCAAAGAATTGTAATTGTTGGGACGTCATTTGTGCACGATCCCAATCAAAGAATTGTAATTGTTGGGACGTCATTTGTGCACGATCCTAATCAAAGAATTGTAATTGTTGGGACGTCATTTGTGCACGATCCCAATCAAAGAATTGTAATTGTTGGGACGTCATTTGTGCACGATCCCAATCAAAGAATTGTAATTGTTGGGACGTCATTATAGACGATCCCAATAAAAGAATGGTAATTTTCGGGAAGTCATTTATGCACAATCCCAATAAAGCTTGACAACGTCGTACCCTACACCACCCCCCCCCCCCCCCACCACCACTCCCGCTGCACGTACAATGAATTTGCATGGGATTAGTTACAACAATGTTTGTATTGAGTATCGAGTTTGAACTTCAGAAGTTATTAACTCACTCTTTATACAATTTACTGTGTGATTTGAAGAACCCGCGATACAGTATTATACTGTACCGCATTGGGCTTCGCATCGCTAATATGTTTATTTATATAGATAGTTGCGCACGTACTGCAGACCTGAGTGGACAGATAGATTACCCTGCGTCACCGCATGCCAATTTGTTTTTCCGGCGTAGCCGCGGACCGCTGGAAGGTTACATCGTAATAGCTGAGGGCTGTCAATTCCCTCCTCTAGCACGAATTCAACCAACCAGTTTCCCGGCCTGCCCCTGCACTGATAGAGAGAGTAAACAAGAGAAACGACTTGCAGAGGAACAAGTTAGAAACAGATGGTGAGAGGATAGGTATATACAAAGAGTACGTGGCTTGGCTACAGAGCGTATCCGTATTAAGGCACATATATCTCCGTCTCTTGCACAGGGCAACGGATAAACATACATACCACCAGTCCACTTATACCATCTCCCTACCCCAAACTGAATCCTCCTCGCTGCCTCCAAGCCCTGTCTCAACTTGATTACAATCCAAGTGTGGGGCAGACTCCCCCGACTCCGCAATCCAGTAGTCAGACCACTGGACCGCCAAGTCGGGGTTGCATGGGATTAGTTACAGGCGGGAGCAAAACTGGATTTAGGTCATTTTGCATTTAGAACGTTTTGGATTTGGGTCATTTTGTTTTTAGTGGAAAATGGATTTGGGTCAATTTGGTTCTTCACTGACGATATGATTATGTAGCTAACATTATGGTTATTACAATCCCTATAACATTCATCCCTCATCCTAATCATTATAAGCACGGAAACAAAGTTAACAATTTTGTTCGATTACTCATAAGACGCTCAAACTAGTATTTATGACGATTACCATTATGAACAACTTTACATATCATACTCACTTCATTTAAAAATGAACATGAAATACCTATACCTACCTACATAATAATGTAATGATGTAAAGCCTGTAACTTACCTATACTATATCCTCATACCAGACACTGGCTTTTTCCTATAACAATATTGTATGAAATTTTATATATTATTATTAAATTGCCTAGTTAACTTGTGAAATGGACGGCAATTACTGAGTATAAAATTGTAAGCTGTAAAATTGTGCTTTCCACCTTTAACTCTCACATTGTCTCATACCTCAGTAGTGGATAATAGAATTTTTCATTGGAAAAGTTTTGCACATTTCAAAATTTGAAACAAATAATCATAACAATAATAATAATAATAATAATAATAATAATAATAATGATAATAATAATAGAGATAATTAGGTATGTTGACTTTAACTTGTAATGTGTTTTTATCCGTATTTTTTTTATTTTTTTTATGCCCAAATATGAAAGGTTTGCAGCTTTCCATACTTTCCATGTGTCAGTCCGGTCCCATATACATAGTCCGCGTCGTCAGTGTAGAACTTATTTACAGGGCCGGACGAATGAATTGCATTTAGGCAGCTATTTGTTTCTATGCAAAATCCACTATATTCTGATTGTATTGATGGTTTTCTTTTGTAAAGAAAATTTTTTTGTATTTACAAGTTTTAAAAAATTTTTAAATGTTCTTTTTACTTGATTTAGAAAAGAGTAAAATGTTCTATTTACATGTTTTGAGAAAAGTGGAAAATGTTTTATTTCCATGTTTTTGAAAAGTCAAAACATTCTTATTTACACATTTTTGAAAATTGCAAAATATTCTATTTACACCTTTTTTTTTTAATTCAAGCAGCGGGGGTTGCCTGGGCTAGCCACATTCTCCGGCCCTGCTTACTTATGATGGTTAGATTTTGAGTTAAATTACCGTAAATGTTCGAATAAGCGTCCGGGCGCTTATTAATTGTTTTTGGAAATGACAGCACGGCGCTTTTCTAAAAAACTTTTAAAGTTTCCAAAAAAATGAAACTAATTCATGCAAAATTGAGCCAAAAAAAAGCATAGTTTTTGGGTTGATTTTTATTAAATTTGACCAAATAACGCAGGTAGGTATAAATGAGGGATTAGTTTTGAACAGATTGTAATCCTTCACTATAATTCAGCTATTTTAAAAATGTTCTATATAATGCTTCTAATATGCCTATGAGCCATGCATGACCCGGTGCTTATTTGAGCCGCGGCACTTATTTAAGGCCCGTCGCTTATTCGAAAATTTACGGTAGGAACATAGAGGCATAGAGGGACGTAGTAGCAGAAGCAGAAAGTCATAAAATATCTTTGTGTTATGTTGTTGTATGAGGGAGTAACTGTGTAGAAGAGTGAAAAAAGTCAAGTGGAAAATTAAGTCGACAGTAAATGTGACTTCGTTTATGAGCTCGTAGATGCACACACGTAGGTTTTAAGTACCGGCACTTAACTTTAACTACACTCCTAGAAATTATGTTACCTTATGTACTATACTGCATACCACAATATATATAAAGGCTCGCTAACTCTGCCAGTATATTAGCTGTATAAAGCTAACTACCACTACCAACTATACCCGTTCAATTAACTTTAACTTATTATGCTATAGTCAATATTATGCAGTATCTATAGTATCAAGTCTAGTGCATGGTAGTGAGTATATAGTGTGTATCAACGTAGCATTTAAAGAATTATAGGGGATGCATGCAGGTATGCAAGTATTTGCTCACCACATCTCTGCATCACCACCATCGCTTCGTGATTCAATTGAATGAACCCTCGTTCGTACTGTTCGTAGGTGAAAATTCTTGTGGATGTTCATTCATATTCATAGGTTTAGATGGACGGTAGGAGATGTGGCTCCTGATAGGCCTCTACCGCACTGCTATATGGGAACGTACATAACTATATCAGACAGAATTACAATTGCGTATTATTGCCACTAATGGGGGAGCTTGATCATATCATCCCGCAGGTAGGTAATGACTCTGACTTTGACTCTATGGCCCTGGCCCTGCTGCTTGATCCACACTGATGGTGTTGGATGCCTCACTGTATCAGTATGCACATATAGGGTATACAACATAACCAAAATCAACCATCTACACACATATAAATACAGACAAGAGGGTTTTAAACGGAGAGTGTGAAGAAATTCAGTGTGTTGGTCTTATCATAGGAGTATGATCTCCACGAGGAGTAATAAGGGACTCACATGAAATGAATAAAAAAATATTAACTATGACTTTAATGCAGTGCCATATTGTGTCTTGGATTGTATATGGGAGCTAAAAAGCTCATCTACGTTAGATAGAACACAGAGATAAGCCACCAAAAATTTTGACATCTGTATTCTCTGTAACTGGGAACTTTGGAACTTGTGAACCTCCATCAAAAGCTGCTTGTGTTTTTATTTGTTTTCTTGTATATTATATTCCTTGCGCCGTTTTCCTAGAATGAACTCCAATGGAAGTGTAATGGGACTGACAATGGCAATGGGAAATGGGCAATGGGCAATAATCCAATGATGCAATCCAATCCAATGCAATAATGGCTTCTTTCGTATATTTTATTTTATTTATAATCTCGCTCCCCCTGTAACTGCTGTAGCTCCAGCCATAACTATAATTCGCCTCTTAATTGTAAATTCTAAAGTGTATGCAAAGGGCAAGTTCTAATCGTAATTGTAATCATTTCCATCATATTAATATTATGTAAAAAACCCCTATTGCTATTATGTAGGCAGGTAGATACTTTTGAAAACCAGAACCAAAATCGTCAAGGGGATGCAGATTCTCACTCTTATATGAACTTTTATAATGACATGGAATCCCAAGAGATTTGCTTATATGAAGCTTTATAAATTGGTAGCTAGCTATATACTTACAGTGCATCGTATAACTAACTGTAAGGGAGAGTGTCATTTGCCAGCAGGTTATTTAATTTAATTTAGCTCGCCATTTAACTTAATGCCTTGTTTTTTTTTCTAGTTATTTCCTATCTTGCTCGTAATCGCAACGTAGGTACCTAGTTGGTTTTGTATGAAGAAAATTTTAGTGACCAACGAACTGTTCATTACAGTATTATGTATAAAGGTACTATATCGTCTGTGAAGTACCAAAATGGCTCATATCCATTTTTAGTTTCAAGCAAAATGCACTATCTAATTAAACAAAATAAAGTAACATGTTCATCAAAGCATGTAAATAGAACCTTTTGCATTTTTCAAAAAAATAAGTAAATACAATATTTTGCCCTTTTCAAAAACCATGTAAATAGAATATTTTAAACTTTTCAAAAAACACTTAAATAGGAAATTTTGACCTTTTCAAAAATATGTAAATAGGAAATTTTGCGCTTTTCAAAAACGTGTAAATAGAACAATTTGCTCATTTTAGAAACTCGTGATTAGCATTGTAAGCATATATCTTATTTAATGTGATTTTTTTGACATAGCTGATTTTAATTCTATAGCATAAATTAAAAATGGGTCATTTTGGTTCTTCACAGACGATATACTCCCGTAGTGACGGAGATGGAGGGCATGCCTTGTTTTTTGATTTGCTATTGTTGTGTCTGTGCGATAAAGTTTTATGTATGAATTTCTAACGGAAATAATTTAATGCCAATTAGACGCATAACGCAATGAAAAGATAATGCATTGTGACTCAAAGGAGAATTTTCATCAGTCTAATCTTTTGACTGTAATATGCCTATAATATGACGATAACGATAAATTGAAACAGTAACTACAATAATGATAACGGGAAACGTGTGTACACTGCATTGTACAGAGTAGTACAATACAAGATACAAACAGTGCATTATTACAAGGTACATGAATAGCATATTTAATTATTAATGCATACATATACTCTACAGATATTCCTTGAGCACCTACCAATGTGAGTATATCCACTACACACAGATCCCATGCTCGTACATACTACGATATTTATGCTTGTCCCAAGTACTCGATAGTAAAAAGAAAAAAAATACAACAACAAAAAATTAGTAGCAACAAGGAAAAAAAGAAAAAAGAAGGAAGTTCAAGTTACTTACTGATAGAAAGACTAACGTAAGTAATAGAAAGCACACACACAAAAAAAGATACTTTACTGATTGTGTTTTGGGGAAGTCTGAGGGAGAAGGAAAGGAGAGCTCTCTCTCTCTCTGTGGTTCAGTGCTACTTTGTAAATTATGAAGCGAGGGTCTAGTAGGACTCTAGGAAATACATGTAGTAATGGATTATGAAGAGAAATTTGATACTCAAGAAGCAGTCCCAGTTCGACTCCAAAAACTCCAACTTTGACGTCGCCTTTATCCACATTTTCCAACTAAACCAACCCAGGCACACGAACGAGCTAGAAGAAAAAGCTTAGTACCTACGTATAGAGCCCAAGGAAATATGGAAGTACCTAGAAAAGTAAAAGATTGCCTCATCATGTCGATACGCTGACGCACGTAGTGGAGTCCGCGTAGTCATAGTAAAAATTACAAAAACACATATATCTACTTATATCAAAAGGACCATATCGTCTGTGAAGAACCAAAATGACCTATTTCCATTTTTAGCTGAAAATAATATGTACTATCTACAAAAATATTGAAATATGAAAGCATTTAAATAGACCATTTTGCACTTTACAAAAATATGCAAATAGAACATTCTGCACTTTTTAAAAACATTTAAATAGAAAATTTCATACTTTTCAAAAACATGTAAATAGAACATTTTACACTTTTCAAAAACATGTAAATAGAACATTTTACACTTTTCAAAAACATGTAAATAGAACATTTTACACTTTTCAAAAACATGTAAATAGAACATTTTACACTTTTCAAAAACATGTAAATAGAACATTTTACACTTTTCAAAAACATGTAAATAGAACATTTTACACTTTTCAAAAATATGTAATTAGAACATTTTGCACTTTTCAAAAACTCTTAATTAGCATTTTACGCATTTTGTTTTTATGACATAGCTCATTTTTATTCTAGCTGAAATTGGATATAGGTCATTTTGGTTCTTCACAGACGATATACAAATATAACCATACAAAAAATACAACCTTTCCTCGTATATGTACTGATACTGGTACTACTGTTGATTCTTTTAGAATAAAAGAATATAGTTTTTTTTACCTCTTACCTTTTACCAATCCCAAGACGTATTACTCTGAGAAATTATTATGAGAAGACTCTTCTGCTGTGCTAAGTCGCCTAAATTCATCCACATCTCTCTCTGTCTTTCTTGTTGGTTGTATAGTTCTTTCTTCCTTTTTTCTTTCACAGTGGAGTAAAAGTAGGAAGTATACGAATCTGAGCTGTGTTAAAAAATATAAACTGGAATGAAAATGTAAAAGACCGTTGCTAAGCACGAAGCTTAAGAGTCTTGAAGTCTGGAAACTGGAACAATAGCAGAGTATAGCCGTACAGTACACAGTACAGTATGCATGTAATAATAATTGTAATTTGTCATTGTTGCTTTTATTCCTATGCCTTTGGCCTCTTATCATTCTTACAGGTAGGGATATACTGCGCACTGCTTAACTCGCTGTTGCTCTGTAGACTTGTTTGTAAATGTAGATATAGTCAGGGCCGGACGAAGGAATTGCTTTTAGGCAGCAATTTGTTTCCATACAAAAGCCCCCAGTTAGATTTTATTGATGGTTTTCCTTGGTAAAGCAAAATGTTGTATTTGCATGTTTCAGAAAAGTGGAAAATGCTCTTTTTACTTGATTCAGAAAAGCGCAAAATGTTCTATTCACATGTTTTTAAAAAAATGTTAAATGTTTTATTTTGAGTTTTTTTGAAATGTACAAAACTTTTTATTTGAATGTTTTTGAAAAGTCAAAATATTCCTTTAATACATATTTTAAAAAATTCAAAATGTTCTATTTACATTTTTTTTTGAAAATTCAAGCAGCGGGGGCTGCCTGCGCTCGCCGCATTATCCGGCCATCAATATAGTAAATGCAAAATAGTAATGAAAGACCCTCGACCGGTTTCACAGTGGCGGTACGCTACAATCTCAACAGTAAGTCGGTTTCCATATCATGTTAACAGTTTGTTAAAGAAAAACGCACTATAAGTCTTGTGGATAAACTATATAGGCTTGGCGTGTTTTTGAAAAAAAAGCTCTTTATACAATATAGGGGCATCAAAATGTATGCGTTTATTTTTTATTATCTTGTAATCTATTTTTTTCTCAAATTGGATTTAAAATACTGATTTCAGTATATAAATAGTATGCCGCTGATTGTAGGATTTACATACCAGTAAGTGCCTATATAAAACACCCAGAAATAGAAAAACTTACATTATTTTATGTAAGTACTGTGGTGTGATTAAGTACAGGAGTTTAGTAGTAGACTCTCATCATGAGTTTGTTGATGTTGGATGCATTCAGTTCATGTCTGCCAACTCTAAAAACGACCCATATTAAGTCCAGCATTGCATTATCCGTTTCAGTTTTATATGAGCTAAATTCTGGAAGTGACAGAGATCATAACATAGTTGAATTTAAAATCCTTCCATTCCTCGTTCGAACAAACTCGTTGGAACATTCTTCTGGCATTATGACGATGGCATGACAGAGGCAGGGACGGCGTGGCGTGGTAAAAGTTTTCCACCGGAGCACCAGCAATAGCAAAAGCAAAGGGAACGGAAACATGAGCCTCTTCAAACCATTTCATGCAACTTTGAATTTTTGTCTTTGAGAATTTGGGAATTTGAGTTTTGTTGCCCTCGGCTAAGCATATAGTAGCAGAGAGATCTGTACTATGTGATGGAGAGTATAACATATTTTCTGCAACTATGATACTGGAACTTCCCATAACTTTAACTTTATTAGTTTTCTACTACTTGTACAATTTCCATCTCGTATCACTCACTACTCACTCAACGGCTAGGCTGCGGCTGCGGCAACTACTCAACAAATTATGGCATAAGGTACCTAACTTACTAGATTCTAAAATTTTTGTATATCTTATCCCATGTATGTATAGTTTTATATTTTTAGTAGATGCATTAGATCTTTGAAATTACTTGCTGTGGCACAACTTACCTACCTACCTACCTACCTACCGATTATGTAGTGTGGGAGCGAGAACGAGTGCACTGCGTAGTGTGTACTACGGACCACAAAATATTAAAGCTAAAGATGTAGCGCAGCTAAAAACTACTTAACCAGAACCATATTACACAGATATAAGTATCCGTAATATAATATAGGAGTAGACAGTTGCAATTTAGGAAACTTACTATATACAGAATGATCTGAATTCAAAAACCGACCCGACCCCGTTTGAAGGTTTGGAGTTGGAAAGTTGAAACGCAGAGGGAGGCTGGCAGTTAATTTTGCAAATGGATGTGAATGTGACGTACATCATCATTGGAATAAGTTTTTTTAAATTTTTAATTAGGATATATAGCTTATGATTATGGTATATGTGAGGATTCTGATTTAGGTGTAGATATAGGGTATTCATTATGTATAAGTACACTGAATTACTCAGAGGCATAAATATAGAGGGAAACCAAGTGGAAAGATGCGTATGAATATTCCTAAGACTGGCTGGTGGCATTAAAAGCATTTTTTTTTCACGTCAATATTATATAGGTATACACATTGCTAAATTAGAAAATAGTTTGCAATGACTTGTGGCAATAGACTTGTGGCATAAGAAGAAGGGATTAGTGCATGCAACAAGAAAATTTAAAATTAAGGAGGTGGTATAAATATGTGCACCTTACATCGATCCATTCATACCATATAGTATTTCCAGTGGTATTCTGGCTGTATTAGTAGAAGTGGTGGACGCATTTGTAATCAAAAGATCAAGCAACTGTGCAGAAAATGAGCTGACAAGCAAACTTCTCGACATGGCCTCGTCTCTTGAATTTGACAAAGTTGATGAAAATAGTTTCTTTGGACCTTAAAAGGTAATTATACTGTAGAAAGTTGAATCCTTTAAGGTCACAGTTTGCCGCCAAAATTTAGAAAATATTTTTTTAAACACATTTTTATACACTGCTACCAATTTTGAATGGTTTTAACATTCCTAGTGTATGTACATCGTATTTGGATTGGAGTTGAAATTAGGCTTGTCTAAAAAACATTTTTTGTTTTTGAAAATTGGGAAGTGTTAATTGTTTTTCAAAAGCACATCAAAATATCTTATTTTAGGCTATTATTTAATACAGGGTTTTTTAATTTAAAAAGGTTTAGAATTTAAAACAAAAGCACAGAAATATTTTTGAAGGCAATAGCCTAAAGTATCAGCATCAGTAACTTTAAAATTTAGCAGAATTCTCCAGTATAAACTAAAAAAGATGGAGCGCAGCAGCGTAGGAAAACTTGCAATGTTTTAAATCTGTCCGGGAAATTGTGACTATGCCCAAAAAATGAGCTCGATTACTACAATAACACTGATTTACAAAGGTTCAAAGTCCAAAGAAACTATTTTCATCATCATCTTTGTCAAGTCCAGAGGAGCCGCGTGTTTGCTTGGAAGCTTTATACTTTTTTATCTTATTAAATCGTAAAGTGAGCGTAATATCGTCCGCTTCCAGTCGACAGGACAGCACAGTCTGGAACTCTGTGGAGTCTAAACGACTAGAAGAATTTAGACGGTAAAAGGAGAAAGTTGTTTTCCCCGTAAAATGTGTCAATGCGTGACGCTCCATGAGAAATGTTATTTTCATGTTTCCGGATCAAATAACATGACGTCTACTACGAGACTACGAGTTGAGACTCCCGCACTCAAATGATCACTATATTATTATAGCTATAATACTTTCTTTAAGCCTCAAGCATATTTCTCCCATGGAGTAGAAAAGTATCAACTTTTTTCAAAGTAATTTTTTGCAAAGGAAAATTTCGAGGAAAGTGCTATATAAGCTTAATCCTGGATAAAACTCTTTTAAATGTTATTCCATTCGTTAAAAAAAGTACGTAACTACTTGTGCAAATGAAGAATTCCTCTCGCAGCTTTTAAAAAACTAGTTCTGGTTCTGGTTCTGGTTCTGGTCTTTGGGGTGTTCAGGGTGAAAGTTAAATCATTAAATATACAAAAAAAATTGCTCGAAATTATATTTCCTTAATTATGAAATCTACGCATATCGTCTATATGAAGAACCCAAATGGCCCATTTCCAATTTATGCTAGAATTAAAATGAGCTATGACAAAAGAAGTGCATTAAATAAGATACATGCTTACAATGCTAAATACGAGTTTCTAAACTGAGCAAATTGTTCTATTTACATGTTTTTCAAAAGGTCAAAATGTTCTATTTAAGTGTTTTTAAAAAGTGTGAAATGTCCTATTAGCATGTTTTTCAAAAATGCAAAATATTCTATTTAAATGATTTTTTGAAAAATGCACAAGGTTCTATTTACATGCTTTGATGAACATGTTAATTTAATTTTTTCTGTAGATAGTGCATTTTTTTAAAACTAAAAATGGATATGGGTCATTTTAGTTATTCACATGCAGACGATATGTAAAAATGTATTAAATACCCCAATATTAAAATTTCCCTGTACTTATAATTTGATTAATTTATATACAGCTATATGCCTTAGGTGTTTGGACATCGTTAGCAAAGCAAGAATAATGAAAACTTACCCCATTCAAAAAATACCTACTGCGTAGATTGTAGGTTATAAAATCAATTAAAAAATATATGAATGCCGGTGCCGGTAGCTTAAAATGTAATGTATTAATTAGTATTTAATATTGAATAGATACATTATACAGACTAGTTTGTAAGTTGTTGGACAACCCAGTATGTATATTGCATGATAGCATAGGCAGATTTAATAATAATGTTCCATTCCGTACGTCGTACCTTCTTGTTATATGCAAAATACAATACGGTATTTGACAGTGTTATAGTGTTTTTCATGTGTGTTGTTGAGCATGACTTGACGTTACCAAAAAAAACCAAACCCAAACCTACTACTATTGAGCTATCAACTCATATCAGTTTATATCGGCAATATAAAATTCGTAACTGTTGTGTAACTGTAGTATTTTGTAGCTGTGTATTTTCAGTGCTTTTATTAAGATTAAGATACAAAAAAAAACATTCAAATTATGCACATACTGTACACTGCATAAGCACTACAATAATTATATTTTAACAACGTGTGTATATTAATACTGATATTTCAAGTTTCATTGTAATCACCGCCTTTTGTTGTGTAGTTGTTTATATTTTTATGTTGAATAATTTTAATAATTTTAAAAATATGCATAATGTCTTATACATGCACGTGTTTCCTTGCAATATAATTGAATATTGGATGTACTTAGGCACCTACCTATACAATTTTATTAATTAATCTATTATACAATTTAACAAAGAAAACATTGCGATGGAGCAAAACAATGCAATATTATAGAATAATGTTTTATATTGTGTAAAATGTGAATTGTAATGAAGTAAAATTCTAATACATTTGGTAAAGTGCAGTGTGAGTTTTTAATGGCGGCAATAAAAATAAAGGATTATTACTGTTATAATTTTGGTCGAATAATAATTACATTTCTTTACTAAAAAAAATATTGAAATTGAGATTTCTTATGTTTATCGTTGCGGGCTACAATTATTATTGCATTGCACATTATTCGAAATAGCGGTTTTGTTTGAAGGATAGATTGAGTATTATCATCAGCCTCTAAAAATAATTAAAATAAATTCATGATTGTAGATACAATCTCATATTAATTATTAAACATCCATTTTACATAAAAGTAATAGAGTACACATTTAATACTATGTATTTTATTACAAGATCAAAATATTATTATAGATACGTATAGCTGTAAAAAAGAAATAACTGAATACGCTCCTCAATATTACGGCTTCGTATACATACAATGTTGACGAAGAAAAACAACACTTGAGATTTTGAGAATGAAAGAGTAAAAAGAGTCAAGTGGACAAGTTGCCTCTACAGAGCAAGTTTTCCTATTGTCATGGTTATGTGCTTATGACTAATAATCTCTTTCGCGACTGACACCTTGATGGAGTCAGGTGGGCTGAGGACATAAATCCTTCTCGGTTCCTTATTATGCATTAATATTTTCATACAATTACACTATACACTGCTTTAGGCATATAGGAACTTTCAAGCGCCAGTACCAGTACCAGTACCAGTCTTAGTAGGTAGGTACTTACGATTAGTTGAACTAGTACAAGTATTTTATATTTTATTTCCATGAATTACATGTCACATCTTACAGTTTGTTTTTTATTTTTTTAAAACGTATCAAGATGACATGTTTTGCACCTTCACCTTTTATTATAATGGACGATACGATTAGAATTACGGAGCCATATACTTTGAGTGGAGTGTGTAATGTTGAATGGGGGTATCAGCAGGGATAAGTGCCCTCGTCTTTATTATTCCTACTGTTATAATTACGGGTTGTCATTTTCTATACTTCGTTGACCAATGGTCGACCACATTTTTGGATGACGGGAAAGCACTAATATCATTGCTACCCTATACAGTATGGTCTACGTATTTGCACAGTTATATAAGGACAATCAACTTGAGTGCATTTTACCTATACCCACCTACCTATATATGTTCTGTCATATAATGTTGTCCCTTTCTCTCCTCCACCGTTTTGATCTTGTGGCTCATCTATGTGAGTTGAGTGCTGTTGTGCTCTGTGTGCATGTCTTCTTCTTGGTCTCCATTTTAACCTTTTCATTCCATTTTCTATTCTCCGTTGATGATCCTCCTTGAGAGAGAAAAAAATTGAGAGTCTGTCAGCATAAATTATTCCGTTGCATTGTGTCCATGTCGCTGGTGTACAAATATAATCAGAAACCATTTACTGCTTCTAACATCAGCTCCGTACACAACGGAGCCACTTCCACATGGTTTCATGTTTGATCGCCTTCGTCTTCCTTTCCTTTGTAGCTTGGAGTGTGAGTGTGTATGTGTGTCTGTGTGTGTGTGCACTTGACTTTGAATTTGAAATTTGACTTGGCAGTTGGCAGTTGTTGGCGTTGTTGGTTGGGAGAAATGATCAGATCTTAAAGATGCTGACGATGAGATGACGGTCGGTCGGATGGTCGGTGTCGGTGGACTTAGGCATCCTCTTCGGCGTCGGCTTCGTCTCGTCGTTGGTGTTGGTATTGGTGTTGGTCCTGATGCAGATGTTGGCGCTGGCTCTGGTCCTGATTCTGTTATAACTGTGAGCTAGTTAGTGAGACTGAGGACTGTTGTTGAGGGATGAGATAACCGGTCTTTTTGGATTAGACTTTTGGGTTTTTGGACATACTCGAGAGTAAAACATGTAATGGCAACAAGACAGCGGGTACAGAGTCAGAACGAGAGAGCAACTGGGACGGGGAGTGAGTGAGTGAGTGAGTGAGTGACTGAGCGGGGCAAACCAACAACAGCACCAGCAACAACAACAACAACAACAAGTAACAAACGAGCAACAATCGGAACTAATAATTATCTCTATTGTGAAGAGTTAGAGTCATAAATGCATGTTGCCAACGCCAGTGCCAGTTGAAAACCACTGTGGATTGCCGAGCTGTATAAAATCCAATAAGTATATTACATCTTGTAGAGTGTAGAATTGCGTAGAGACTCAATACATGGACATGATCGAGCTTGGGGAGGAAAATCAAGATGGTAAATGGTTCGAATTTCGAGTGAATCCGCAAGAAGGAGAAGAAGGAGAAGGAGAAGGAGAACATAGCAATCTGAAGACCAAGACAACAAACGACGACGACGAAACGACGGCCGCCACGACCAGGACCACAGCAACGCAGCAACCAAAGCAAGAGCCAAAGTCACGACGGACCGGTATGCAAATGTATTAGTGTGTAATCATTATATTATGATCGTTACATCTAAATTTTGAGCTCTTTTATTTAATATACAACAGATCGAACATTTTCTACACGACTCTCTCACAGAAACAGTAACAGTGTCCATGTGAGTAGTGAGTAGTGCTGAGCTTATGTCATTACTGGTACTGGTCACATATACAATCTCCGTCCTCCCTCATCTCTCCCAAGTGTCCAAGTTCTCAATGAGAGATGACGGTAAACATGTAGAAGGACTCGATCACTCCAGAGCTACGGCTACGGCCCAAGTCAGAGTCAAGGTAATAAAGATGCGAAATATGTAACTCAGCCGCCGTCGCCATTCATACTGCATTGTAGATAGTTTAAAAGTCCTATCTATCTATATCAGTATTCTTTGTAATTTCTTGACTTTCTTGAGTATTTTTCCTTCCCGTCTCAGTTTCCATTAATTCTGTCAAGAAGCTGAGTTGCCTCTTTTTGTTTTTAGAAAATGAAATTGAAATGTTCATAGGCAAGTGGGTACGTAGATCAGAAACAGATAAATATGTAACTCCTTTACTGTCACTATCACTGTCACCCTTCAGTGTTTGTTCTATTCTGCGTCACGTCTTTTTGTTCTTGCTGCTGTGTCTGTGCGCATACATAGTATAAAAGTATTTACCGACAATGAGATGTCCCAGCTTTTTTATTTAAGTAATTTAGTGTGAGACTCAGGATGAGAAGATGTGATTCTGGAATTCTGGATCCCGCACTCTGTGAAAAAATAATAAGCTTGACGGTTTACGTTGTACTCAATTAAAGACGAGAGAGAACGGGAAAACGACGGAGACGATGATGCAATTCCATGTGTGTGTATACATAGAAGCGTCGAATACTTTACGACTTTGAGTCGAGTCGTTTTCATGAATGAAATTCATGACGGGAATGTGTAAAACTGTACGTACATACTACAATGGCAATATGTGCCGGTACTGGTGCCGGTGCCGCGATACCGATACCAATACCGAAGCTAAAAAGCACTCAAGCAAATACAAACGGTACAAGTCCGTGGAAGACGGGAACGACCGCCGCTCCGCGACAAACAGCAAACAGCAGAGCAGAGAGCCACAGGAATTCCTTAAAGTTAAGTACCTACCTAGGTACCTTTTTTTCTTGGTATGTATCAAGGATAGTAGATTATACAGGTTCCGCGGATTCGTATGGTGTGAGGTCCCTCGTTGTGACGTCACACGGATTCCCAACGTCGTAGGATTGCTTTACTATGATTCAGTGATTCATGGGTGCACTACAATAATTGCATCTATTATAAGAACTGTATTACAATTTTCTATTTTATCAATAAGGGATTCTTCTAAGGTAACGTCCTCTTAATATAAGAGTTTAAAAAAAGCTTAATACAGGTTACAAACTCATGAAATTAACTAGAAAACGTCAATTAAAGTCAGACTAATTGGTTTCCGTGCCACAAAGCATTGTAGTCTTACATGCAGCACTCGATGGTTGCTGCAGCGGGAAACCAAACATTCAGAATCCAGTATACGTCATGTTTTTCCTTCACTCCCCAAAACCTCCCAGTCCTACGTTTATATAGAAGATCCGCGTAACCTGTATAATCTACTCTCCTTGGGTACGTATGAGTATCGGTATCGGTATATAGGTATATAGGCGGGTACACACAGGCATCTGTGTCGGTATATCACAAACCACTACCGCCCAATATCATGTCCGTCCAATATTGCTGACAAAGACAACTACTACGAACTACGACAACGACAACGACAGTTCAACGAGTGCAAATTCATTCAATTTCCCGAGTTGATCATATCGCCTGTGAAGAACCAACATGGCCCATATCCAATTTAAGCTATAATCAAAATGAGCTATGTCATAAAAACAAAATGAAAAGTATGCGTAAAATGTTAATTAAGAGTTTTTGAAAAATGTATAATGTTCTATTTACATATTTTTGAAAAGTGTTAAATGTTCTATATACATGTGTTTGAAAATTGTAAAATGTTCTAATTACATTTTTTTGAAAAGTGTAAAATGTTCTATATACATGTGTTTGAAAAGTGTAAAATGTTGTATTTACATATTTTTGAAAAGTCCAGAATGTTCTATTTAATTGCTCTCAGGACATATTTGAATATTTTTGTAGATAGTTGATACTGTTTTTACCTAAAAACGGATATGGGTCATTTTGGTTCTTCACAAACGATACATGGAATTTTATGCAATAGCCATCGTAGCGTGTAAGTACATAACATACCTAAGCAACTTCTGTATGCAGCATTCTAATAATTCTTTTTCTGTATATTTTAGCGTTTACGCTAAAATATACAGAAATGTAAGTTCTATACATTGCTGGATCGGCTCAGGTAAGCCACAAAACATCATGTACACAACTTATCTTGTTTACTGTTTTGAGCAGAATACAGACAGAGCCTGTCCTCGTCCTCATGAAATTCCGTTCATGTACAAATATAAGCCATGTTCATAAATGCAGTACATATTGACCTATCAGTATAATAATAAGAAATGAACATGTGAGTATAAATCCAACTCTATAATGGTAAGCCGTATCTCTTGAGAGAGTCTTGAGTGGAATTTGAAGTTAAAATTGAATGGAAAATGTGCTTGAAATCAGGGCTTGAGAGGGCGATGTGATGTGATGTGATTTAGTCATAATACGCAGCTTTACCCACTCTCCACTCTCCACGCCACTACAATCCAGAATCCAGACTCCAGAGTGGAGGAGTGCAGGTAACAACATACTTATCTCACAACATCCACTTTCGTTTGTACCTTCGTAGCTCTTTGCTTTTGCTTTGTAGTTTTTTTTAGGTATCGTGTAGACAGACAAAATACTCGCCGAGGTCAACACTTTTTCTCCTGACTCCTCTACACTTTGACATCACAGTTCATAGTTTAGATCATTGGTTAACAAGCTCGATAATTTTTGATTGCGTGTGTAGTGTGTGAACATACTATAGACATATAGACAGACACTTTGGAATAAAGGGTTTAGCTTTTGTGTAGAAGTTACATAACCTACAACATGGAGTATATCATTTAGCTTTTTCGAACCATGAAGGCATTATTAAAAAGGAATACGCTTTCGTGCTGATCGAATATATGGTACATATGTACATAGCACTATGTCTTGAGGACGACTACACAGTGCGCATTTTTGGTTCATTGAGAAAAATGGAAGGGAATCTGAATGTAAATGAATGAATGGATGAATGAATGAGAAGGAAGTGGACGGGAGAATAAGGGAAGGAAAATAAAGGAGGAAAGAAGAAAGAAGTAAATTGCAGTCAATGTTCACGATGACTTTTTTACACCATTCTTAGTTTTTATGAAGCTATCTGTGCAGGTGTTTCGGCTTTATCACTTGACAGGATCTCTTCTCCGTCTTGTTTAGTTTCATCTCCGGACAGAGTTAGACGAGAACGAGAGACAAGGGAGCACAGTACAAGAGCAGAGATGAGATGAGCTAAGTTGTAAAGAAAAAGAAGATGAAGAAGAAGCAGGAGGAAAAGGATCTCAAATTCAAATTCATCTCTAAACGAAAAGGACGGTCTCCGTCCGTCTTACATTATGTATAAAGTCTTTCTGTCTCAAAATCTTAAAACTTAAAACTTTAATCTGGAAATATTTTTTGTTATTTTTTTTCCTGCTCATTTTATACAACATAGTAGTTGTTATAATTTAATAGTGTGCGCATTGTAGAGTGCAATGCTTATCTATGTATATTAGAGTCTCCGTGGCTACACACACAATTTTTTTCTAATTTTTTCTCCAAGAGTTAAGAGTTGAATTAAAATTCCAGATTAGCATTTAGTTATTGTTATGATACGATAGAAGAACAACATAACATGGATTATTTATTACTATTCTGCATAGCTATGTTTATGGCTGGAGTGTATACTGGATATATGTACGCCTATGGAGGCATACTAGTAAACTGGTACTAGCTATTCGTATACTGTTTTTGACAGGCTTGTATTTGCTAGCTGTGGCCCTATTCGTTTGTACGAAACGTAGTGGTGTGGTGGTAGGTACCTACTTGGAATCTTCCCTTGTTATGTTCTGTTCATTCATAAATTCATTATTCATTACTCTTGTATCAGAGTGAGAGAGTAGCTTTAGTACTAATACACTCTTGCCTCACCTTCTTTTTTTTTCTCTCCCTCGTACATTTGAATATAAAAATTGTGAGGTTGACTGAATGAAATAATTCACACATGGGCTTTTCATTCAATTTTTTTCCTTTCCTTGGCTTCGTGTAGATTGTAGAAGTTATATACACCTCTAATCAGCTCCCCTATATAATGCTTATTATATTAATTTTGCTATATAGCTGTCCAGATATTTATGTAACAACTATTGCGCTATACTATTATTATGTAATGGACCGTGTATTTGTAAAGTGTACAATAGACGAGGATAGGTTCAATAGAATTCCCTATACAGTATGACATCACAACTACGCTCGCTGTACTAGCTGGATATACCAGGTAAATATTTCATATACAAAATTTCAAATTTTAATGCATAAAAAAATTAACATGAATATCTGTAGTTTGTGATATGAAAATATTAATAACAATAATAATTGTAAGTTTACAGGATTTTGAAGGGGGGGAAGATAATGATTAATGCAGTGAGAGAAAGAGATATTCAATAGAAGAATACAATTCACAATGTCCTGCTATAAAATGGCTTCTTATAGACATATAGGAGCCAATATGGCTAATCCAATCATTAACCATTACCATCGTTCGTATCTTATCATCATTAGTGATTAATGTTTGAGATTAGATAAAAAATTTGAATGAAGTTCCTTAAATTCCGATTCCGTTTGTATCTCACACTTATTAACTTGAACCAAAGACAAAAAGTTTCGATGACGTGGAAGATTATAGGATTCCAGGCGATATGATCATGTACCATGATGGTAGGTATTGTCAAAATGTACGTCTTTCCCTAATCCCCCATTTATACTTTGTAGGAAGGTACATATGGGTGAAAATATCGACTACAAACTCAAGATACAGATGCAGAGAGGAAGACAATCACACAAAGTGGAGGCTAGTAACTACGGCTGCTATAAATAAAAATAATTTACGATAAAAAGCCTATTACGATACATATAGAAACGTTTCTTGTTCTAAATATTTATTTTGGTTTGATAAAGTAAAAGAGGACAGGTTGGTGTCATAAAATGGAAAAGGAACTACTTGTCTAAATACGATTAAATACAAGTCCTCGGTCGCTATGTTGGTGTTATGGTGTTACGCATCATCAGTCAGCAGGGCCGGACGAAGGGATTGCTTTTAGGCAGCAATTTCCTTCCATACAAAAATCGCCATTTTGATTTTACTGATGGTTTTCTTTTGTAAAGCAAAATGTTGTAACATGTTTTAGACAAGATTAAAATGTTCTTTTTACTTGATTCAGAAAAGTGCAAAATGTTCTATTTACATATTTTGAGAAAAGTTTTAAATACTTTATTTCCATGTTTTTGAAATGTACAGTACTTTTTATTATGCATGTTTTTGAAAAGACAAAATATTTGTTTTACATATTTTTGAAAGCCGCAAAATGTTCCATTTACATGTTTTTTGAAAATTCAAGCAGCGGGGGCTGCCTGCGCTGGCCGCATTGTCCGGCCCTGTCAGTCAGTGAAATATTCTTACTTTTGTGAATACATGATGGTACAGTCACAGTCAATATACGGACTGCAGACTCAAGATTCGATTCTGTATTCCGAATTTTTATTTCACACGAAGGACGAGCGAACAAGAAGAGAGCCACTTCATTGGTCAGTGTCACTCATACATATTATGTAATCTCCAGAATATACGAGAGAGAGAGAATATAGCAATATTATTACTCTCCTGAATCCTGTGATACCCATCTATGCCTCCGCATTATTGTACAGAACGTACTCAAGAATTTTTATGACTGACCGTAAAACTTTGTAAGGAAAAAAAATGATAATATTATAATACATTTATTTGTATTCTCAAATTCAAATTCGTGGAGAAGTTACGAGAGTTATGACTAGTTATGTAGGTACATATTAATGCTCAAACCCCTATGCTTCTATTACACAGTGAAGCATGAAATTGTATGGTGTGGCATGATGCTCAATATTCCTCTGCTAGTTGTCGTATATCATTTGTCAATATAAACTAATGATGATGAGGCAAACAGGCAAACAAATTTTTACTTTTTTTCTTACATTTTTACGTAAAGTCAAATTCTTAAAGACCACAGTAGTTTGTCGATGGTTCAAAAAAGCCATAAAAATATGTACCTATTATGGAAATGTTTATTCCGTGGTTCTTCGGCGCGTAAAAAAATGGAATATTTTATACTTGTGAATATGGTGAAACGTAAGGTACCTACCTAGGTAGGTATGTCGTCTAAACATATCAATAAGAATTATATGCGTACTGACGTAATAATTATTACTTTGTAAATTTTTGAAACCTTCGTGGAAAATGAAATTTACATGTAGTTTTGAAATAAAATTTGATGGGCTGGGCTCGTGGTATACTTTTTAGTTGCAACAATGTCAAACAAACAAATTTTCTTTTGAGCTAATTGAAACACAAAATATTTAATTTGATTTTAAGTTTTTATTTTGCATGGAAAATTGAAAGCAAATTAAATTACTACTTTGGAAAAATTTTCATTCAAAACATTGGAATTTATAACAAGTGAATTATATTTTGGGAGTTGATAATTCGAAAATTAATCATTGAATGTGGACAGCATTGATACTTTACAGTAGGTAAATTTACAAACAATTAGTGTATATTTTATGCATAGTTTTACTCATATAGTGCGCATTGACTATGGTATAGAGATGACAGTTTGTATGAAAACTTGGCCCTACCGGCTATAGCTGGTAAATAAAAAAAACTGGAAGAACTGAAAGCTCTTTGCTGAATAAATATAATGCTACTGTCACTGCCAGTACCGGTGCAAGAAAGGCAACATGACTACCGACCGAGCACTTCCATATTTATGTCTACGGAAAAGTTATTAGCGACCACCAAAAGTCAATAGACAGAAGCAGTGCCTGATTAAATATTTAAAATCAATTCACACGGAACCAAGGGTCGTCGCAGTTCCCGTTGTGTCGTCGTCGTCTTCGTCGTCATTTCCAAATGCTTTTCAATGCTTCTAGTGAGGAGTAATGATGTCCGTAAGCATACCTTGGTAATACTTTACAGAATCAGGTAGGTGCATATCTTTTTGTATTGATATCTCTGCATGGAAACTGATTTATTAATGCTCATAGGATGATATTTGCTTTCATTGGACACTGACGGTGGCACCGGCCCTGGTCCTGGTCCCTAAATTTCGACAGTGAAGAATCAAAACAAGCATACTCACACCTAACTTACTTTATTTTGCCTTAAAACAAATTATGTTCCCAATGCATGTTTGGCTTATTTTGGTAACACTTCTAAGGTATATTGTCTGTGAAGAACCACAATGACACATATATATTTTTAGTTTCAAACAAAAGGCACTATCTACAGAAAAAATTAAAATTACATGTTCATCAAAGCATGTAAATAGAACCATGTGCATTTTTCAAAAACATGTAAATAGAATATTTTTCACTTTTTCAAAAAGCATATAAATAGAATATTTTGCACTTTTCAAAACACCTAATTAGAACAGTTTGACCTTTTGAAAAACATGTAAATAGAATATTTTGCACTTTTCGAAAACATGTAAATTGGACAATTTGCTCATTTTAGAAACTCGTGATTAGCATTGTAAGTATGTATCTTATTTACTATAATTTTTTGATATAGCTCATTTTAATTCTAGCATAAATTGGAAATGGGTCATTTTGTTTCTTCATAGACGATATGTAAGACGCATCTAGTACATATATAAAGACAGTATTTTAATGCTGGTATCTATACTTTGTACCATTCTTCCTACACACCATAATACTACAACAACAGGTAGGGAGGTAATTTAAATTCATATTCTCCAGTTTTTATGCTCCTGTAGTCAAAAAATACCTATCAAGAGTAATGTCATAATACCTACAAAAATTATCAGCTTTTTATTGTGCGCAGGTACATACACTATATGTATGCACATGTCTAAATAATTTATGCTAATATTTGTTCAAATCGGAAGCCATTTCATCCGCTCAGGCCTAACGATACATAAATCTTTGGAACTTAAATGCAAGGTTCAAACTTGTCTTGTCGTTCCCTTATAATAGAAACCTCAGAGGACGGAGTCAATTCAATTCCCAGACAAAGCAAAGCAAAGTAATAAAGCCATTAAAACGGTCGAAGGGATAAGCTAAATAAGAATATGAAAATGGGATACGTAGTAGTAAGTACATACTCACGATCAGTAGTTCCTAGGCAAAAATGTATGATTAACATTATAGGCTAAGTTTGATGGACGCTTTGTGTAAATAATGGACTTCAAAAAGTACCATATGCATGAAAATACCAATACCAAAGCAAAAAGGCAGGACACATAATGCACTAAGTGAATACGAAAACTAAAACAAATATGAAGCTCCAATCTCAATTCTATGTAGACATTCTGTAATAGAAAAAAAAACAAGGGGGAAACAGTTTTAAATTGTGGAATATAGAATTTTATATAGACATTATCATTATGCTATGTATGATCTGAGTGGCCAATTGAATTCAATAAACATAAATAAATTGGTATGCATATAAAAAAGCTTGTTATAGCTACAGGTATGAAGATTAATCACGTAACATGCCCATTATTGCCTAAATACAAAATATACATAAAAAATTTTCTACATGTGTTAGGTATTTACCTTTTTAATGTAATACCTATACAGTATCAATGTGATAATGGTATATAGAAAATTTAAATTTAAATTGCTTATAAATATAGATTCTCCAACTCTATTACGTATATATATCATTCCTGCATGTCTCAAACGTCAAACTACAAAACATAACGTCTATGAAGAACCAAAATGACCCATTTCCAATTTATGCTAGAATTAAAATGAGCTATGTCAAAAAATACAGTAAATAGGATACATGCTTCCAATGCTAATCACGAGTTTCTAAAATGAGCAAATTGTTCTATTTACATGTATTTAAAAAGCTCAAAATGCTCCAATTGAGTGTTTTAAAAAGTGTAAAATATTCTATTTACATGTTTTTGAAAAGTGCAAAATATTCTATTTACATGTGTTTTAAAAAGTGCAAAATATTCTATTTAAATGTTTTTGAAAAATGCAAAATATTCTATTTACATGTTTTTCAAAAGTGCAAAATATCGTATTTACTTGTTTTTTGAAAAATGCACAAGGTTCTACATATTTACATGCTTTGATGAACATGTTATTTTAATTTTGTCTTTAGATAGTGCATTTTGTTTGAAACTAAAATTGGACGTGGGTCATTTTGATTCTTCACAGACGGTAAGGTTGGCTTGGCTGATATATTATTATGCAGTAGGAAATAATGGCTCTCGTCATCGATAATGGAATGTATCAAAAGTCTTCTCCCTTTGACTTTGACATCAAATTGAAAGAGGACGGAGGAGGACAGGAGACACGGGCCCGCGCTTGAATTCATATTAACATTTATCTTTCGCCTCATATCATTGGAGTGTTCATACATAATCCGTACATCGTATATATAAAGGACACACGTAGTGATAGTTTCTATGCATGTATTGTAAATTCATTGGAGACGGAAAACGATGGATGGGCAGTCAACTCCAGTAGTCATCCGAGTCTATTTATGGGATCTCCATGTGAATTTGAATGAATGGAAGCTCGACAGTTGAAAAATGGACAGTGCCAACTGGGAGCCGAGTCCCTATTATAAAATGTACACAGAGTTGAGAGACGGAGACAAAAAAATGTCATCTCACCCACCGACGACCGACGACCGTCAACTCAAAACTCCGGTGCGATGCGATGCCAGAAGAACAAGATCCAAAGACTATAACAACAAATATCACGATGATCATAATATGCGAGGACCAGACCAGACTCCAAACCATTACGATTATATCCCCCTTTCTTATCCCTCGCATGCCATGTAATATACCTACCTACGTGCAACACATCTATGTATCTCTGAATTCCTATAGTCTCTACCCGTGTAGTGTAGTTGCGTTCTACATTAATGTTTGTCCCTTTTCCCATTCCGCTTTACGGTTTGTAGCCCTGTACACGTTTAATCTTAATCATGTGAATGTGAGTCCAATTTCTCCATGTACACATTCAGAGAACGACACAAGAAGACCCTTGAGAATTTAGACGTGAGTTTGTTATAGAGTGCGACGATCGAGGATGCACGTATGTATGTAATCTAGGAGTATATCTAGGTAGGTGGGATCAAATATTCACATTCACGGAAGGCACTATATATGCAGAGGCATTATGGAAATAATTGTAGGATGTAATGTAAAGTATCCACGTAGTATTTGAATTTGTGTTTTGTAGATTGAGAGCCATAAATATCTAAAGTCTGTAGTTAAATACTCACTGGGGTCTAAATTGTATGTATTTATTTACATGGATATTATTATGTACGTCGCGAGAGGAAGAAGAAAAAGCACGAAAACAGCAGCACTTTGTCTACTCAAGCTGAAATGGATAGTCATTGCTGCTCAAGAACATAGTGAACAGTGGCATTGTCATTGTCGTCAAAGGGGAGAAGGACCAACGACGTCTTGTTCCCTGTCGTCGCCACACAAACAAACAACAGAGGCGTAGTAGCATTGTCTCTGTAAATAAAAATACGACTATGAGTACACAATGCACGTACACAATATACACTACACACCTTATCTATGCGGTATTTGTAATGGGTTATAGGTTACTTTTATTTGTAGGTAATTTATAAAATTACTACTACATATTGTCAGTGAAGAAACAAAATGACCCATATCCAATGTAAGTTAGAATTAAAAGGAGCTATATGTCGAAAAAATCTTTAAAACTGAAAAAGAATTTAATGCGTAAAATGTTAATACGAGTTTTTTTTAAATGTGCAAAATATTCTAATTACATGCTTTTGAAAGTTGTGCAATATATTCTTTTTAGATGTTTTTGAAAGGTGCAAAATTTTCTATTTACTACTTTTCCAGAAGTGCAAAATATTCTAATTACATGCTTTTGAAAGTTGTCTAATATATTCGTTTTAGATGTTTTTGAAAGGTGCAAAATTTTCTATTTACTACTTTTCCAGAAGTGCAAATTATTCTAATTACATGCTTTTGAAAGTTGTCTAATATATTCGTTTTAGATGTTTTTGAAAGGTGCAAAATTTTCTATTTACTACTTTTCCAGAAGTGCAAATTATTCTAATTACAAGCTTTTACCAATCATGATATATTTTAATATTTTTGTAGAAGTAGAAAGTTCATTTTGTTTTTAGCTAAAAATGGATTTGGGTCATTTTGGTTCTTCACTGACGATATATGTAGTATACGATGTATGTATGTCAGTGCTATCATAGGAATCGAAGCCCATAAGCCATGTCTACTGTCTACAAGCGACAAGCAGCAAGCATCAAGTTACAAAAAGTCAAAGGAATTAAAATTTCGTATTTATTAATTCACGCACCAAATGACAAGAACAAGACAATGACAGTGCTATATAATACTTCATACACAAAAATTACACTGTGTATTTTTTCGGATGTCATCCGCGGGCTCAAGCAGTTCACAAAATACCAAGATGCCAAGAAGATGCTGTATTATATATTCACGCATAAGCAGTCCCCCAGTCGCAGTCCCACAAACATCGTTTTCGTCATCGTGCGGTGACCAAGTTTAAAATTTACAATTTTGATTCAACCTTTGAACCTCAATGACATGCCATGAATGAGCCATGAGTCGCACAGCACCTGTATTTACATTACAAAGTGCATACCTACATGGGTAGGTATGCAAATTTCCTTCTACATGATTAACTACAGATATATTATGTAAGCTATATTATGTTTGTAAGTTTATTACATGCTATGTGAAAAGGTACATGTTGAGCGGCGGCGGCGGTTACGGAATTTTGTAGTTTTTTCAAGAATTATATACTCTTTTAAATGTCAGTCATGTTGAAAATATTTAAATGTGAACATATTTTATAGTTATAGGCTTCTCAAGAATTGAGGATATCAAAGTGACGACTACGACTCTGTAATATTGTAGAGCTGTATTATTATTTGTTTTTATTTCAAAATAAATCTTTCCACAAGTTTCTCTGATTCTCTCTCATCACTGAAAAATGAAGTAGGGACCTACGAAGGTGATACTGACGTAGATTTGTAGCTGTAGCTGTAGTGTGTGCTATAGAAGTCAATCCCAATGGCAGGGCCGGATAATGTGGCCAGCGCAGACAGCCTGAATTTTCTCAAAACATGTAAATGAAACATTTTGGAGTTTTCAAAAATATGTAAATAGAACATTTTGAGTTTTTAAAATCATGCAAAATAATTTTTTTTTGTACATTTTAAAAACATGGAAATAAAACATTTTCAACTTTTCTCAAAACATGTACATAGAACATTGAGCACTTTTCTGAATCAAGTAAATCGAACATTTTGCACTTTTCTGAATCTTGCAAATACAATATTTTGCTTTACTAAAGAAAACCATCAATAAAATCAAAATGGTGGTTTTTGTATGGACACAAATTGCTGCCTAAAATCAATTCCTTCGTCCGGCCCTAGCCAATGGTAAATAGGAGAACACAAAATAATAACACATTACATGAAATATTAATGGAGCATCATGTCACAATCAAAGAAAACTAAGGAATAGAGTGGGAATTTATGAGTGGCGGATACGGTGGTTACCTCCATTAGGCATAGTGTGTATATTTTGGAGGAAGTAGGAATTGAACCACATGTTCCGTTTATGTAAATTTCCCAGTCTTAGTGAGTACTGTTCTATAGATGTACTAGATGCTTAATGTTTTTAATGCGACAGAATGAAAATAAGGGATGCATAAGAGTCTTCATTCCCAATTCACTTTGATTCCCCAGATCAGACCAGACCAGACCAGACCATCCACATCTAAGATAGCTTCATATTATGTGCAAAAAGATAGGCTTGTGCAATAAAACTATACGATTATAAATGGAATTTATTCCGTCATGTGGGGATATGTACACAGTACCGGCTCTTCTCTCCAGTGAAGTATTTTAGTTTAGTGTTGGAAAGGGAAATGAAAAGTTAGGTAGCCCCACTCGAGCTCATATTATACTCACTCCTTGGTTCGTGTCTGTGATGAGAGGAAGAGTGAGCGTAGGCAGAAAATATAGTTGATGTTTTGGTAAGGACTTGAATTATCAAAACTCTTTAACGATTCAATTTCCCTTCCCTCCTTCTTCTCGGCTCACTTCTTCCCTCCGTCGTCGTCGTCGTCTCCTTCTCGTGTGTCAACGTGGGCGCTTGGAGCGGTCTTCGTGTCATGTCATGCACTTAAACATAAGTGCTTCCTCCGAACTAACAACTCAACCAAGCCCAACCAGAGCCAATGAGCTAAAACCAAAAACAGCCTCAACCTACATACACACAAACGGTACGGTATGCTCTAGACAAATATTCACTTACTATTATTATCATGTATGTATAGGGTCGTACTCGTAAGTATTCAGGTATTCTTAATGTAGACCTGGAGAGCGAGAGAGAGAGAACCTCCTAAAAAAGATCCGAACGTACTTACCGCACGCGAACCTTAAATACCTATACGGTGTGTCTATTAGTACCTCTCAACCCACTGCACTGCCTACCTTATTTCTTCTTGGTATTTTTGGTATCACGGCCACAGATCAGAAGACAAAAGGACCATAAAGCTTTTTGACAGCATCGTTGAATTGAAGTTGCCGTACTAACCATTGGAAGTCATTTTAAAAATTGGGAACCTTTTATATACCAAGTATTTTTTAAAGAACATTTTGAGTTTTTTTTAAAAATGTAGTTATAAAATTTTGCAATATTCGAAATTGCCAGGTCTAATGCTCGGTCCAAATAATATAATTTAGGTAAAAGGGACATCCGATATCCAAGTATCTATATCTTCCTCACTTTCTACATGGTTGTCAATGTAAATAGGCAGTCTTACCTTCACCTTCTGCCTTATTTTAACCATGGTAACGTGAGCGTCACATAAACTCACAATGAAGCTAGTAGACCTACATTTCAATTTGTATATTTTTCTTCGCCCTCCTGAATCTACGGTGTTATACTTTTATTTTTAAGTACATTTAAAATCAATGGAGCCCCCCCCCTCCTCCTCCTCCTCCTCCTCCTCCTCCTCCTCCTCCTCCTCCTCCCCCACAACATACGGAACATATGGAATACGAATACAAATGCACACAAAATTTCCCTTTTACAAATATAGTCACGAAACGGAGCTGAGTGAGATGGAGAGCTACGAGTAGAAAAGGAAACACTACACCTTTCTCAGTGTCAGCATCAATTTGCTATAGATCCAACTCTTTTCTCCATTTAATGATCACGGTAGGTTTCTCATTGTAAGTTTCCCTACTCTACCATTCTACCCCATCAACAGTGTTATTTTTCATTCTCCCTGCGGTTCCGTCCTTGCGCCCTCATGTGTTTCTCCGGTATCCAATATTTATGGCTAGGAAAAAATTTCCCATATAAGTATCTATATAAATATCCGTATTGTCCTGGTCGAGGTCTATTGCTGTTGTAGAGCAGTAATATAGCCAATTGATACTTGCTAAGGCATCGGTACCTACCAAAAGGTGTTGGCAATGCTGGGTTCTTCATAGTAGGCGCGTGCTGGTTTGTAAGTTTTTTGTGTGGGATACTGGGTATTATTACATACACCACAAGACCGCAACTCGTGGATTTGACAGTGTCTAAAAATTGGGATCCGGATAATACTCCTTTTTGTCTTCTCCATTAAATCATGAACATCAGCCCCGAGGTGTATCAATTCCAAATCCCATCCATATCCATTCCATTCCAGAGAGAGAGAGAGAGATAATAATATGGAGAAGCTTTTAAACATTCCCAATCCAATATAGCATACTTCCGACGTCCGACGTCCACGTCTCGCATTGCATTGTTATTTTTGTATACATGTAGTTTCTATTCATCAACTGCATACAGTCTATCAGCTTAGTTGTTTATTATGTAAGATACATTTTTGTGCATTACTGTGCATGATTATGACGGACGGACACAATCTTAATTCGATGATGATGAATTCTAAACAATGTAATGGATTGCCTCCAGAATTTAACCTTTCTCCCTCGGACACATCCATAATGTATTCCCAGTATCATTCATCCATTCAACGAAACTATCCAAAGAAACCCATTCAAAAAAACAGTCATTATTGACAGTACTCTGTATTTATTATGTGCATTATAATCGAGAGCGAGAGAATCATCGTGTGGAGGAGATTTTGAGAGCCCAACAACACACTCACACAGCAACAGCTCAAGACTCTATAGTCAATAGTCTACCGTCTACCGTGACGTGGATATTGATACATCCTCAAGTGTAATTTATCCCCTGGGATGATCACGATGGTGTTTAATCAACTAATAGATGGATTCCTTTAAGAAACATGTGAATGATCCTTTTTTTTGTTGACGTTTCTATCCCATTGATGTTATTGGTTTATTATGTGCGATGCAATTTATGCTCTGAGATTTTTAACAAATAATAAAATTCAAATATTGCCTGTTTCTACGTGTTTTTGTTCAAATTTATTGCGCTAACGGAACGTTATAACGAATTTTTAATAAGGTTAGCTTAATAATTTAATACTTTTTTAAACAAAAGCTAAAATTGTATGAAAATGAAAAAAACATGTACAAGACGCGTAAATACTAATGGGACCTGGATATTACCCTTTATAGTTTTAGCGTTTTTAATTTTTGAAAACAAAATAGCAACGGTGTTTTATATTTTTATAGAGCTTATTTTTTATTAGATCGATATCACAAAATATGATAAAAATCTAGTTGAGCTGCAACTGTATTTACGTGTAGTAAGTTTTTTCTGCTCAGGTATGTAAGTACTTTACGTTAATTATACAGTTCATAATGTATTGTGTGGGGATATTGACAGGCGCTGTAAGGATTATTATTATTATTATTCATTGGATTCGTTGACTTTTCCTTGTTGGAGTGTGTACAAAGTAATTAGGTAATTAACTACTACCATTGAACAGGAGAGAAAAAACGAGAAAGAAGAAGAAGAAAGGATATGGATATATGGACACGCGGTGGCCCATTCCCATATTCCTCCTCTCATACCATAATACCACTACCAATTTAAAAATTCTACATGACACAACACATTCCCTATAATTATATATACTATGATTAGTCAGATTAGTGTTTTTGGATATCGAATATAATTATTATTAGCATAATTATAGGTATCAATGATGATCATGATTTTCAAGATAAAACAATGCAACTCCACTAAAAGGACTATGCAAACAGTTAGTCCAAGACAAGAGTAAAGGGTGTTCACATCCTAAGGGTTAATGTTAAGAAAAGACGAGCTGTAAAGTGTAAAGTGTCGGTGTCGACGTCGACACTATGTTGACGACGGGCTCCATATCCAAGTCAAAAACGTAGAGAAAATAAAGCCTATATAATGCAAACATACATAATGCCGCCCTCAGCGAGCATCAGCTCATTTTTTTCTACAGTCTTTAATCTTTCAAGTGCATTGTATTGTAATGCAGAATCTAATTAATGATAAAAGTGCCATAATACTAATGTTCTTTCAATCTATGTTCGTATATAGCTGCTGGTCAAACATGCCATTATTCTTATTAAAATTACAGAAACAGATACGTTACGTACGGTGTATGCTTATCTATTAAATGCGTATAAATATGAACTTCTGAGCGTGTGTTCATTGTCAAAGTCAAAGTCAGAGCGAAACAACCAACATGGAGGAGAGATCTCCTATAGAATCTAGAAGTATCATTATTGTTTGCATATAATATTACAACCAAGATAATAATACTGTATATAGAGTTGAAATAATAATCACGTAATTACATATAACATCAATCGTGACCATTTTGTAGATATTTATGCTTTAAACCCAGACTGGGTGTCGTTGTCATTGTTGATTGCGGTGTAATTACATCACATTGGGTGTTGGTTGGCGTTGGCGTTGGTGGTAACGTATTTGGTCCTAAAGTTCTGTTGACTTATACGCTTGTACTATGAGGGTTCATATCCCAGACCTGTGACTTTGATATAGTTGATATTTGAACTGAGAAATACATCATAAATAATTGCCGCAGAATCATGCAAAATATGCCATCAAAAATAGTAAATAAAATCGTTATTAATTTAAGTTACCTATACTGCCCATTTTGAAATCGTTGGAGTATCATACAAAATGACTGGAGATAGAACAATTTTCCTCCTTTGAAAATTAAATCTCCATGACCGTGTATCTACTTTTATTAATACATTTGAAAAATTAAATGGCTTGATTACAATTTAATGCGTTCGTTCCGCAGTTTGATTCATCATGGTTTGACTTTTGACGCCTTGCTAGTTGTCTACCTGAATGAATGAATGACGTGATGCAATTCAATTTTTGCTGCTTAATGAGACATTGTTGTACTCACTCAACAATCAGAAACTGCGACTTCAACTAGTTAATTGCGTTGTTGAGATCTAACACTAGCTCAGCTTAACCATAATATTGGCATGGCCCCAGTATTTTAAATACCAAAAGCCAGAAAGAATGTGATGCATTATTGGTATTCAATGTTATAGAAAAATAAGAAATTATAATTTTTATTTTTTGAGCTTTTCCTTGTACTCTACAGTATGTCCCAAAAGGTTAAACACACTGTATGGTTTATGCGAGTCGTGATTTTCCCATTTAACTCAATTTTAAAAACGGTTGACATGAGGCCCGTCTAATTCTCCGGCGCTACCGATCCTACTGTGAGCCGTTGACCAATTAATTAATTCTAGTCGTGATCAATATATCTGAGGATAAGCTTACCAAGTTTTGTAATTTTTTTTAGTTAGGACATATTTTTAGAAAACCTTATTGTGAGTTTAAAAATTTTGGGACATTTAATTTTCGATTTCTAATAGGTTCCATGAGAATATATGCAACCCCAGGGGGTAAAAAGTTAAATGATAAATAAATATCTTACCGTATAGTTTCTTCTTGAAAGTAAGCAATTCTCATAAACCGTAGTGAGCTTAACCTTTTGGTACACATTGCATAGCTTAGAAAAGATGGAGGAGAGAGACATGTCGAACATAATGAAGTTCATGAGAAGATAGAATGGGATATCGTCTGTGAAGAACCAAAATGACCCATATCCATTTGTAGCTAAAAACAATATCCACTATCTACAAAAATATTGAAACATGTCTTAAAAGCATTTTAAAATAGAATATTTTGCACTTTTCAAAAACATGTAAATAGAACATTTTACACTTTTCAAAAACTTGTAAATAGAACGTTTTACTTTTTTTTAAACATGTAAGTAGAACATTTAGCACTTTTCAAAAACAAGTAAAAATAGAACATTTTACACTTTTTAAAAACATACAAGTAGAATATTTTAACTCTTTCAAAAATGTATAATTAGAACACTTTACACTTTTCAAAAAACTCCTAATTAACATTTTACGCCTGTTTCTTATTTTGTTTTTATGGCATATCTCATTTTGATTCAAGTTTAAATTGGATATGGGTCATTTTGGTTCTTCACAGACGATATGTGAGATGCAGTATAGGGGATCATGTGACAATGAGTTTGTGTATGCTGGAGCTGGAGTATAAAAATATCTAAATATAAGTATAGACACTTGCTTTATAACTCTTATATTTACTGCATACAGTACACTGCATTCTCGATTTAGATTTTATTACCACGTCCTCAAAAAAGTTTGATTGCATTAGAGTTCAAATTACGACATCCGACATCCATTGAATCCATTCGAATGACAATCTAGTTCCAATCTTCTATATCTATCCAGTGTATAGCACTATAGATATATAGCAACCATGCACTGATATTGCCATTATAAATAAGGAAGGATTAGGATAATAACAATTAATTGCTATTATTACAACTTTACGACATTACACAGCTACAACTGCATTGCAATTATATGTCACAGCATCGTATCACCATTTAATTTCCCATTTGCAAATTTGTCTAATGAACCAAACCATATCTAAATCAACATCAACATCAACATCATACAAGTTAAAGGTGCAAGTGCGACGTCGTCGTCGTGATAGCAGGTGTACCGGCGTACACACAACACGTCGATTAATTGCATTCTACACAGGTACTCCTGCGCCTGTCTATTCTATCTATACACACACTTCATGTCTTTCTGAGCACTATTAAAAAGTTTACATTTATTCACCGCCAAATTACTTATGGTCAGATCAAATTATTTTATGATCTATGAAGAAAAATGTCAAGTCGGCTTTTTCTTGTACACATTTCCCATGAGTTATTATGGAGCTATCCCCTGTCTATTACATTCTACTAAAAATTACGATCATTTACAATATGTTTGTTTTCAGCTGTCATACCAACACCAGCACCAGCACCATTCACCATTCCAGTACCATAATGCCAAGACCAGGACCAGGACCAGTTACCAGCACCATCACCAGTCACCTGTACATGAACAATGAATCGAACGTACAGGCACAGACGCACGTATCTATACCTAGAATAAAGGCACTATCTGTATAGGTAATGTGCAAGAGAAAATACTGACGCAGAGTGAATGGATAAATGAAGAGTAACAGCAACAGCAGCACTGAACCCTCTGGAAATAAAAGAGTGAATTTGTGATTCTGATATCACTAATTGACATCAACGCTGATGTAGTAGTAGTAGCAGTTGCCATTGCAATATTAAGTATTAAGCTCGTATGGGAAGTTTGGAAGCAAAATTGCAAAGTTTAGGAAGGAAGATGGAATTAAATACATGAGATACTGATATATAGTTGGTATCTATACCTAGTTTGTATTTCTTGTTTGTTGTTTTTTTAATGTGTAGTTTCCTTTGCTGCAGCATCACTGGCACTAAGGTTTGTGGGTTATATAAAATCATGACTGTATCAACATTCATCAAGAGCCACCACCACCATCACCAATTCCATATGAATCTTTCTCACTCGATCTCTCGACAACAATAGAAACACAGGAATATACAGAAATCCTAGTCTTATTCTTACTCGTCGTAATTGTGCAGAGCCAGCTGTATATACGCGGAGTGCATGTATTTTCTTACGGGCTTCAATTATACGGAACGTACATACGCAAGAGATGATTAGCATTCATCAGACGTTCATTGAGAAGAATAAAAAATTGATGTTGACCTCGGATTTCTCGTGTGGGAGGGCAATGTGTTCTCAACTTTAGATATTATAAGGATATATACCCCTGTATTAAATTCTCTGCATACTACGTTGTAAATATAAGCGTTTCTCACATACATAATAAATAAAATAAATATGTACCTACTGGTACTACGTGTCTCTGCAGTCTCCAGTTACTTATTACTTTCGTAGTGCATATTGTTATTGTATTTTGTATCGTGTTTTTTTCACCTGCCATTAAATTATTATTGTAGCTTTTATTCTATTAGGTATATTATTAGTATAGTGTGGTAGAGCAGTATCACTATTAGTATCCACATATGTATTACAACGTGCCCCGTGTATATTATAGGAAAGTAATAATAAATAAAAGCAATTTGTTGTCAGTACATAAATACTGCTTACTGAGCATGTCAGGTGTCAGCTTGACTTCCACTTTGACTTCAAGAGTCATACTGTATTTTTATAAATCACATGATTTTATAAATAAATATAAATTTATGGATGTAATTTTATTTTCTCTTGTAGCTTTCAATTATTATTTCATTTTATGTCACAATATCAAACTATCTCACTACTACCACCACTGTAGTAATGATTATGGTTATTGCTATTGATATTAATAAACTTGATTTCAGGGCTGGATAATGCGGCCAGCGCAGGAAGACCCCGCTGCCTGAATTTTCAAAAAACATGTAAATGGAACATTTTGTAGTTTTCACAAATGTGCAAATAAATTTTTTTGTACATTTCAAAAACATGCAAATAAAATATTTTACACTTTTCTCAAAACATGTAAATAGAACATTTTGCTTTTTTCTCAAACTTGTTAATAGAACATTTTGTACTTTTCAGAATCAAGTAAAAAGAACATTTTGCACTTTTCAAAAACATGCAAATAAATTTTTTTGACCATTTAATAAGCATGCAAATAAAACATTTAACACTTTTCTCAAAACATGTAAATAGAACATTTTGCACTTGTCTAAAACATGTAAAAATACAACAAAAATTTGGTTTACCAAAGAAAATCAAAATCGTTGTTTTTCTTTGGAAACAAATTGCTACCTAAAATCAATTCCTTCGTCCGGCCCTGCTTGATTTTGTTAAGAACTCATAGTTGTTTTAGTTGTTTAAATCTCCTTGTATTTATTATTATTGTTATAGATTTTGAGCTTTGATTAGTATATTGATCTTGTTGCCTATAGTAGTACTACTCGTTTGATTTTGATTTTGAATAATATTATTTTTATGGTGTGAAATTGACTGAATTATAGTCATTGATCGTAATCGTAATCGTATTCATAATCCATTGGGAGTTTTTGTAAAATTCATTATTGCTTCCTTCGATCATTTCACAAAATAATAGTAATAATAATAATATTTTATGTTATTTCTCTCCAATCCTAATAATTTTCTAGTTTGCTGTGTTATTTTTTGTAGCATCTAATAATTTACAAATGAATAATTCTTGTAGTAAAAATAAGCATGTAAGTATAGGTAGATATAGTGTATATAGGCACCCATTTTGAGATATGAATATTAAATAGCTTATATGTAGATACTAAAGAAAAATTCGCATTTCACGTTCACAATCTTCACTCTACACTTTGTATTTTCATTCCAGTGCAAAATATGTAGGTAGGTACCTATACCTATCTAGAAGCGTATTATAGTTACGTAGACTGCAGATTAGAAGGTCTTCAATCTGTCTTTGTTGTTGTTGTCATTTTTGTGGTGATTTTGCTTTTTCCTTCAGTAATAACTCAGGACAGGGATACTTTAATGACTTCAATAATGAATAAATCTGGTGAAGCATAAAGTAATAAAAATAAAACATGGACCAACCAAAGTTTCTTTAGTTCTGAGGCTCCTTTTGTTCTGCTTTTCTGCTGTATTGTCGCGTCCAAATCCAAATTGTATGTATAGCGTAAATGGACATAGTTTTCTATGCTTGATATGGTATATAGCAAACTTGTGCACATTTACATATTTAGTATATATATATATATGATTACGTTTATTCAATATGTTTTAAATATTGACAGACACTCCAAATAATACTTGTACTTTAGCATGTAGAATGTACGATGATATTGAACTTTGTACAATTTTCTTATATGTAGCTTCTTCTCGGAAAGCTTCATTGGACGTGTTACAATGGTAATAGTAAAATAGTAATAATAATAATATTTTATTCGTTCTGTTCTGTCCTCTCCATTCTACATGCATAATATTTCTTCTATATGTAAGTCTTTTGGGCTGTTGGGTTTCTTTCGTAAAGGTTCGCATGTTGGTCGGCTATTCATTATAGAGACGGAGACCAAGTCACAAATTTCATTATACAATGGCATTGGACTCAACAAAATTATAGGAAATAGTGTATATTGTTGTTATGGTACATTGACATTTCTATAAAGGAATAAAGGTACTTCTTCATTTATAATGGGCCATTGGAAGTATAGGTATACATCCAGAGATCCAGGTGAGGTTTACGTGTATGCACCTGTATGCGGGCCTGTATAGTCTTGAATTGTACGGTATTATATAGGTGTTGCTTTATGTGTGGTGGAAGTGGAAGGTGGAAGATGAGAAAAGGAAAATGTTGAAACACTTATTTTACATTAAACGAGCCTTGTAATATGAGATATAATGAAGATCATTTTGTCCCACCTCCGATGAGACATCAAAAACGATTTACGAGGTCCCCAGGAAATGTGAAAAGGTCAAGTAACAAACAACTATTAGATTCGAAAATTATTCTCAACTTACCTTCGTTTGTCTTTCCTTTTTGTACCGTACGGTATTATGATGGGGCTGTATATACACAGTGCAGTGTGGAGACTATCAGCATAACTATTATAAACAACTATGTAGGTACCAATGTTAGTATTGTGCGTAGTATGTACCTACACAAAAACTACGAACGAACGAGACGGCTAAAAAAAAGTATAAACACACAAACCCATAATGCTATCGTGGCATAAGGAATGGCAACGGGAATCCAATCATACATATTTCTCTGGGATTCAAGCTGAACAACAACTGATAATGAAGTTTCCGAGGCTTCACGATCAACAGAAGGCGTCCCTCTGTACCTCAGATCAGTTGATCTATTTACCTGCTAAAATCAAAAATGCAACCGAATAAAATAATTGACCTGTTTTGTCCTGATCTAAACTGGGACAATTCTATTGATGCCAATTCACATGTATTTATAATGCCTCTACGAAAATGTAAATATATATATAGGTATGCGCACTACACGGTACCTACATTTCCTTATGCGATGTTAAACTGCAAATGAATTTTCCTTGCGGATGGAACAAACACTCACTATGTCATGTCAAATAAAATACGAATTAAACACTTAATTTATGCTGCTCTGGTCTCCATTATTATTTTTGTATTTCTAACACATTTCAAACTTTTACACCTCATATTTCCAACTATGGACGAATCTAATCTCATAAAACGTATCAGGGCATTTACGGTACTTAACTACACACAACATGAACATACGGTGAATACAGGCACATATATATTATCACCCTAAACAATTATCCCATCATCATAATTACTATGTGATTAATATCATTATTAATGTACTATTTTACCTGAGTTTCGAGATGACGACGACAAAACGGGAACCAACTGGCAAAGTTGACGATAACTGTGACTTCGCTTTAATTTGTAAATACTCGTTTTGGCTAGTCTGTCTGGGGTGGCTCCTAAATGACCTAGCTGACTATTTTAGCTTTGGTATTTTAAAGTCAAAAGTCGATTTTACTTTTAATGAAACTTTTCCAATCTTGGAATGAAACAAAAATAAAAAGAAAGAAAACTGTCGCAATGGCACTGCTCTTACTTCACTCTCTTCACCTGCTAAACTACTACTGAGCAGCTCAACTGCTCTTCACCATGCTCTAGCATTGCAGCCAAGATGGCTCGGGTCTTTTCTGGCTATTCTCTTTCTTCTCTCACTATTTCCCACCAGTACTTACTAAAGTACGGCCCTCTTGTCTATTTCCAACCTCGTCGAAAATCAACCGTCAACTCATTCCAATCGTTCCCATCGCCGTCGTTCATGTATTAGTGACGGGCGATGACAGAGGGAGAGTGCTGTCTTAATAATTCCGGTGACAAATACTCCCCAACTTAGTTTCTTGCTCACCCGAGCAAGACCGGGACCAAGAGTCCCGGGGGAGACAGTACTCCACTCCGGTCATCGCTGATCCACCAAAATTTTGTAAAGCTAAGTGAATACCCATCACCATAAGTAACCTAGGATCAACAATTAGGTCTTACAAGAGTGATCCGCCAAAATAAGTAGTAATTATGTAATACCAATGTGTTGTGTGTATATATTTAAAGGTACAAAGAGAAAAATTTTGTATACATACTATGTTTTGTACATATGTCAGTTTCGGACCATAAACTTCGTTGAGCAGCATATCTTACAAGTTATATCAATCGTAATACAATTAATGGTTCATATTATATTTAATGTTTATATGTTTATTAACTCTGGTTTCATTCTAATGTGACATACTCATACATGTCACCATCTCATCCCTCTCCATCTTTCCAAACTATTCAAAAAAAATCGTACTAAGCTTTGAAGAAAAATGCTCGGTAGCCTTATCTCAAAACTACCCAGTTGAGCATCCTCCCCCGCGGCCCTTAGAATTAAAATAATTCACGTCAATCCCATCCTCTTTAATTCCCCTGGTGGGGCTATTTTTATCCCGTGTTAAGAGAGCGTTATCCTGGTCAGGGACAACCCTTCTTTAACACAAAATTACAGTAAATATAATTTTATCTCTATATCTAATTTTATACCGATGAACAATAATAGAAATGATGAGATCCTTGTTAGACGTCATAATTATTAGAAATTATGTAATTGCTCCTTTACAGATATGTATAATGAACATGAAAAAGTACATACTATTCGTGAAGATCATTGATTCATTTCAACAAAATTGTACATTATTCGGAGATCATATAAAAATATTAATAATTTTACGAAAATACTCCGCATATTTGAAAACATCATGGTAATACTTATAAGTCACTTTTTGTCATCTTTATGGCGTGGTGTGGCACTAATAAATGTTACAATAATAACTCCAAAAAGTACGTGATGACTGTCCTTTGGACTGGAATGAAGTAGGTAGTGGTGGTGGTGTCGGTCCGTATTCTACTGAAGCTTGAGGAAAAGAAATAGCCACCGATGAATCTTGTTCCGTTTCGGAGGTCTTGAATTTCTTGGCGGAGTCTGGCGACGATGGTAATGGTTCCTCTGATGATGCCTCATCCTCCGAGGTTGAAGTATAATCGAAGTGATTCTCCCTCCTGCGCTTTCGGTGACGGCTTCTATACTCTGTGCTGCGGTCTCTCCAGAACTGTAGTCTCTGCAGGGCGTAATCCGGCAATTTCACCTCGTCATCATCGCAGTCCATAGCAACTACTCCCGTCGGGTTCTTGGCAACCGCACTATCACTTGCATGCTCCTCCCTCGCAGTACATATTTTGTCGGTGACCGCCATCTCCACCTCCGGAGAATTAGAATCTCCAGGAAATCCATGCTCCACCTCTCCATCCTCGACCTCCTCAGAAATAACTGGCATATGTACCGATGGAATTGGTATGACTGGTAGTTGGACGTTGGTTGTAGGACGATCTACTGACTTCCCCGGAAAATTCCTCCATTTAACGCGTCTTTTGGATGGAACTGGTGGTGGTAGGTACGCCAGTAGGTTGTATAACTCGTCAGTATCCACATCAATGACGAGTTCGTCATCGAAGTAACCTGCCTGGAACAAAGAAATTTCACATTCCCCAAAATTAATAAAATTCTGTTATGTCGGCCACACAGGACCCAGTGACGGGACGTCACCACACCATAATTTTCCCACATACATAATGTAATTTCATAATATCAACAATAATTTTCATTTTCCACTGTTAAACATTCCAACAATTGGACTCCATATTCTCCCTTATATTCATACTCTTGACCCCACGCATGTTCATTATTTATGACACATGTACATATGATGTGAAGTCCCCGAAATCTCATTTCATCTGTTCACCATCACCCTTGACTATTACTCTATTAATAATTGTATTGGCCAAATTCGTAAACGTTTCTCATAATCATGTAACAATTTTTATTCTGATAATTTAATGTGACTGAATTTTGTCAACTAATTCTTACGCTACCGTTGAGGATCCGGGCACGGATGGGACGGCCGTCGCCATGGCTCCAGTAAGATTTAAGGAAATGGTCGTTATGGATTTTTATGTATTACTGACCTTTGTTTAAATTATACCTCTGATCTCCGCTGTTGCCGTAGTGATTTTATCCCATCCATCTCCACCTCGTCCATTGATTGTTCCCAACAATCAACACATCTCCCTCCTTGCTATTAAATATTTTGGAGTGCAGAATGGCATGACCCATGACCGTGAGCCATCCCCAGTAATTTTTATCTGCTGTTCCCGCATTTCTTCAATTTCGAAGTTGGAATCTTGCTGCTCCATAAATATTGCTATTCCACCTCCATTCTCCCTTCTTCTTCTCATGGCAGCTTACGATGTTTTGTTTTGCTGCCAGCTTTGTTTCTTGGATCCGTACGCTCCCCATGGAATGTACTAACTATTTTCTAAAGGTGAAAGAAAAATACTAACACCGCACAATTTAAATCCACACCATCACCATTAATTAAAATTAATCCCCAAAACAACTGTAAAGAATTAAATTTTTATTTGTATTTTTATGATTTTATTGTATGTGTTAAACACGCTATATGACTACTATGAAATTATTATTTTATTCGTCCAAATACTTTATTTACACTCTCTTTTTCTCCCATCTGATACCTACTTTTTGGGATCTGGGGATTTCTTGTGCTTTTGGCACTTTGCCCAGGCGTTACACAAGCGTTGCTCCCTCTCCTGCCTACTATATTGACGTCCCGGCTCTTCATCGGTTACCACACCTGAAGAGGAGGCTACGGGCTCATTGCTCTCAGGGACACTCTCCTCGATAATCTTTACCACCTCGGGATTGACCACATTCAGCATCTCCCTCATGGAACCATGGATGCTGTCATCCCATCCCGTTCCTGGAGCTCTTTGACGGAGCTTGATTTGGAGTCTTTCACGGGTACTTGGTCTTGCTCGCTTGAAAGGCACCTTCTGGTTCTTAATGCATTGTCCGGAGTTCTCGCCAAATGGGTTGTCTGGATCCGCAAGTGTTATAGTTGGATCTCCTCCAACAAAATCCAATGCATATGATCGTTTACCGGGGCCTGGTTGTCGGACTTGTTTGTATTTGAAAATTATCTGCTTCAGAACCTGATTCCAGGATTTGACTTGTCGTATAGTGATTCCCGGGGGTGGTGTATCCTTGCATACACTGAATGGATCCTTGAAGTCAAGGGTTTGGAGTAGCTTGTCCATCATGGCCTGAGTTATTTGCATGTAAACTTTCGGATCCGTGTCCGGTCCTTGGGACAACTGAATAAATTCTTCAAGTGCAGCCTCCCGAGGATTTTTGGCTGTCCCGCTTCCTGGATCCTGGGGTGGGGTCTTGGGTCGTTCTTTGTCTGGATCTTGAGGTGGTGTCTTGGGACGGGTAATTGGGTGGACATCGTAGTTTTCGTTACCTGACGAAGCTATGCCCTGATACTCTCTCCACTCTTCCTTATCCATGTACGCAATTTTGGTATCATAATTATATCGGTACCTCATCTCATCTATACCCATGTTGTCACCAATATCTTTCCTCTCTACGAAAAATTCACTCTCGGGGTTGCAATAAGTAATGCCATTATTTACCATTGGAGGGTAATCTTCCTCCTCCGTTGGTTCCGCAACCGAGTGAACGACGATTTCCCTGAAGTCGTTTTCACATACAGGTGTTCTTTCTATTGAACACATGTATGCGGACTCATTTCGATTGTGAAACCGGTTGTGGCGCATCATCTTACCCAATTGTTTTTGCCACGCGCCGTCTTGAAGACCCTGAATTTTACCCATCTCATCCCCGAACGGCCCGAAATACACGTGAATGTTCCCTTTATTAATACCGGGATCAATATAATTTAGGAACTCACTGGATACCCTGATTTTAGCTGCGTGTGGGGTGACAATAATATGGTATAAGTCACCCAAAGCCGTGCGTTTTACTATGAACTCCCTATCATCCCTGTTTAATGTGTCCGGAGTCGCTGGGGAACGAGTGGAAATTATTTCTGGTGGGCAGTCTTCCCTGAGCACATAATTTTCGACTGAATGTATTACGACCTCCCTAAAATCCCCTCCATGCACTGTCGTTCTTTCGAGGGCACACAAGTAGGTGTATTGGCCTTCATACTTGTACCTAACCATTTCGCTTAGTATCTTTTGCCAAGCTTCATTCTCAAGATCCTCGATCTTGTCCATCTCATCACTAATCGCTCGAAAATACAGGGGGATTTTTCCGTCCGTATTTTTGGGGTCAAGGTGATTTAGGAAATCACTCGAAATTTTAAGTTTGACAAAGTGAGGGGTGACTGTGATATGAAAAAGGCCATCCAGTATGCATTCTTGAACGGTGTATGCCCTACCAGCATACTCCTGTGGACGTTCCTCTGGAGAATTGTCCAACTGGGCTACCCATGTGAGTGGATGTATGTCTCTGGTACCCTTACTATTAATTTCGATGCCCTGAAATTTCAACCATTCATCCCAGTTATAGTAGCCTGTACCTGTAGCGCAATTGTATGTGATTCGTGCCAGGTCTATACTAATGGTATCCCAGATGTTCGCCCTTGGTACGAAGTATGTACTACTGGGATGGCAATAATGAACCCCGCCACAATAATGAATGCTGTCCTTGTTTTGCATGCACACCAGAGTATCCTCCGCCTCCTCATCTACTGGTGGAGCTGAAGGCATAGTCTGTGGTTCTGTAATCGTGCCTATGTTAGTACCTGTGCTTTCTGATGCTTCCTCGCCCTCATTTTCCTTGTTAGCCTCCTCACAGTCCCTATTTGCATCCCTAATTACTTGAATAGTAACCTTATCTGGGTCTTCATGGACATTAACTAAATATACTTCAAAGTACACATGCTCCCTAGGGAATTTCCGTATGGATCTGTCTTCATTCAGCCTACCCATCCTGACATTCTGTACAATCGTCCCATATTCCATCTCTTCAAATTGTACCTGCAGCAAATCCATCAACCCTCCTCCAGCAGTCATACTGATGTATAAGGAGTTGGGCTCCTCGTACTTCAGGAGCTGTACCATCCTTGGGCTGGTCCTTCTACAAATTCGAGAAATATCAGTGCCATCCGTGCTCAGGCGTTCCAACATACCTTCAATCTGCTCTGCATATAACCCAAATGTTTCATGGCTCCGTTCAGGTGCATTTAGGTTGACTAAGCAACCTGTCAACAGCGGAGTGACGGAATGCAAGAAAGCCCGTTGATCAAAGAAGCCATTTAGTGGACGTGTCATAAATACCAAGTGACATAGTTGTCCAGCATGAATGACGCTCTGACACTCAGTAGGATTAAGACTCCATCCTTGTCCAACTAAATCCACCGCGATCGGGCATATTGTTGCATGAGTATTGTCCCTACTGGGTACAACAGCCAACGTAGATTGATTTGCAGCACCAATGCACCAAGAGGCAATCTCGGCACTAGTACCTTGATGCATGATCAACGGAGCCCTTTCCATTTCACGCTTAATTTGCGTGATCACGTTATCGTCTTCTGTGTCCAACAAGAACATTGGGTCCTCGGTTAGTTTCCTAAATAGAGGACGAGCCAGATTTTTGACAATAGGTATGTATTTATGCCAAACGGTCATCAATCGCAACCAATTCTCCATTGAGACCGGACCTACCAAGTTTGGATATCTCGCGAAGGTTTCCAAGCATTTAGGATTAATGCTAATGGTGCCCTCGGAGATCCGGAAGCTGGGACAAAATGTAGTCGTGTATGCTGGTCTCCCTACCGCACCCTGCTGTACTGCTGCTCCTTCAACAATGTTACTACTCCCTCCCTCCGGTTGCCTAAACTCAATGTCCCTCCTAATAAACTCCTCAATCTTCCTCCTAATCTCCTCTAAATCCCGTTCCCTATTCATTTTGGAATATTTCGAAAGAAGATTTTGATTAAGAATAATTTAATTTTCTAGAAAAACTCCCGATGGACTTCTCAAACAATACCTAATATGGACCTTGGAAATATCTCAGTCACTCTACACTTTGAGGAAAAATGATTTAGTACGTTGTAAGTATAAATGGCAGAAAAATGAATTTCAATGTTAATTGTTTGTATTCAATAGTTATTTAGAAACTATGGCTTACGATGTACTTGAGGTTGCTTCGGCAAAAGATCTTGAAAAAAAAATATGTTGGCTGACTGATGAACAAAAGAGAAAAATAATTATTTCTGTAAGTACTTTTAAAGAAAAACGCTTAACAAACTCAATTCTCGACAGGTAAGTGTATTATTCTCCACTGAACAGGTTACCCTTGTATAGTATTTACCAATAGTTTGTAAATAACACAACCAACGTAGTACACTCAGTCCACTATCACGTTGAAAATAATTACCAATAGCGGGGAGTGACTAAGGTATCCTTACTTTGTTGGAAAATGTTCGATGTCGAATAAGTACCTACTTATTCTAATCAATATTCAATTAACAAGAGCCGGTGGACAACTGCCTGTATTAAATCGAAGCAACACAACCGAAATGGATTATTAACACAGTTGAATTTAATGAATATATTTGTAGGTGATCTGCAGGTAAACACCCCAAGTTATAATTATAATTTATGTAAATAGCCACTGTTGTTAATTCTATGGTTGTTATCTGATTTAAGTACTGTGAAAAGTAACCTCTGTTTGGAATATTAGGTTTTGGGATTAAATGTTTAAATTGATGAAACTATGAGATGGAAAGGAAAATGAAAATTGAACTGCGTATTTTAAGTTTGTAGGTTAATTTAAATGAAGGAAAAAAATATGAATTCCAAATGAGGAAAAAATATCGAAAATGAATATTCCAAATTAGTTGTAATTTCTTTTCAGGGTTGGTGTAACAATCAGACGATAAAAGTGACTCTGCTTTGGCTGTGAGTGGTAGGTTCTCACACAACTATCCACCTATGCGGCCTTGAAGCCTATCTAGTTCATTCAATATTAGCTTAACTATAAATGGGTTAATTTAAATTTTCCAAGATACTATTATTAATTGTATTTGTACCATTTCAAGGCTAAAATCCCTCGGTGAAACAAAGGAAATGATACGAAGAACAACCGACCGATGACCTGTATCCCTCTTCTTTACGTTGCTATGAACCGGAATTATTTCGAGTCCCTTTTTGTAGAAACTTTCCGCTGCTATATATGTAAATATGGACCGACCATGCGATGACTGGTGTTCATGCACCGTCTGTAAAAATAGAAGAATGAAAATTAAAAATTCATGCTCCCAAAAGAAAGAATAAGTTAAAGGTTCATGCCCTCATTTTACAATGCATCCAGTATTTAAATAGTCATTTATTTCCTTTCCTACTTCTATTTCTATCTATTCCTTACTATTGCCATTCGTTCCCATTCATTTCATTATGTACTACCATACTATTATGTGTATGCCCATGCCTTTATCCTTAAAATTTTGCTGTACCGTAAATATCCCAATCACACGTCACTAAAAAAAAATCCAAACTTCCAAACTCAAAACTCACACAAATCAAACTATAAAATTATTATGAGAATTGAGCACCATCCAACAGGATGTAGTGTATCAATCCTCCCGTTCTATTCCTTAAAAACTCCTCGATAATCCCCGAAAACTCAAAATCCAACTGAAAACTCCCCACAAAATTCCAAACTACCCGAAAATCCCGAAATTTCGGCCTAAAATTCCCGGATTCTCCAACTATTCGGAGCTACAAAGGGAAAACCCCCGCACCTATTGATAATGAAGTTTCCGAGGCTTCACGATCAACAGAAGGCGTCCCTCTGTACCTCAGATCAGTTGATCTATTTACCTGCTAAAATCAAAAATGCAACCGAATAAAATAATTGACCTGTTTTGTCCTGATCTAAACTGGGACAATTCTATTGATGCCAATTCACATGTATTTATAATGCCTCTACGAAAATGTAAATATATATATAGGTATGCGCACTACACGGTACCTACATTTCCTTATGCGATGTTAAACTGCAAATGAATTTTCCTTGCGGATGGAACAAACACTCACTATGTCATGTCAAATAAAATACGAATTAAACACTTAATTTATGCTGCTCTGGTCTCCATTATTATTTTTGTATTTCTAACACATTTCAAACTTTTACACCTCATATTTCCAACTATGGACGAATCTAATCTCATAAAACGTATCAGGGCATTTACGGTACTTAACTACACACAACATGAACATACGGTGAATACAGGCACATATATATTATCACCCTAAACAATTATCCCATCATCATAATTACTATGTGATTAATATCATTATTAATGTACTATTTTACCTGAGTTTCGAGATGACGACGACAAAACGGGAACCAACTGGCAAAGTTGACGATAACTGTGACTTCGCTTTAATTTGTAAATACTCGTTTTGGCTAGTCTGTCTGGGGTGGCTCCTAAATGACCTAGCTGACTATTTTAGCTTTGGTATTTTAAAGTCAAAAGTCGATTTTACTTTCAATGAAACTTTTCCAATCTTGGAATGAAACAAAAATAAAAAGAAAGAAAACTGTCGCAATGGCACTGCTCTTACTTCACTCTCTTCACCTGCTAAACTACTACTGAGCAGCTCAACTGCTCTTCACCATGCTCTAGCATTGCAGCCAAGATGGCTCGGGTCTTTTCTGGCTATTCTCTTTCTTCTCTCACTATTTCCCACCAGTACTTACTAAAGTACGGCCCTCTTGTCTATTTCCAACCTCGTCGAAAATCAACCGTCAACTCATTCCAATCGTTCCCATCGCCGTCGTTCATGTATTAGTGACGGGCGATGACAGAGGGAGAGTGCTGTCTTAATAATTCCGGTGACACAACAAGTAACAACCTGGTGCTAAAGCAGATGCTGATGCTGATGCTGTTGCTGCGGGGCTGCTGGTAGCACTGGGCACTGGTCAATATTATCATGACAATGAAAGAGCCACGGGAATTTGAATAGGAATGGAAGAATGGAACTATATGGTTTGGTATGATCATTATGACTACAGTTATGATAACCTTACCTATAATGCTGAGGCTTGTGATATTCTTGCCATCTATGTCGGTCGTCCGTGGATTTCCAATTATTTCAATTGTAAATATTAAATATATATACAGTCTATAGGACAGTGAATTGATTCAGAATCAGCACAAAGTCTACTTTTACAAACTATTTGCAAAGTACCAAGTTTTGATTTTGATTTCTGAAAAACATACTTGATAAAGGAAATACGCCCTTAGGTGAACCTTAAAAAAAAGGCAACTTTAAATATTTTGACAAAAATCACAAAGTTTCGAAGCAAACAGTTTGGGTTATAATTTAAGCGAATCAATCTACAACTTCTATGGTTGCATTACATTATAAATAGTAGAAATAAAAAATCGAATTTGATCCCAATCGTGCTAGCTTCCTCGCTTTGCTGTTTTGAGAAAATCTCGTTTGTAAACCTGCGTGTAACAATGCAGTCCGTGCCTGACTGCAACATCAACACCTACGGCAAAATATTCGTAAAAATCTAAATCCATGAAAAAAAAATGATAAAAGGTAATATTATGTGAGTTCATTAGACACACACAACACAACTCACGTAATTAAATCAAAATCAGACTCAACTTTTACTTCTTGAACTGAACTGATATTGCACATATAATAAATATCAGTTGAAAGCGGAATATGCCCTCGTACCTGTTTAATTTATAAAGATCCATTTCACTGCGTACCCAGTAATTCTAGTGCAAGCCCAATGCAGCATGAAAGAAGCGTGGGGAAGGTGGACAGAGAAAGATTAAAATCTAGTCTAGTTACACTCTACCATCAATTAATCAAATCAATTAAATCAAATTACCTGGAATTAAATTGACCTTCCTTTGAGTAAACCTTAACCTTTTGATCGATGAAAGCTGATTAAAACGCAAAGCTCACAATCAGTTTGTTGAAGCTCTTTACCCCTGAGCAAAATGAAAGAGTGCAGCAAAAAAAAAATATCCTTGGCCTATGACTTGTACTATTAAAATTGTATGTTATATGAAGCACCTACGAACGACGGAACGAACATGTTTTACATACGTCTATATTTCCAATGCATGTAGGTACATCCTTTGATTAAATTAAACGGATTACGGATCAAATGGATTTCAGTTTCGGTTGCTTAACGTTAGTCTAGAATGTCATAGCCAATAGTAAAAAATTTATAAATTGGAGTGTCGTCATAATGTCGAATATTGCGTACTCCAGCTCTATTTCCAGTGCACGTACAGCGTAAAGGATCACTCCCGTATAATCTCCGTACATATAGTAGAGTTTGGCTAAGTGTGACCTAACCCTTAAGAAAAGATGCCAGAGTATACGATTACAAAGTACCTTACATTAGTACTTCCTAATCAAAAATTTACTGCTCACACTAATCTTTAAAAGGAGTGAGATAGGATAGAACTTAAGGCTGCAGTTGGAGTTCTGTATTTTTTAGTAAATTTTGCATTTGAATCTGAGCAGACAGATTAGCTACTGAGGCGTTTGGAGGACTAATGCTAATAAACAGCACGCGATGCGAGAGCCAGCAGCCAGACTCATTCATCTTCAAATCTTCACACAACGGTATACGGTGGACGCTGACTCTGATCATGATCTCTCGGAATTTGAATTTTAGTTTATTTAATGGAAATACAGATAGTACCTACTTTAAGTTTGAAACCAGTCCGGAGTCCCGAGCGAGTGAGCGTCAGCTCATATTTACTTTGCGTTAATCCTCTACATTCCTCTGTCTCATTTCATTTCCGTCGACTCCCCACTTTTGTTACATTCCTGAAATTACATTTGAAATTTAAACAGATTCCCCCATCAACTCGTCTTTGTAAAAGCTAATTATTCTGTTAAAACGTCGAGTTAAATAAGGATAGAATCCTCGGGAAAGAACACCATATATACCATTACTACATGCACTCCGTCTCTCTTTTTTTATTAAGTATTTTCCTATATTTTCGTACTCATAGGATTGGGCTATATATGTGTTGTTCTGACTTCTGATGAAGCGGTAATAAGGAAGCATGGCGTGCATTGTAGGTTTGAAACTATTAGTCTACATCTATTTTAAGCATCGCCACATTAGCTTTTCCAAATGTCCACGTTTACTTACGTCAGAGCTTTCATTTTCTATTAAAATATGATTTCTCCCTACTACTAATACATACTAAGGAGGGAAAATCAACGAGGCGACGACGGCGAAAATAATTTCATTTTTCCAAAGACTTTTTCCACAGTATTTCTGTCAAAACAAATTGGATCGGGATTTAATAGAAGGAACTGGAGAATGGAAAATACTTGTCAGAAGGGTATAAAAACCCTTTAAAACAGTTCATTTATTTCAGCCGGTACAGTCATATTGCTATACTTTCAATAGTAAAAAACAAAAGAAAATAAGTTTTGCAATATTTTAAATACTTCACTCAGATTACTTACTTAATCTGTAACGCTTTCATACGGATACACTTGAAATTTTTATTAGCAAATTTTGCATTTTATTTTGAAAAGCGGCAAATAAAAAAATGCGTTATAGTTCTATACAAATAAAATTGTAATTAATAGCGTATTAGCTATACCGCATAGCACCTTTTATTGAAATGAAGTAGATACTTCCCAAATTAATTTACAATATAGTATGAAAGCCATATCAAAGAACAATAGTCAATTTTAGTATTAGAAAGATTCCTAGTTTTTTTTGTGGATAATTTTTACTCTTAATTCTATAAATCTAAATCTGGAGGCTTGAAGGGATGAGGCCGGCTCTCCGAATACGAATTCGTGTTTGGACGGATATACCAGGAATCAAAGGAACGCGAACGAGAGGAGCGAATGAGCTCGTAAGAAATAATATAAAGTAGGAGTAGGTACTGCACATTCTCTCACAGATCTCTCTCTATATAAGCTAAGCGTTACACAAGCTAGAATGCTTTCAGCTGAATGCAAAATTTATTTCAGTTTAAATTAGTCTTCCCTGACAGACAAGCCTATCTCAATCTCATGACTATGAAAATGTTCTTGAATATACGCACATCCCACACTGAGGGGCATAGGGAAAACACATAGTCTACATAGTTACACATAGCTATAGCTCAGATTCCAGAGGCAGACTCAAAGGGAAGAGAATAGAAAGGAAAGCTTCATCAAATATTATTGAAAGTTTAGAGAGCTTGCTTCCAAATTCGGATTCCGGCTCCATCCAACTCCAGTTCCAGCTCCGGCTCCCGCTAAAAAGAAAGGAAAATTAGGACGCTTTCAATTTGAAGCAAGAGAGAAAGCTCAAAGATTCAGGATCAGAATCTGTTCACTTTTGTTCTCATATGCTACACATACAAATCTAATGCTAATGGTAGGGATATAGTGGTACAGTGGTAGTTCTATTAGTAGAGGTAGAGAGTGGGGATATATCCTAATTGTGTGAGCTCAGAAAGCATGTAGACTTTCCATTCCATATAGACATTTTGAAATATGAAATATCTATAGAAATTCTACAGCTCCTGGTTCTGGTATTATTTCTTGATACTAATTCCTACCAAAAATAAGCATCTATTGGTGTGCAATATGTGTGTCTATCCACATCATCGACCGCTTGGAATTACCTGAGGCTTCACAGACACTTTAATTCTCCACTATACAGATTCACGTTTACATAGTTTCAATGCAATGCAAAATGGATGGAACACTGGGGGGGAGCGATTGTATTATTTTAGGATGAACACGGATCTAATAATCGAAATCTACGAGCAGACACTTTTGCACACTGTGCATACTGTACTGTACATACATTATAAACTATAGAATATGTTTGAAGAGCCTAATATCCGTACGGCGTGCGAAAAAAAACAGTCTAGACGACGACAGTCTAAACGAGTTTAGGAATAAAATGATGACAATAGACAAATTGTGAGATGGTACGGATTGTTCAAAATGTAGAATGCATTATTAGCGACTGCGAGGCAGCTGACAAAAACACCAAAGCGCATCCAACAATTGAAACAATTTGTATTTCTGTTAATTACCATGGATTACCGTGCTCTTATACATACATATCGTTTGTTTGTGAAGAACCAAATTGACACATATCCATTTTTAGCTAAAAATAATATCAACTATCTACAAAAATATTCAAATATGTCTTGAGAGCATTTAAATAGAACATTTTGCACTTTTCAAAAATATGTAAATACAACATTTTAAACTTTTCAAACACATGGAGTAAAAACATTTTGCAATTTTTCAAAAACATGAAATTAGAACATTTTGCATCTTTTCAAAAACATGAAAATAGAACATTGAGCACTTTTCAAAAACATGGAATTAGAACATTTTGCACCTTTTCAAAAACATGTAAATAGGACATTTTACGTTTTTCAAAAACATGTAAATAGGACATTTTACGTTTTTCAAAAACTCCTAATTAACATTTTGCGCATGTTTCTCATTTTTTTAATGACATAGCTCTTGGATTTGCAGCTTAAACTGGATATGGGTCATTTTGGTTCTTTACAGACGATATTATATGTTCATAATTGATACCTGATATTATGTTCGTTATATGGAGTCACTGTCCCAGATGCAAATCCGTAGTCCGTAGGGACGGCTTTGGTCGCCATAATAAAACTAGGTAGGTAGGTAGGTACTTGACTCTATGGAGGTAATATGTAATTTATAATGAAATTTATACTTTTATTCCTCCGAATTCCAAATTATAATGAGTTACTAAAACAGCAAACTTATCCGCTGCTGTCTCAAAAATATGTGAAATTGTTTTTTCTGTCAGTCCAAAAGTTTTGTTGTTCCAGCTGTAATAATAAACTAATCAAAGAGTACACTGTTTGTTTTCGTTTGACGAAAATGAATGGAAATGAAATGGGAGTGGGTAGGTAATAATAACAATAATAGAGAAAATTAAACATGATATTTTATAACATTATTTTTGAGACTGACGTCATGATTCTCCAGGGTGGAGTTGGAGGACGAGAGAAAAGTCTATAGCGTGCATGGATCTGGAAGTCTGGGAATAAAGGGAAATAGCCGAAACCGAGGAACCTCAAGTTACCTGAGTCATCGTCTTTAAAACAAGAATTCCAATTTCCATTTGTTTCATATATACCACTGACGTCACGTAGTACGTACTTCGTAGGTACGTACACAGCCAACATTATGCATGTGGTTCACTTCTAGGTAAATAGACCGAGACCTGTAGACAGTAGTACTCACGATCAGTAGACAGTGACAGTATAGACCTCAAAGCCCGCAAAAGAACTCTCTAAAACTGGAAAACACGGGAACGGCAGCAGGACTCTTTCGTTCTGCTTCTGACTGTACCTGCTAACACGTCACGCCGTCACACGCGTGATACATTTAATTTATTTAAATGATTTACATCATAACCAGGTAAAACAAAGGTAAATACTCAGATGAGAATACAGACCTTCTATTGTGTGATTGAATTCTGCTTTTAATGTATACTGCACCCTCAAGACTCAAAGGAGGGTTACTGGAGGTAACACAGAAATGGGCGTGCTATTGTATTTCAGCTTTGTCCCTTAAAAACACGGACAATTTAGTGATGTAGAATCAGAAGTTTTTACAGCACCAGTACCATTTACGTTATTACAGAACAATATGTATAAATATAATATTATGAGATGAAAATTTCTGAATGAAATTTGTTTTTGATGGACCAATAATGAGATTAGTTGTAATTGTAACATAATAAAACGCGTATCTACACAGAAATGTACTTACTATTATTACTATTACATGTTCTTATTCAACTTTGATCAATTAGAGAGTAATACACGAGCAAAAATCACAAATTGGCTTTTGCTAATTATGAAAATGGTATGCTACTGAAGATCATGTTATGATCGAATTATAAATTTTGCTAAGTAAGTTCTACTTACAGGGCCGGACGAAGGAATTTGTTTTAGGCAGCAATTTGTTTCCATACAAAACCCGCCATTTTGATTTTATTGATGGTTTTCTTTGGTAAAGCAAAATGTTGCATTTGTATGTTTTAGACAAGTTTAAAAAAATGTTCTTTTTACTTGATTCAGAAAAGTGTTTAATGTTTTATTTTGCATGTTTTTGAAATGTACAAAAGAATTTATTTGCATGTCTTTCAAAAGTCAAAATATTCTTTTTACATATACTTTTGAAAACTGCAAAATGTTCAATTTTCATGTTTTTTTGTAAATTCAGGCAACGGGGGTTGCCTGCGCTGGCCGCATTATCCGGCCCTGTCTACTTAAAACTATTGCAGTTTAGTAATCAAAACATAATTTATTAAGGAAGTAAGGTGGGTGGTAGGCATTAGAAGGAAGGTTAAGTGTATGTACGTCTTTTACAGCAAACTGAACATTTCTAAGAGCATTTCATAAGAGCGCACTTAATTCTAATAAAAAACAAATTATATGTAGACTAGAGCTAATTCGGCGCACATTTCACTTGAACTGAAAATTATAAAAAATATAAAAATATCCAATGAATTTGTTGGAGGTTGTTGTATTCCATATGTAACAATGAAATAGATGCTAAAAAATACTAACGTATTTTTCTACTGAGCAAACATTGCGCCTTTCATAAGGCACCACAATAGGCGACGGAATAAATTCTTATCTCGTTGTAATCCAAACATCAAACTACTCTAAATGTGAGATTTCTTCTACTTTTTGGTGTCTCGATCAGCTGCTCTATTGCCAGAAATTCACCCACTCATTTGAACTTGTTTGAATTAGCACAAGCCCAAAAACATTAGGCTAATTAGGTATAATGGCTTTTGAATACGGTATCAGGTATTCATGTAAATTTATACACTCTTCTTCATCTCTATAAGATTATCTTATCATTTCCACTTGTACCTGTGATCTTGCTCCTTTTTTTATAGCTTCACAGCCCATTCCCACACAGTTCCTTCTGGAACTGGCTTTCACTCTTTAGTGTATGTAAATATGCCCTAAAGAAATACTAATAAACATAGATAATATTCATAGCCTGATTACAGCATAGTTACGATATAAGAAGCAACGATCCAAGTTTCAAATAAACCTGCGATCCGAAGCTAAGTAGATCTTTATATGTAAGCTACACAGGGAGAAAGAAGTTCAATGTACTTATGTAAGTAATTCCAAAATTATGAAACCTTTAATTAAGGTTCTCTCAACATTAAAATTCAACAGCGTAACAAATGCGAAAAGTATCTAAATACGAAAGTTTTTGCATTTAACAGCTCCTTTTATCAAAAGTATGGAGATTTCCTACTAATATACATTAGAACATTAGAGAGACTGCTACAAAAATAATCTAATTAAAAGTTTGTTGCATATAGTAGAATGTTATAATTGACTCTCTTCGATAAAGTTACTTACCTCTCCGAGTCTCGGAGAGTTTTGATGTTTCATAGGAGATTAGTATAGGAAAACAGTAGTTCTACTTTTGCGGGGGCAGAAATTCTAATGAAATCTAAAAATTATCAGCAAACTTATCTCCTCCATATTTCATATCGTATCCATAGTACATATTATCCATATTCATTTTCATTTTCATAATCTGATCCGGATCGAAATTGTATCTAGAGAGGAATGTGCCAGGAGGAGAATTGGCTGGATTTGGAATTTGGATTCAAATTAAAATTAAAATGAAATAAAGAGAATCTACGAGTAAAACTGCAGCTGTAACTGTGTGGAAAAAAAAATCTGTATGTATGATAAGCGTGACGTATATAAAGCTATGAAGTTATGGATATAAAAATATAAAACGAGTAGAATACAAAAATCCTGAGCGATAGATTGAGAGACTGAACCGCCTCGGGGCTGTAAAGTAAATGAAGAGACGAGAGTTAATTTATGAAGAAACGATTGAATTCTCAAACTGCTCAACGTCCTCACAAGTGATTTCCTGCTGTGTCCATCGATCCAAGCTCCCAATTTATTGACTCTTTCCTTCACTTAACTTCAGCTGCCATGGAGAATAACGCTATGTTGCGCTATTGGTGCTATAGCTTTGGTTCTGGATTATGTATATGTAATATATACAGGCACATGCAAGATCCCCATTAGGATGTTACTTACATTACATCTTCCATAGTCTACGATTCCATCATTCCACGTACTACATATACAGAACAGATATGGTTTATTTTGTAGAATGTTGTAGAAATGTGATCTTGAGACAAATTAAATCTTGGGTACACGGTACACGTCTTCCAAGGCATATGCCAAAAGGTATGCACGCACTTATCCTCCGATTACCGAGCGATCGACTCTCGCATATGCTTTGTATTCTGAGTCTGTTCTGTTCTGTCTGCGTAGACTGAATTAAGAATGAGTACATAACGCACGCCGTTCCCATTGAGCACATGAAAGAAGACAAGATAATTTCTCCCATTTCCAATCCAATGAATTTAAATTTACAATTCTTGCAGCCAAAGGAAAATGATGCGATGAGCTTTTTGACTCTAACATTATTGTTAACCCGCATACGGTACACAGATAGTAGTACATTATTCCCAATTCCTCGATCTTGGTGTGTAGTGTTAACTGTATACATACATATGCCCGTATAATAATAGTAATAATAATTCCTATGAGTTGTGGTCGGCCTGGGCCGTATGATTTTGTACTTACTATATTACCTTAACATTGAATTCAAAGTCCAAGTCTATGTACTTGGGATACATAGTTGGAATTGGACGTCCACTCGTCGACTTGGTTCGACTTCGACCCCATGCCCAAGTTACACTTTATACTTTATTTATTCATTTATTTATTTGATTTAACCGGATCTAAGATTTAGACGACAGGTGGATGTTTATGATTACATTTTTCTTAATTCATGTATTCTTATTTTCAAACCTGACGAATCTTATGATTAGTTGTATAGACATTACATTAACCCTATGTACTGATACATTATGTATAGATTTTTTCCCCTTCTTTCAACATATTGTATGTATTAATTTTGTATGAGCTTTCCCTGTTGATATTTTCCCTGTTGTTGAAGACACATAGATGGTAAATTATGTATATTCTTATTAAGTGGAAGTAGGTACCTACCTGCATAATGTAATATTATTGGTATTGATCTAAAGAGGAGTAGAGATGCTTGAGTTTCTGTCATGCGTCGGTACGGTACAGTACATACATCTGCAGTAGTAACTTACCTACTTACTAAACCATATACCATTTACGTTTTAAGGGTTAGCAGTATTCTACTATATTATTTTTAGTTCCTCAAATATCTTATCTTTTAATATCATAGTATGTAAGTATATAGCAGTATTTATAGTCAATATTACGCCTCTTATGCATAATAATAATTATAGAAAATAATATGAAATGGTCACGTTGGGATTTTTCCATATTTCATCAAGTATACGTACGGAACGAGTAATGAGTTGCTCTGTTGGTTTTTTCGTTTTTTTCTTTCCTATATGGTATATTTACAGAGCAGGATAGAAAGAAGAGAGGAGGGCAGCAAGCAAGCAAGCAAGCAAGCGACTGTGACAGGTTCAGAAATCATCGTCATAACTCAAATTCAATATTGTACATCGTCCATATCTGCATTTCGCATTTAAGAAAATTGGCTCAATACACGCAACCAGTGCCAGTATTATTCGTAATGGCAATGGCAATGTCAATGGTACAGACGTACAGACTGTTTGGCTGGTCTGACTCGGTAGATTTTACATTAATAGAATAGAATATAATAGAGCTTAAACTCACTAGTCAGTTAGTCAGTACAGTACATAACAGTAGTCTAACTGTCTACAGCATTCTGCCTTCTGGCTTGGCCTCTAATGTCCCTTTTGAGCATATATCCGTGACTACTTACTAAAGCTTCTTATTCCGCACACACAAAAAAACGTCAACGAAATGAAAAATGAACAAAAATGCTCACGGGTTTTACTTCTGGGCCAAATGGGGAATGGGCTGCTATGTTATTGCTAACACATCGCGTCACAACTGAATGACGAATGTTTAGTCCAATTCAAATTATTCAAATATTCAAAAGGGTACTTCGAAAGAGTCTGACTTGAACTCAAACTTTAGCATGTACCTATATGAAACATAAAGTATTTTTTACTTCTACAGGTTGACTATATCAAAATGAGAATTTGACTGTACATGTGTATAGAAGGGGGTCAGAAGTCAGAAATTCAGAATTTCAGAAAAGAAAATAATAGTAGAGCTCGCAGTGGATCTAAAGTAGGAACTCCTCTAGAAATTCTCATTCACAAGCTCTGTCCAAAAAACGTCTCCCAAGAATGAAACTCCTGTCATCATCCTCACTATAAAGTACAATAAAAAAAATAATGAAAATGGAAGACTGGAGAAGTCTGAAGGAGTAGATATATTTCCTAATCCTTTGCTCAGAGCGGATCAATCTCGATGTCGACGTCGACCTGGCTGGATGACGTAGCTTCAGAAACAACTTCTGCTCCGATATTACTATGGGATAGGAGGACTCCATGTCTAAATGGAAAATAAGAAAGAGTAACAACACTACTGATATGAAGTAGTAAATCCCCCTCATATATAGTTCATTTTAATAGAAAAAGAAAAATAGTGTAAGCATATTTCTACATTCTACGATAATGATACTCCTCCAGCATAATATCTAGCTCCATGGGCATCCATCCGTCACTGCCAATTTCCAAAGAAACTTTTTCATTCGTTTCATTTTCATACTTTTTTTTTGCACAGGTAGGTAGGTTCTATGTAGTTGCAAATACTTTTCACCATATTCCTTGAATAATAATCATATGACTACCAACTTTTGAATACAGGGTGGCATGGTCCCTTACTTTTTTCATTATTCTTTGTTAGTTGTCTACATTTTTACTGTACGGCACAAGTCTAAAAAACACTATAAATTATTGAAATTCGTAGCTTTAACTTTATGGTTTCACTTATTAAAACATCTTTCTACACTTTTAACTGTGGGCGGCGAGGCGAGGGCGTGAGGGTCTGACGGTGACGTCGAAAATAGGCGGTACTAAGCGTATACGTCTGCTTAATTATTTGCAGATAATTTTGAGATAGGTAATATAGTGAGCTTTAATTGTGTTTTTTTATCTAACCTTTAACCTCGAATCTTACATCTATCTAAAAGTACCGACATTCCGATCGAATACAAAAGCAATTATCCAATTGAATCTTTATAAGTACGCGGGATCTTTCAAGCGGGAAATTCAAACATGATTGCGCCATCAGTCAAAACTCAATTAACTGATTCAAGGTAGGGAAGAGACACAAATTACGTAAGCAATTTTTCTGAAATTTTGGGACCCATCCACCCCTATTGTCAGCACCTTAATTAAACCATTGCGTAAATGGCTATCTTTAACATGGCATTGAAAACCTGCCACCCACCCTAGTAACTTATGTAATATGTGTCTCTTCCCTAAAGCAAGCCAGGCGAAAGCCCATTAACTATTAGTTCAACTTGCCTTAGGGGTTGTCCGTAAATAATGTTATCAAAAAATCCTAATTTGTAGAACCCTATGACCCCCTGTTATCAGCTTAGCGATTGCATAAGTGGCTTTCTTTAACATGGGATGTCATTAGTAATTTAGTAGACCCATTGACCTTACAGAGGACATCATTTATGAAAGATCCCTTAGGCATAGTGGTGATTTGCTTTATAGTCAAAACAACCAATGACAACCAAAAGAATTTCCGCTTGAATCCGATTCCTCCGACTCTCAAGTCTCAATATTAAAATAGACTTTGAACTTCGAAAGTTCAACCCACAATAATTCTGACAATTACATCTATATTATAGTCTCACTCAGTTGACAGTTGTTATCTAATAGTTCATAGTTAATAGCAGGACCAAGTGATAGCAATGATATGATTATATGGCTTCACAAGTATAAAAACTGTAGCGCCATTCATGAAAAGGCAATTTGGTAGTAAGTAGGATGTAGGTTTGTAAAGTGAATTAAAATTTCATTATAATATTTGTATATTAAATCGTAAAGGTCATTACAAAGTAATAACGTGAGCAAGAAGCGTATGATTAAAGTGAGTGTATATATTCAGAAGTCATAAAGTTGGTAAATAAATAAAAATGTAGTTTTATTTTCATAGAATTCAAATTGGAAAGTAACTACCTCACATACCTACCTTACATGCCTTAATAAACTTCAACAGAAATGGAAATTGAAGTAGTAATCAATTTAAATGGAAAATTTGAAAGGTGAATCAGGTAAGTATGTTGGTAAAATACTACTATTATGGTAATGGTATAAAATCAAATTCTCAATTTCGATAATAAAAGTTGTTTATTGTGAGAGTTAAATGACTGTATAAAAAATATAAATATGGCTATTCACATGTGTCTAGATACTTTTCATAGAAGTAGATTATAGCTTCTCTGAGACTCTGACTCACGTAGAATTTTCAAGAGCTTTTATGAGATTCACTTTTTTTTTGCATTTAGAATTTATCAGCGGAATTTAAAAGGATGATGAATTGCATGCACAACTAACCAGCAGTATAGTTCAACAGCAGTTTGATTGAATCCCGTTTTCCATCCTCTCTTCACCTGCAGTTATATTTTTACATTTTTTATTTCTCTTTGTATATCACTTGGATCCGGATCCAGGATCGTAGTTTATTTCCCCTGTACTTATTCCAACTACAAATGATAACGATCGACAAAAAGGGAAGTAGCCATGCATATGCATATTTGATGGAGTACAGGAAAAATTTGAATAAAAGCTGTCCATAGAAGTCGAACTCGTCGATAAAATTGTGTATATGACTACGTGCATTCAGCTATACAATATAGCTGACTAGTGCAGTGGAGTGAAGAGTGAGACATGCTACTCCTACTCACTAAATTTTTGAATAGTCAACCCTGTTATGAATATCACCTTAGATTTTAATACATTATTATCATCTCTCTCTCTTGCCTTACATTATATAAACTGTTGCTATTTCATGTGCTTGGTGGTACATTTATCTAAAACTATATATTCTAGAAAACTCTTTGATTTTGGTCTTTCTTATCTGAAATTATTTTCGTTTTCGTATTTCCCTAAACAAATCAATTCAAGTCATTCACACATTGAGTGTATGGGTGTATGTATTTTTAAGGTCTATCTTAAATCTGACAATAAGAATATGTCTTGTCTTTTAGGAACGGGATTTCTAAAGGAAGTTCCTTTTCGTTTTCGTCGAGAGAAGAAGTTGAAGTTTTCCTGAAGCTTGAGCTAAAATTTACCTTTCTTCCAAGTAGACGTCCATGTATTTTTATGAACGATATGTTTATTCAAATTCAGAGTTTGAATGACATTTGCAGAAGCTGAAGCTGTAAAAGTTTGAGTTGGATCGCGGGGATGTGGATGATGTGGAAGGCAAATATTCAAACTTGGGACTCGGGGTATCTGTTTCAATGAATAGGCCACTCAGACTGTCGTCTATGACTACAAATCAATATCAATAGCACTCCACCAACTTTTTATGTATGTTTGGTTGAGCTTTTTGGATTTTCAGCTAGCGGCGAAAAACTTACTACGGCACAGTATGCTCCCAGAAGAGTGCAGAAATACCTACGACACATGAAGGCAGAGATAGTTAAGTACATCGTTATTATATAGTTCAATTCAGAGCACAAAATTTCGGGAGAGTTTCCTGTTTGAGAATATAGAAATACAAATTTTCGGGATACGGGCATTTGCTACTCGGGAATTTGCTACCCAGTATCAAACCAAGGACATTTGCTATCCAGAAATTTGTTGAAGTTCAGTGCACAATTGCTCGGGTAGCAAAATATCCTACAACTATATTTTCACGTCTCTCATACATTTTTATTTTCCTACGGCTGAACACCATTTTAGTTATGTGTTTCTTCTTCCTACACTAACTTCAGGTACAAAATTTTTAACATGTCAACAAGCTCACAACTGAAAACGTATTATTATCTAGCATGAAGTATCTTGTTGGAGGAAGTTGTAGTTGAAATCAGGAAAGAAAGAAAAAAAAAGAGAAACAGGAAGAATAGAGTCGACGTCCTCTCTCACCCATTCCTGACGTTTTCCGGAGTTTGAGCCCATTATTTTGATTCTCGACTCACCGGGCGAAGTTCCGTCTCTATGAGGAACATCAACGTCAGACCTAGCGCCTAGCGGGTTCGCATCCTATTTTCAGCTTTTATTTGACTCGGATAAAGTTTTATCCCATCCCATCCACTCACTCTTGACTCGTTGTATGTATTTATGTAGTTGTATTTGTATTCAAATTGGAATCCGTACCCAGAGATTCAAGTTGGCTTAGACTATGTGACAATTTTATTCTCGTAGGACTTGAATGTTTGGGAATGAGAGGGGAGACAACGAAGGAAAAATTCAAAACAATTCGCATTTACATACGTTCATTTTATCATGAACTCACAAAACAATAACACACACAGGCACAAACAAAAGAATAAGGCTAACAGTAGAATGCTGGAGGCTGGTCCTGGTCCTGGTACTGGCACTGGTATCTTATAAAATAATTTGAACAATGTGTGTATACTGTATGCAATACTTTGCCTCATTGAATGTCAGATAATGAAAATTGTCTTTGTGAATTAAGCGAATGTCAGGACAGTCTGTGACATCTGTATGGCAGTAGAAATATAATGCAAATAGTTACTAGCTATAGTCTCGCGACTATCAATTAATAAGTCAGCAACACCAGCGGCTTCAAAGGTCGAGTCGTAGCCGAAAAACTGATGCAGGGGCATTATGTTGTAGGGAGCTTACTTTTACATCTTCCGATGTAAACAGTCTGGTCTAGATAGGCCTCCTCCAAGTTGCAATTTCAGTTGATGCGAAAAAAATCAGAGCATTCTTCAAGGCATGTGTTGAGAGCATATCAGTAGTAAAGACATAGTACAACTATAACAATAATGGCAGCTAAAGGGAGCTAGAAGAAAAATTAATTACTATATTTATGCTATAGTTCGGAACTAAAGAAGAAAGAAACGAATATTAATTAATAAGAGTGGTTGTGGTGGGTTCCCAGTTATGTTTGAAGAAAGGGCTTTGATTAAATCTATATACACCTATATACATGATAGAAAAAACAATAGTGTATGTTTTTGGGTGTACTCTAAGAGTCTAAACCTATACAACGCACACAATACCTATTACCTGGTATATTGATAATAGAATCACTTAAATTTTATTAACATGTCGGAATAAAATGATTGAGCTGAAATGCTCGAGTCTGATTGTAAGTGGACTTGAGAGCAGAAAATAAAACTGTACGACAAACCCAAGTGTATTTCATCAATGTAAAGGCAAATGAGAAGAGTGGTGGGCTGGGCCATGGCATGCGAAGCCAGGCAGTCAGCTTTTTTGTTGAAAGAAGATACGGGATTTATCGTCATCGTGAACGTGGTATATTGACTGTTCGTAATAATTAATATAGCTGATACATACATACTAAATAAAACAAAAACTTGGAAGGGAATTACCAATTTTTGCAAAGAATACATGAATTAATGAATTAAGAATTATAGCAGGTAGGTACATGGTATAGTTAATGGATTCTGACTGTGCGTTTTTTTGTCCAACTGAATCAAAATTCAAGTGAGCAGTAAGTGAAACAAATAAAAGCTCAACCGGACCGGTAACACAGCGTTTAAAATTAACGTATCCAATCAAACCGAACCCGTTTTGAGGGATACAATACATTGCATATAAAAATACATAGACCCTGTACACCTGGAAGAAAGCCATGATCAGTGTACCTTCCTACTAAAATGGCCGAAACGGGTTCGGTTTAAGGACCCAACCGAGCCAAAATGAAAGATAATCATCCGATCCGAAATAACCAAACCATTAGGATTCATTCCTGTGGTTTCTATTTCCACTTTTGAATGCTATGGTAAGAGTTTACAATAAGACTGATGACGTGACCTTTATATTCAAATATTCCAAACAGGAAATTAAAATGAAAGCACGATGGAAGTTTGTGTTGTGTGTTTGTTGATTTGCTACTGAGCAGATGAAACTGATATGCTGATTTCGACTCACTGGATCCGGTCCACGTCCCAAAAACTTTCTCCGTCGATTCATTTTTCTGCTATTTCCTCCCCATTAATTAATGCACATGGATGTATGTACCTAGCTTTTATTCTATACCGATAAGAATGTGAAATATTTGATTCATTAGTAGTCTTTTGATCCTTGGTCTCAATTATTTAAACATTGAAACTCCAATATAGTGTTATATACTGCCATTAGCTAATGTTTAGCTAACATAAATAATACGTAGTATACCATATCGTCTGTGAACAACCAAAATGACCCATATCCATTTTTAGCTAAAAACAATATCCACCATCTACAAAAATATAGTAAAATATGTCTTGAAAGCATTTGAATAGAACATTTTCCACGTTTCAAAAATATCTCAAAAGAACATTTTGAACTTTTCAAAAACATGCAAATAAAACATTTTGCACTTTTCAAAAACATGCAAATAGAACATTTTGCACTTTTTTAAAACTTCGCATATTGTTTATATGACATAGCTCTATTTGATTCTGGCGTAAATTGGATATGGGTCGTTTTGGTTCTTCACATACGATTTTATTGAAAATGAATCAGAAGTGAAGTATTACAAAGCTCAAACAACAGTCATTCTCCTTCAAATCTTGTTTTTATTACGAATTCAATAAAATACACATTATGATTATGACTATTATAATGCCATGTACATAATAATAATTGATTAATTAATATTCGTGATGGGACTTGGTGATTGATGATTCCATGGGCCAGGAATATTCTTAACAATAACTTACCAAATACCAATTGATTTAACTACCTATAGAGCTCATAATTGTTGTGGGGGTGCTAAACTAACACACTACCAAATCCAAACAACAACAACAATATTAACACCATATACATAATATACTTAACCATAACATATTTATTTAATAATAATATCAACTCTAGTATAACAACTTTATGTACCTCACAATCCTCAATAATAATTTATGATTGAATATTGTTTGTATAAAACTTGACAAACTTCGAACCTCAGCGTAGCACAACCGTCGACTATAATACCTACAACACAGCTCCTAAGTAAGGAAATTAAAAATCACTGATGCTAAAAATCAATTAAAAACTAATTACATAATGTGCTTACTTTAAATGTACTTAATAGAGCAACACCCTGACTAGCAAAAAAATTGAGTTTGGAGTGTAATATACCTATTAAAATTTAAGTACAATAAGTAATTATAGGTACATAATTTTTGTAACAATGAAGAATACGAAACCTTATACCAATAACATAATAAGCTTAAATACTTTTGTATTAATTTGTATTCAAAAGAAGAGATTTTTGTTTTCTCATCATGCCTTTCTATGGTAGGCAGTATACTTTTAAACCACAAAGTTACAATTAAATGATTGAGTAGCTATACTGCCGATTATATATTTTTTGAAATAATAAATTACACTGATTTGATTTCCATTTGATTATCATCCTGTCCCTTCTCATCAATATACTTAATTATATATGTAATAAAATTATGTGTAGAGAGTTCACTGATCAAAGTATCCAAGTCAAAGAATGTTATAGATATCGATTTGTAGTCGTACATAACTGTTTTTTTTCCTTTACGTGTAGCACGTGGTTTTAAGCGTAATGGGTTCCACTGAGTGATCAATCAATGAGAACAAGAATCTCCACTATATATTCTTACCATTCTTAGTAAAGTTATCATTTTATTATTATTATTATTTATTACTAGCGCTATAATTAATCATATTTTTTTTAATCATTATATCATCGTTCTTTGAAAATTGTAATTGTATACCTCATTATACATAGATATATAATTATGGGTTATGGGATGCATATTACCTTATATGTAAATATATATCGCTAAGGATTAAATTGTAATATGTATATGTGGGCATTTTGGCTTCTTTCGGTTTTTGTCATAAACATAACAACATTATTTTTGTGGTGTTAATCTTAATGTGGTGGAGTACACCTCGGCCTGTCTTTGACTTTTAATTATAGATGTTCCTATTGCGTCAGTAATGCTTGTAAACAACATCAATTTAATTTATTAATGTGGTTAATTGTGTAATAAGTCATTCAGCAGGAGACGAAGTTTGTTTGTGCTACTATAAATTAATTAGTGCAGACCTTCAGACATCCAAAAGTGATAGATACGGAGATGCCTATCTTGTAGACTGTAGATAGCTAGTTAGATTCTAGATATTTAATTCGATCTACTGTCGGTATCCATTTGTAGATTGTCGACCTTTCCGCCTATCTTTACAGTTACAGTCAGTACAGAGCCAGAGCCAGACTTACACAAGATGCTCAAAAGCCAGAGGGAAGTTATCCGTAGGAGTTGGTTTTCCTTGGCTTGTTGTTAATGCTATGGACATATGACCGCATGCAGGGCTTATTTTACCTTTGGGGATAATAAATTAGAAATGATTACATTTCAGTGTACTGTAATTAGTAAATACTTGACTGATTCTCCGACGCTCTTGTCACAGGAAAGGTACATGGAAAGCTATTTTTCGGCTTTAATTAGGTAGCTCTTTCTGTGTAAAGCTCAATGAATGCTCAATGCCTATAATGAGTGAGGTTATTATTACAAATTTTTATAAAAACTGGTAACTAATAATAAATATAAATGGAAAATGTGCCATACGGGTGCAATATTATTATGGACCCCTTCTGTATTCCTAATAAACCTAAAGAAAAAAATAAAATAATTTTTATTACTAATGCTTATTACAATAATTCACAATTCTGGTGCTGACTGAGCCTGAATTTCAAATGAAAAGAATAGAAACAAAATGCACTTGCCCCTTGCCTTGCTTTGCAATTTAAAGGACACATGAGGTTTTAGTGTTATTGCTAATCATATCGTTGGATTGCAAAAAATAGAAACGAAGAAGATGGTGATGACAAAATACTTTTCATCATGAACTGTCACTGCCGTTAGTATGGTTATTATTACACAGGTCGTTTAGAGTAGGTTGTACTTATTTGTACGATGTATATAATTATGTATCACTGTGTGTATATGAATAGGGCTAGGGAGATATAGGGAATAGATATGGAACGTAATGGCGTTAAGGAACACGCTGGACGTGACTATAGGAAGGAAAATGAGTGTATGGGGATGTGTGGTGTTTTTTTGTGGCTTTATTACATTGCACATGACGACACACCTGATGCTCTCTCTCTATCTCTTCCTTCAAGATTATGTACTCAACTCAGCTAAGCTACAGCAGCATCAAGCCATTAGCTGGAGTCTGTAGTCTTGTAGAATGATCTGATCCGATGATGAAACCTGTGTGTATAGTGTGTCGGTATTTAATATAGGGGGTATACGGATCTACTCTACAGCATATATGTAGCCATGTGTAAAACGAGAGCGAGAACGAAATAATAACGAGGACCGCAGATAAATATAATGCTCATGACTTGTAAACCCTTTAATATAAGAGCGGGTACTGGTACTGTATGGTTATGGTCGTGGATGGTCTGGTCCTGGTCTGGTCTGGTTCTGGTTGTAGGAGAATTCCAATGGAGATCAACTGGTCGCTGTCGCTATTCCCAGAATGGCAATAAATTTTATCAGTTTTCCTTATAAACCCTAAAACCGTTAGCCGTTGGATATTACATAAATACATGAATCCAGTATATAATTTTATTACATATACATATATAATTATGTATATACTATGTGCTGTTCATTATTATTATTATTATTTCACTGAGTCTCCCAGGATAGAATATTAATAGCCTACCTTAGGTCCTAGGTATAATTATTATAGATTATATCTTTTAAGCGTATGATTCATATACGGCTCAAACCATAACCATCTAACCTTGGTATATGGTCATGGTGTAGATTGTAGAGACCGTACGTTACTCTTACTCTATAATTCAAATCATCTGCCACACACGTATGCACACACTACTAACACACACACAACCACTCACGTCTTGGGAGTTACAATTCCGTTCTCAATCACCACCATGCTCCATGGTGTGGTATGGTCCATGATACACTTGGTATTTATAAATGACACTGGCAGAGAGTGTGGAGATAAAATAACTTTATTAAGCTGTATAGAAATTATAGATTTTAGTTCCAGTTCCATTCCCATTTCCTCGCAGCTCAACACAGCAAAATTAACTGTGACCATTTATATAAATAAATAGCTTTAGACACATCCACATAAAAATCTTGTCACATTGCATCACTGAAGATGAGTGTACGAGGAGGAGGGGGAGAGAGAAACGAAAGCTGGAGCTCTTTTCTCTCCTCCTATACTATCAGTATCGCTCTTCTATATTCATTCCTTATAGTCTACTTTAGCCTTGGCTAAGAGTTGTCGCTTTTCCCACCACCATCACCATCACCACCGTGAAAACCTAGGGAGGCTGTTGTTGCCGTCGTCCTCGTTACTGACGTCATTCGTGTGACAGGTTCTTGGGAATTATCTGAGGACGTAGTCGTAGTTGGATTTGAAAGGTAAGGAATTTCAATGGCAGTGGAGACCGTCACAGACTTATATTGAGCTGGAAGGAGTTGTTCTTTTTCATTTTCTTGAGCTACCGGTCCTGCACCAGTCCCAGTCCCAGCTCCAGCTGTTACTCCCGTGGTTACCCTTCCCGATGACAATGAGGTTGTTACCGTGTCTATGGCAAGAACTTTTGTATTCGATTTGGAAGCAGTAGCTGCTGTGATAGACGATTGAATATTTGGAGACTGTGTAGTTGTTGGAAAAGCACTCGACGTTGATGACTCTCCAGCTACTTGAGATGATGAAGATGAGGCGGGTGGTGGTGCAGCTGATGTGGCTGTGGAGCCTTGCACTCCCGTTCCACTAGGATCTGGATATGGATCTGGTTCGGCATTTTCCGGAGGAAGAAGAACGAATGGCACTTTTACACACTGACCCAATGACAAGCCGCCCAACACCAATTTCGCCTGGAAGAGACAAGATTAATTTTTGAGCGTTCTGAAATGCTATGTACCTATAAACTAGGTAATTACCTAAACGGATCAAATAAGATCATTTCCATTTAGTTTTTAAATAAAAGGAAATAAAAATTTAAAGGAAAAAAAGAGATTTGTATCACACAATTTCAACGTACAGATAGCCTGATTTCTTTTTTATATAGTTACATCAATGAATTTATTCTTATTCTACGAGTTTGATTTTGTATTCCCACGGTCTGCCACCACAAACAATGCTACAAAATTCGTTCAAAGCAAAATTCAAGCTTAAATCCCACTTTCAGTATTTTTTCCATGTCTCTACAGAATTTGACTAGTTGACATTATAGCTTTTTGGCATAATGTAAATAGCTATATAGCGCTATATACGCTCAAAGCACTATTTTATTTAAAGATAAAAGAAAGTTTCCAGAGAGCCCTATACATCTGAAGGAATTGAAAGGCTTCGCAATATTAATACTAATAGCTCACGTATTCACCTATATGTACCTAGGTAGATACATAACTACGTGGAATGATCATCATGTGAGCTGAATTGAACCACTACAATTGTCATGCTGATGCCACTGCAATGTGCAAATACGCACAATTCTGTTACACGCAAATCCTCTTTTTTTATTCCAATTCTCCAATTCAAGCCTCCAAGTCTACGTCCAGACTCGAGAAGCATGTTGACGTGGATGAAGTCAAATGTTTAGCTTTAACGAAATCTTTGGCATTCCTAACCATGTTGTAGGAGTAAATGTGTGTCGGTAATACATAATTCACAATCCGCATCCATGGGGAGAGAGACTACAGATAGAAATATAGTCGAAGAATTGTAGAATGGAAAAATGTACCAACCAACTATGCACTTATAGTCCAAATTCAGTTGTGACTATACATCTTTAATGTGAAAGTTGTCTGAGCTGAAAGACGAAACTATGGAAATGGAAAGACTGACCTATCGAGTGGAGTAGGCTCCTACTTTTTTTAACGGAGAACTCCGAAACATTCCAATTTCTATTTCTATTGCATTTCCATGCCCAGTGCTAGTGAAGTAGTATAATAAAAATAAGAGTCTTCTAAAAAAATATTGCATTATGCTACTTTATCCATCCCAAATGCTGAATTCCTACCTATACACTACGTAAGCAGAGTATGCACTATGCACTACTGCTTAAAGCAAGAAAATTCCGATCACATACATAACTATTCAAGTATTTCGGAAGATGATTTGAGAGTTAAAAAAAATAAACAAATTTTTATTCCTATTTTAGAAGCAAAGAATGTCAAATGAAAGTTTAGACTGTAGGCAATATTCAAAGGTAAATAAATGATCCATTTCAAAGTTTAGTTTATCCAATTAAGAATGTTTCAAACTTTAGTTCTATAATATTGTGAAGACGAAACTTTTTTTTTACGATAAGAAAAGAATGAACACGGTGTAATACAGACTGATATTATGCGATGTGCTAAAATAGATGTTACAGAATCCCAATTTCCCAGCGCGCAATAAAGTGCAAAGATTGTTTTAAAACGTACCAACTGACTATGACTATGTAGTACATACTACGGTATACAAAACTTGTACCATACAACTTTAGTATAAATGCAGCTCACGTTTATCAAATGCCCCAGACGCTCACTCTCTCTTACTCTGAGTGAGTATATATGTGGTAGTCCAGAAGAAGTTTAGTCCACAAGATCCAATGACTAGCTGTGGACTAGACCACAAGACCCAAAATCACAGAAGTGGTATCTTATTCTGAATATATAGCATGATGTATGCGTGCTGTGTAGCTGATGAAGTTTTCCTAACAACAGTTCCATCTTAACACACTGATTTAAATTTAGTTTTGGGTAGAATTCCTTTATATGGGGCCCGAATTGGTCATAGGCAATGATTCCACGGAAACTTCTTCTGGACTAGTCCAGAAGCATCTGCGGCTTGTGGACTAAACTTCTTCTGGACTACGACATATACATAGCAAAAACTAGATGACAAAAAAGAGAAAGAAAGGCAAGCAAAAAAAAGAAGAACAAAAAAAAATAAATGGTAACAGTTTCAATGACGTTTTTTTCTGCTGCGTCAAAAATAGCTCACAAAATACAAACAACCATTGTATGGGAGGGGCAAAAAATAGAGCGAGAGAGGGAGAGAGAAACAGCAAAAAGAAATATAAACACAAACCTTGACGTAGTAGGAGACAATGATGGCAAAGACATTCCTTGCATTGGCACTGCCCGCCGTTGGAGGTGGGGATGGAACATCCGTTTTCGGATCAAAAAGTTTGTCAATGATAGTGGATGGAGCTAGTACAGGATCCCGACCGAATGCTTCCTCCAAAGCAAGCCACTGTCGAGCTGGTCCCCGGGTTGGAGTCAATTCATAGCGTTTTTGCAATGATGCACCAGGAACAATGAGAACTGTGTCATCCGCACATCCCACAGTATTTTTGAACTTCCCTGAGGTGAACATACACACGTCCACTTGCTGAATGAGTGAAACCTGCACATAGAGAGGCAAAAGTGAAAATACAAGATTATACATACAATCAGGAGTTAGGGGGAACAGAAGGAAAATAAGGAATCCTAAAGGAGTAGTGAAAGAAGAAGAAGACGAAGAAGACAAAAAAGACGTAGCGTAAATGGCAAATGGTGATGGAACCAAATGCACATATAGATATAATCATACAGTAGTTGAGACGCTATGGTGTTGCTCGAAGCCGTGAGATGAGGATGAGGACAGGGAGACAGACTAGGTAAGAGATTAAAGGCTATAAAGATAAACTTTTGTTACTCGACATGATGAGATTAGTTCACGGAGAGTAGTGAGAAATGGTCTAATAAAGTAAGACTTGTATTAGTTTACAACGCCCCTTTGGGGGGCTCGCGGGATTTTTCACTCTCATCTCATGCCATTACTATTAGCGTTAGAGGAAAAACTAAGGAAAAAAATGCTATGACGGTAATAATATGGCCAGACCATAGAATAAGGTACGTAGGCATAGTTACGTATAGGATGAAAGTAGAAAATTCTTATGTCCAGACCCAGGAGACAAAAAACCTTTTTCAGAGCTCCACACAAACGACATCGTCCATATAGATACGATGCGATGTCAACTCCTACTTCCACACACACAGGAGAAAACAAATGGGAAAAAGATAGACGCAGAAGTAAACGATGTCTCTCTATCTATCAGTATTCCAGTCTAGAATTCTAGAATTTCTAGAAGATCGACTCTCTATGTGTAGGCCAACATAATAGTCTCTCTCCGACTCCGACCCAAGGTAAAAGGTAAAAGAGGTAAACATTACTAAGACGCAAAAATCATGTGAGGGAAGAGGGGATGAAGGGGGAACAAGGGACAACCAAGGGAACAAATAGGAGAAAAAAGTAAGAGAGCGAGAAAGAAAAAACTTAACGATTCTTAAATTCTTCTTACTTACCAAAACTCTCCGAATGGAGCTGCGACTATTATTTTGGACCACAACCTTTATTTCCAATGGTTCACCATAACGGACGGCATTTTTATTAAGTTCACAATGGAAGCGTATTTTCCCTCGACTCAGAATCGTTGGTCGAGCTTCCAATGAACCTTTTAGGTCAAAGGGGACATTGATACAAGGCATTTGAACTGCCCGAAGAGCTAGACGAATCAAATTTCGACGAGGTGGTCGTTCCTCCGGCCTTTCAGCTGAGAGAGAAAAAAAAGAACAACAATTGTTAAATACCTCACACTAAGCAACAACTTATATACCCTGTAAGAAAATACTCATTTACTGTATCTATATACATACAGTAATTTATCTCATAACATAAATAACATATACTACCTACCTACCACCTAAATTATGCAACAACTCCACACCATGAATGCGAACTCTGATGCACATCAGCAACCAACATACATACACGCCTAACTTAACTACGTAGCTACCACCTAATACAATATTTATGAGTGTGTTACGCTACGGTGTCATGGCATAATAATATACATGACCATACCGTATACATATAGGTAGTTATAGCCAGTTTATTAAAAAATACTCAAAAAAATTAACTTCATAACAAGTACTTGATTTTGAATTTGATATCCTACACATCTCTCAAGTAGGTAGGTTAACTAAATTCAGCCTTCAGCCTGAGCAAATAAAGAGAATCTCAACTACACACACACAACAGTGTTGAGGAGATGAGACCCATTATCCCCCCAGAGATCGAGTTGTACAAGTCATAATTACACGAGTATTACGAATAATTGACGAACACATTCTCTCATGCAATACCTCCCTATCTATATCCACCACCACCACCATATTATTATTAATTTACACGTACACATGAGACCTGCATAAAACCAATACTTACTACTGCAGCCACATGATAAAATTATCTGTGCACTGTACAGGGAGTTCTCATATGTCTTTGGTACCTAGGTACATATCTGAGACTTTTAGATCATCCAGAATCTATCTGCACACTCATTCACACACTTGACTGCAACTTATTACAATTACGATTACGTGAAGATTGAGGATCCTCGTGTACATGCATCATCTAATGTAATGATAACTCCAATGACACCACCACCCCACCATAATTACATACCATCTGGAAATCTATAGTTAATCGACCAATTTCACTCGCAATCACTAACGAACACAACATGTTTTACGTCTTCATCACATTATTAAACTTGAGCTGATTTCTGTGTGCAATTCCAATTTCATCGTGTTGTAATCGTAGTTATATGCAGTCAGACTCGTATTCGTAAATTCGTAATACGAGAATCATCAGGAGGTTTCTCGTTCGACTCGACTTCGAGTGAAAATGATACCATCCCTATATGTTATCCCAGTTCACCTCCACAAACTAAATTATCTAATAGAGAATTTCCATCTCATTAATAGGAGTGCACCAAACGCATACACAACTACAGGTTATATATCGTCTGTGAAGAACTAAAATGACCCATATCCAATTTAATCTAGAATCAAAATGAGCTGTCATAAAAACAAAATGAGGAAGATACGTAAAATGTTAATTTAAGAGTTTTTGAAAAGTGCAAAATGTTTTATTTGCATGTTTTTGAAAATTGCAAAATGTTTTATTTGCATGTTTTTGAAAAGTGCAAAATGTTTTATTTGCATGTTTTTGAAAAGTGCAAAATGTTCTATTTACATGTTTTTGAAAAGTGTAAAATATTCTATTTAAATGATTTCAAGACATGTTTCAATATTTTTGTAGATAATGGATATTGTTTTTAGCTAAAAATGGATATGGGTTATTTTGTTTCTTCACACACGATATTTTATAGTCTATAGGTATTAATGATCGAAGCACTACCTACTTATAGCCGAGTATGTAAATAGTTGTATCTGCAAAAATTGAAATTCTGATTAAGTACATGAAAATAGAAAATAGCAAAATAGGAGCTGATTTCATATAACTGCTCTAATAGTGTATCTCAAAATCCAAAACTAAGTTACGAGCACAGAGTAATAAAACTATGAAATTAGGAGCAAATTTTTGTATATTTATTCATGCAATAATTCGATTATATGAGTTATATAGTATTCAAAATGGCGCATGGTTCTTACAATTACAAAAATCTCTAGGGCTTTGTGAAAAGACCGCTGTGCTGGTTGAAATTTTTTAAACGACTCAACTCATAAAAACCAAAAGCTTAGACTACTATCTGGTGACACACACAAAATGAAGATGCTTTCCAAATTGGAGATTTTCTTTCATGCATTAATAGTATGTATCTGTCATAATGTGTCAACTGCATACACTCCACACTCCAATGTAGACTTTACAATATGTGTCTGGATCTGGTACTGGTGTCTGGATAAACCATTGTTATGAGCTACTATATTCATTCTGATCTCGTCGTGTTCTCACTGACTTGGAGAAGATAAGTGATAAAAATAACATCTAGAACGAAAACAACCATAGCCAATAGTGCAGTGCAGTGGTAGTCTATAGCATGCATAAAATAAAATTGCCTTCCTTGATAAGTAGTTCGAATAAAATGCAGTTGGTACCTACATATATTATGTATATTCTACTCAACGTTGGTGTTGATATTCATGCATGCAGGAGCACGTTAGTTTACTATTGCTCTTATTATTACGAGGGTAGGGGCAAAGATCCCATGAAGGAGACTCTCATTCCAGTCCTATAGTAAAAGTACAATATTAATAAATATAGCGGCTTTCATCGGAGTGGGATGAAAAACAAGGTAGAACTATATAGGACCATGGGACAAAAAATATAAACACATTATTACAAGTAAGGCATTAAACTACTGATATTTCTAAGCATAACCTACATAAAAGTTTCGTTTAATATTAAACCTTGTAATGTGCTATAGGTATATATATCCCGTCACTATATCCTAAATCAGTAGCAGCGCTACTTATGCAAATGTACAACAATCCTGTGTACTTTTCTTCATAATTCCTATTTCTTTCTCTCAGCACTGTCTCTGCCTGCACCAATACGAAAACGAAAATGCTGATACACACTTCGCTAAATTGGAAGTAACCTACTGCTACTGTCTGGCTGGGCTGTACTAGAATCTAGAAGTGTAGCAACTGCCTCCGTTTTCCCCATTCCAGACCCAGACCAAAATGTTCAATATCCCCAGCCTTCAGCCTTGCCATTATTGGAATCTTCCTCAGCTCTTTTCATCTCCCAAGATCCAGACCCAGACGCATCTCTTTCCTTCCAAGTTTCCTCTCAGCATGGAAAATAGAAAGCAGGGAGGGAGAGAGAGAGTACAGTGTGGACATTTGATTCACTGGTAGGCTCTGCGGCGCTCTAGTAAAAGCACAAAGCTATTGTACCACCGTGTTCTTGTGTGTAGCACATACAGCGAGATAGGCTCCTGTCTTCGCGAATGTCGCTGTCGATAGTAACTAGTGTATTAAATCTTTACAGACTTTGGGACTTTACTCTACGACTGAGCCCTTGAGCTTTTAAATACAGTCTGACGCTTAAAAGTAAACTGAAGAAAATCTCATTCCATTAGGCAATAAATGTATATTGGTAGATTTTACGCTATTACTGTACGTTCCTCTCTCCCATGCTTTCAATTGCTTTGCAGTCAAAGTATGTGTAGCTCTCAATTTAGACGCTAGTAGATTTAGAGATTCACATTGTTAAACCCGCTCATTCACGCTCAATGAATGTTACAATTAGTAGGCAGCCGTGCGTTTCTTCCGAAAATACCACTAAATATGTCTTTTGTGTATCACTCGGACTGACGGCGAGACTCGGAAATTTCAAACTTTCCTCAGCTTTTAGGTGTTTTATTTATGTATAAATAGTTTAAGCTATATGATACAATACAGGATACAACACCCGGGGTTTGCCTGTGTTGCTTCTGTACATTAATATAGTTTGTCGGCTGTCTGTCTGTAGTATACAGCTCACGAGTGAGTCTGGACCTGGACTCTATGTTCTGGTTGAATTTGAAAGGAGTAAATGGGAGAAAGGGCGGAATATTTAACGATCGTAAGTTTACGAGTGACGACATTTCTAAAGAAATTACATCGTAAACTACACATAATAGACTTGTTCAATGCAGGAAGAGCGACGACTGAGACTAAATTATGAAGCTGGTGCAGAATCTACGAAGCCCCGGCTTTCCTTTTCACAGTTTTATTTTTCTTTAATATCGTAGGATATTGAATTGACACTTGGAGACACACACACAGAGTTACTACACGTAGCATAGCTATACAGGAAAAATTAACTTGATCAGCAAAATACTGAGGGAGAGATGAACTAAGGCGAGAGACAGCATTTTCAGTTTACATTGAGGCCTATATGGTATATTGTCTACATATATGAGAAGATGGAAGGAAAATACTGAAAATCCTCAAGAAAAAAAAGGAGAAAGGCTAGGAAAATTTATTATGACTATTATAGACAGAGAATGTAATAGTATAAATTGACTCACAAGCGTATATACGAAGATCATAGATTGTCCCGATGGGTGATCCTCTGTAGGGCTTAGCGGGTGCCAGGAGAACACTTGGTGGAGGAGGAAAGGATCCTAAACCGACTGGTCCTCCACATAAAACAAATGGCACTGATTTGATTGAGTCTGTCGTTGCGGAAGATTGAATCCTTTCAAGAAGTACAGTCTGTAAACATAAAGTATTAATTAAATACTAGATATTTCCCATTCCAAATCCACATCCTGTCCTATAGTCACAATCCCAATCACAAGGGACTTTATTTAGAGTCGTCAGTCGGGGAAAATTCAATCTAATTTTGAGAGATGTAAAGTTTTGATGACGTTTGTAGATTATACGTCAACACTATTCCACGCTTCACACAAGGTAAAGGTCTTTTATAATAATATATCTACCTAACTCTAACACTAATTGTAACTCTAATAATAGTCGATTGACTTTGGCTCCGGCTCCGGCATCGGCAATCGGCAACACCTACTAGTCCATTCACATTACTAATTTACTCTTACATTATATTATCATGTACATCAGAATTAGCATCAGCTGTCGTCAGCACTAGTAGTGGTGACATTGGCAGCGTCGTCACTAATTATATTGACCGAACAGCATACTGTATAGAAGTGCATACATAGAGTAAAGCCAGATCAGAGCCGGAAGATATAAGTTCTAGTTGTTCGTCCTCACTAAAATTCATCGAGGCTAAAATGCTAACGTTCCTAAATAGACAGATAGGTACTACATATTATCTAGTGAAGCTAAAGCCAAAACCAAGCCGACTGGAAGGTTGGCTGAGCTGAGCTGCTGACATTTTACTTTCAAGTCTGAACTGAAAGGACGCAGATAAACATCATCACATATTAACAGGTTCAAAAGGAGACTTAAGAATTTCACTGCTTATTAAGCTAAATGAATTGCAAATTACGATCAGGCTTTTTCAGACTAATTGCACTTTCTCTCTCTCTCTCTCTCTCTCAGGCTTTGTCTATTTGTGTTAGCAACCATTTCTGATTTTGTGTCTACTGTATTGTACATAACTTCCTCTAAAAGCAAAATCCTCCAAGCCAAAACACTAATTTCAGGTAGAAACTATTTTCAATGGACTACTGTCACTTCATTTAATATAATGGAAAATAGAAACTAAAAAATTCATTCTCCAGATTAACTAGGTACCGTAAAGCTTCTAATAACTAACGGGGGGAGTTACAGCAAACTTTGTTCTACTGTAGACCCGTGAGTTATTGGAAATGAATAAACGTAAAAAAAATTAAATTCCTCTCCGTTTGATTCAATGCTAAAGACCCCGGAAGATATTAGAGACCAGAAGCTTCACGGAACTTTTAAAGCAACAAGAGTTTCACTTCCAAAACAAAATGAAGGCAAGAGACACCATGTGTCACAGATATAATTATTCTATGCTCTATGGTTACTATAAATGACGAACAAGTTGAACTGATTAAGGTTTACGTACGCCTAAAGGGCTCATTGATATGTGATTTGCGAACAAGGTAGGGGGTTCTTTCCATGTCGAATACAAATTGAATACAAAATACAAACATTTAATTTCTGGTGTACTCTAAAGTCAAATGGAATCGTTACATCGTAAGTCCTATGTATGCATAAATAACATTACAATAAAGGCGAAATTTGGGAAATCTGTACGGGGGAAGGGATGGAATGTCATAGAAATAAAAGGGAAATAATAATTATGCACATGCAATTACCTGTAGTGGAGTCAACTCTTCATCTTCATCATCTGGATCCTCAGGATCTCTTTGCATGGGTGGCCACAATTGTTTGAGTGCCAGAATAGCCTCATTACAGAAACGAAGACCCAGAACCTCTTCATCCTCTCGGCCGTAGCGAAATGTCAAGGTGATTTGGCCCCAAATACGGAAATCACTGGAAATATTTTGGATGAGGGAGTCATGGTCGAGAACTAAAACTCCTTTTAAAGGTTCTAAATGATTTCCTCCAAGAGTCAAAGTCCGGGTTCCCACATAAACGGCTAAACTTCCATTCGATGCACATTTTTTGTAAACCCTATAGTTCAAAAATATGAGTATAGAAAACATAAATTATAAAATATACAAAACTATCATAAAATCCATAAATTATTACGAATTTCTTCAACGTCACAAATAGGTATACTTCCTGACTACTTTAAATGCATAATAGCACAGCATTAAAATGCCTTTGGTATACATTCCACTGCATCTGCAATCTACAGTCGAATTTAGAAAGAGCAATCAATTATGTCTTCACATTCAGTGAAGTGGAACAATGCAATCAACTTGTAATACAGATACCTTTGAAGACCCCAGGCTTCATCAAAATTACAACTAATTCTGGACTGTGGAACTATAAGAATTAGCACATCCTGCATATTTTATCCATACCTGAACCTGTACACTGTACCTATGCGGAACCTTTTACAAATACTGAAGAAATTCGAGAAACATGTCAGTAAATAAACTTTGAGTCTTGAGATTCTCATGGGATCAAACGAAAGTGATAGGATAAGGATTTAATAAGTTAAAAAGAAGATATCACTGTCTCTTATCTCATCTGCCACAGACCAAAACTAAAACCAAGAATCTTCCAAGTTGGTTTTCTTTCCGCTTATTCCGCTATACACTGTAAACATTTCTCAAATCCAGAGATCTGTATCAAAGCAGACTCTATATATCTGTGCATCCAAGACTCAAACAAGGGAACCGGTAACGGCTGAGAACATCTTCAGCATGTCTCATGCTCATCTCCCTTCATCCCTTTGATGCTCGCGTAAAATTAGTTATTTAACAAATCCCTACGGGGATTAAATACGCAAGATTTTGTGCTCAAAGATGATGAGAACATTAGTGAAGGTGAAAGGGATGGCTGGGGGAGCTTGGAATAACATCCATGGATGGATTTGGGAGAAAAACTTCCACCAACTTCCTATTTGGTAAGAAATAATGTAAGATCTTTGTAATCATAAAATATGTTTGTTTGAACAGAGCAGACTGGCAAATCTGTATAGAGTAGTGATGATACAGTTCTGTGATGGTACTCAAGACTCAGTATATAAGAAGAAAAAAATATCCTTTCAGATTGTTAGCACAACATCAGCATCAGCATCAGCTAAGAGTATCTGTACAAATGACATAAGGCACTCTTAGGAAGATGAGATGATGATGATGCATGGGCTGGTGTTTGTATGTGTGTAAAATATATATTATGAAAATAGGTGGAGCAATAATGTCTTCCACTTCAAGAAAGTTTAAAGCATGGCTCTTTTCCGGGTCTCACAACAGCCTCGGCAACGGCAAGGACACGCAATCTCGAGCCTTTTCAATGGGAGAGCATTATCACCGAAGAAAACATGACAACGAAAAAGAGATGAACTAACTTCCCTGTCAGCCGCCTCTGAGCGTGGGCACACCAAGACCCAAACACTCTGGATATCTAGAATCTAGATCTAGAGAGTGTATAGTACCTAGGTAGTAATGATAACAACATTATACATTACGAAATAACTACGACAGGAAACACGGAAAGGAAAAAGGTTTTTGAGAAAAGTGAAGATTGTAGATCCGTTCTTTCTAATGCAATATAGACTATCAACTACTCACCTATCTGAATGAGACAGTGTATATAACATAATAATGTTATAGACTCCTTGCCTAGGCATGTGCATATCTATTTGAGTTGAGAACTTGTCAGAAGGACAAGGCTTTCCCAAGAGGAGTAATTTCCTTTACAACAAAAGTTTCTTATTTCTTCCTTATATCCTCGAGCAAAATAACAGAGCGGAGTCAGTGAGTCCTAGTTCCCATCCCGGCTCTTGGTTCTGTAGCTCTGTTGTCCTTACGCTCATTTTGTCACACTGCACTGACAATCTAGATATAATAACTAGGCCTAGAGATCTATGTCTTTAAATGGAAACGAACGTAAAACTGATAATATGAACGATGAAGTTACAGAGCTGCAAGCAACATTATACCAAATACAGTGAGTGTAGAAGATCGAGCACAGATTAAGCTTCCTGTGAAGAATATTGGTACCTGCCTAGATATTATAGGACTGGAGTCTGAAGAACTTTTTGGAAATGAACTATATGGTCATTGGGCTCATAATTGGGAGCGCCCTTGCTTAAATCATCAACTCGAGAATGTCGAGAGAAAATCCATACCTTATTTAATACTAAGCCATTTTCTAAACTTTTATTAAGTTCCCACCTCATAGGTATCGGTCAAACCAATAATTAAAATTTATATAGGAAATTAATAACTTGCTTATTGTAATTAAATACCTAGTAACACTCGATCCAGGCTGAATGCTTGTCACATCTTCAATTTGTCCAATGTCTCCCGCAATTCCCTCCCGCCCAATCCCACCATTCCCACTCCCAATCTCACAGTCTCGATCAGAATTTGTTTTTCGCCCATGTGGTGAGGGGGACGGGGATTGGGATGGAGTCGGTGAGGCGGTTAAAATTTCGTCTTCTTTCTCATTCCGCGCCACCCTGGGGCGACTCCCCGACCCGGGTCTACTCACCGTCACCGTGAGCCCAGTTCCGGATTTGGATGAGGGGGCGGGTGAGGTGGCAACAGTTGGAGGGGAAGCAACCCCAGCCTTCGGGGATGACGGCACGGAAGGAGCAGAGGTGAGTGAACTAGATATGCCTCCTGGTCGGGATGAGGTGGATGGGACTACTGTTGTCACTGCTGTCGTCTTTACTACTCGGTGTACGGATGATGATGTTGATGTTGTTGAGGCAGTGCCGGATACGGATTCTCCTGTTGTTGTAGTTGTTGTTGTAGAGGATGTTTGCTCAAGACTCAAATTTCCAATCTCACGGTGAAGTTGCACTTTAGAAGGCTTCCCTCCAGATAAGCTCATCTCCGTCGCTTTGACTCGACAGTTATTAATATAAAAATTAAAATAGCCAAATTATTATTTTTTTGAGTAGTAATAGTGGAAGAAAGGAACGTACAACGTACTATACACTTTTTGAATGCACAAATTCTCTTTTAAAACTGACGTTTTGAACTTGCTTAATTTCAATTTCATTGAATGACACAAGAATAATCACAAACTTTTCACAACACCGAGAAGAAGAAAAAGTGACAAAGAAAAAATTGCTCAACGATTTTTTTTAAATCGATATTTTTGTTTCACATTAGATTAGGAAACTGAAGTTTTTGTCAAAGTCGTGAGAGCGTAGGTTGCACACAGACAGGCAGGCTATGAAGTCAACCTGTCTGTCTACTACAATATAATAACACAACACAACTACACAAATCTACAGGACCACACTGACTAGTGCGAACTCATGTTTGGACTTATGGATTCCAACTCAATGTTCCAAATATGAGAAATGCCGGTGGGAGTGAAAAAATTTTCAAAAGTTTATTTTTACGTGAGAGTAGTTTAATGAGTGAGGAAATTGTTTGACGAGCGCCACTCATAACATAATAAAAAATATACAAACACAGACAAGAATTCTTCAGAAGACTCAATAGCTGGAAAGTTTAGCGAAATCGGAACGATGAAATTGAACTTTCGACTTTGGTATAGTAATAGTAGTAGTAGTTATGCAATTTAGTCTTGTCTTCTTTCGTTTCGTCTCAACTTTTTTTGGATTCAGCTTGAGTTCTATTTTGAATTTAATAATAATCATAAATACATATCGCATATATGTGTGTGATGCTATATGTGCGGTAGTTAGTTGTGGGTTAACTGACAAAGAGATCGAGGAAAACTATAAACTACACTTTTAGTATGTATGTTTATATTTATGTATCTGTTGATTTGTAACTCCAAACGGGAAACAGTGTCGGTTACTAGTGCGATTATCAGTATCAGCATATGCTTTCAACGATCGTAATCGGAGCAACTACGTAGTTTTGTCGTGGTCGTTTTACAAGACAAATATTCATAAAAATAGCAATGGGGAAAGAGTCGTGATCGTCATTTTCGTTTTCCAGGTTTGTTTTGTGTCGTTCTGAATTTTATGTTGTCGCTTCTCAGACTGTGGTATCAATATCAATATTTTCTGTACGTGTTTAGCTTTGGCAGAACATAAATGTATACTACTGTAGATTGCTGGACCCATTCCAGAGTGAGAGCCAGAACCAGAAAAACCTAAACACCAAACCACTTCCAGACTTCTATCGGGCAAAAAAGTGCAGATGATCGGAGACGTAAGAGATCCAGATCCAGATCCAACATCCACCAACGGTTGACAGATATGATCACAATAAATCAATCACATGAGAACTAAGCCACAAAACCATTCAGTTTCAATTCATGCTCGACTAGGACTAGTCGTAGAGGAGTGAGCTTCGAGCCTCCAACAACATCAACATGTAGTTTTCGGATACAATTTTGACTCTGACTTTTCTGTTTTATATCTCTTGGTTTTCCTTCGTGACGCATCCTAATGATGTCGATGTGAGTGCGATGCGTTAGGTTAGTGATGCCGATGACGTTTCTTCTGGTTTTGTTTTTGTCGTCGAGGCAATGTTTTTTTTTCAACCGCGATGTCGCACTACCGTAGACTCATCACGTACAAAAGGGTCAGTCTACTTGACAGTTTGCTGATTCACGACTGGGAAATATACTTAATGGATAAATGTGGAAGCGGTCAAAGTAGGAGCAGACCAGTGCTATATATCCTCGATGTTGATAATAATATACTTATTAAATGTTCTACCTTCTTTTCAAATCCGTCTATCAACGAAGCTGTGTTAAATTCACTGAACCAGCAGCTCTCACAGTTTCTATTAAATATGTACTGTTATATCACTATCAACTCCACGCTTCACCAAATTCACGATCTGGATGATGACGATGACGATGCGGCGGCTTGAAATATGAGTGTAGCAGCTGGCGTTCCGGTCCCGGTTCGGGTTGACCATGAAATAATTAAAGCATATATGTATATCTATGTAGAAATTTTATATACAAAGTTTATTTAATGGAATTGGTAGGAAGCGGTGACATGCTGGGTCTTGTTCCTGTCTTTGCTGATTGTCTGGATGCTGATATTATTGATTTTAGTGCCAAAATGTTGAAAATGTTAATAAAAAATTATACACACGTTGACATTTTTAGAATGAGTTAGTTTACATGAGTTACATCAAGAAAAGGGTTTCACATTAAATTCACATTTGTTTTTGTTTTCTCCTCTTGGAACAAATGCAGATTATACAGATAGCGTTGCCTTTTGTTTTTGGCTCCAACTTGAAACTTTTAACTAATCGTGGACGTGTAGCCCTTTCTTCCGTTTTCCTTTATTCCTTTTCTCAGAAATTGGCTGACAAGAAGTTGTTAGCACAAAAGTAATCCAACATCATCCAACACGATAACATGAAGGACGAATGACGAAGTCAATTTCAAAACATCATCTAAAACTTTTTAGTTGTTAGTATCCAAGAAACACCCCAGCTATTATTTATTGCAAACGATCAGTTGTCCGTAAAACTTGTTCGTGTATACTATCCAGACAGGGTACATAATGTAGGTCCTAGAAGTTGAACTTGGCATTGCAGGAATTAAGGAGTTTCCTATAACTGGAGAATTAACAAACGTACTTAGTAATCATGTGGTTTTCATTCAATTAAAATACCCAGCCCTTCCTTTCAACATCAACTCCGTAATGTGTGCCTTCCATGTGGCTTTAGAATTGTTAGCACACTTTACTGTAATTACAGATTTTCAATTTTGTATCATTATAACTATTCACGCAAGGTATGTTCTTTCCCATTTACTATTTGTTATTATTTTCTTTAGCTTCTGCCAAACTTTGTGGACGAGCTATACGGCTAACGACAACGACTGTGAGTTAGTCAGTTACTAGGTGCTTATTTACTCGTTGGCTACCTAGAAATGTAGCAGTTTAAAACTTTCCATTAATGGAGGTTCTTGTGTCGTATCGTAGTTGTAGTCGTAATAAGTATAATGAGGCTCCTTGTTGACTCGACTTTCTCGGATTTCCGTTTGGTTTTAGCAATGAGTCGAAAATTGAGAGGCAGCTGAGATAGTAGTAGTTGTAAGTCGTTGACGTTTTTGTAGTAGTTGTAAGTCGTTGACGTTTTTGCCGGAAGTATCAATGTAGTATATACATAGTGTAGCCAGTAATAGTAAATAGTATATAATGTTATGTTTATTAGCGATAACAAAATAATAGAGCCATCCTTGTACTACACCCTGTGAAATTGAATGGCTTATTTCCTTGTTCCCACAGCTTTTAGCTTCAATCCAGTTACAGTACACAATTTAATAGTAGTCGTCCTCAAGGTACTGGGGTACCTATTCAATTCAATTCAATACAGTCCAGGTCAACGGTCCATATAACTTTTATTTCTTTTACTTTATACGCCATTTCAGATTGTACTCAGTACAGCTGGAGCTGCATATAGGAATTTGAGGATTTTTCCAAAAAGTAGTTTGACATTGTCGATACCAACCGAGTCGTTATCTGGTTATCGTCGATTAAATTCAAATCTGCACCACAATTAAATTTTCAATCACAATCGGAAATTTAAATGGAATTTAATTAAAAACACTGGATTTACTAGACGACTTTTTACTTCCTTGATTTTGCGATTTTGCGATTTTGCTCTGTAGTCACTTTCACTCAAAGCTCCATAATAGTAAAACTACTACTGTGTCCTGAAGTGACATGTTAATTACTATAATTGATCGTTGAAAACCCGTTGCCCTTTATTCGTGAGAATTCACCGTGAAAAATAATGCATGGTGGTAATTGCTCGTTACTTTTCCCATTCCTGCCTTTAATTTCCTTCTTCTTTCACTGACAGGCCGGCACAGGTATGTGCAACTGGGAAGCAGGTTCCACGTCTTTAATTGTGTGCTGCACAGCCAAATAATATTTTACAAAACTAGGGCTACACGAGTGCACAGGAGAAGTGGGTAGGTACCTATAGGTAAGTCAAAATCGGATGGTTCTATAGCTCTGAGGTCGTCGTAGTCGTCGTCGCAGACGTGTTCGTAGTCCAAGTACCAGGGTGTACATAGCTATTCCAATTCTCATATGGGGTAAATGTATACATTGAAAATAGTTTCAAAACTTTTGAAGCACAATTTTATTTTTATGGAAGTGGATGAATATATAGGAGAGTATCCTGGATCGGCGGCGGCTCCAGAATGTCATTTCAATTTTAAGAGGGATATTAAAGTATTCATAAAGCTCTTTTTATTGATTATTATATTACAGGGCAAATTGAGTGAGAGAATGTTTGTGATGACAGGGAAAAGGGATTCATTTCCATATATAAAACGAAAACGAAATTTCACCCTCCTTCACCACTATACCACTACCACTACCACCACCCAACCAACCTCCGTCATCAGTGGCTTTCCCACATTAAAGATAAATGTAGCAGCACTCAGAGAGAGCGAAGACACACGGCACTATTTCCACGTTCTACTGTCTACAGTTTCTTTACTTCCTCTCTCCTCTCCCTCGGGCTTTCAAAGGGAAGACGGAAATGAAAATGGTACAAAAATGGTTCACCAACACAAAAAAAAGTAGATCATAAAAGTTTAAGTGACTGTGAGCATCTTCATACTGTTCCTTTCACTTGTGTTTAAAACTAGAGCTGAAGAATTGGAGACACTTAAATCATTGACGTGACATTTTGTTGTCAAGTTTAGACAAAGTCGTGAGAGTATTGTCACTGCGTAATTAGTGAAAGTCGAGGAGGTCCTTTTGCGTTCCTCCTCTAACAATAAGTCAACCACGTCAACGGTCAACCACTTTGGTCAATCAACAAAACCAACTAAACAAATATACGTACGTGAGGAGAACTATTTATTTGAGATTCCTAGGTCAACTCAAAATGTATACACTATATAATATATATAGCAATGAAGGAAAAACGGAAGTTAAAGTGTCCGAGGAAGTCCGAGTGGATGAGTGTTTCAAGCCTATTATCTACATGTACTCAGGACCAGAACCCCCCACACATCAGCCCTTGTAGTGAAGATATGTATCTGACTCAATTTAACATGAGCTCCAGCCACACCGCAGACCACGATCCGGATCTAATCATGTCTCTCTAAGCCGTGGGAGTGTGGAAACTGGCTCAAAGTTTAGATTTTATCACAGAGTTGAACTCTTAAATCCAAAAATCCGGACCAATAATAGAATGATGGACTTTGTCGAATTGTTTCAGCTCCAGTCTAGTGGAGTCTCATGGAGGGGAAGATAAAGAGTGACGGGAAGTCTCGGGGAGAACTCTGGTGAACTGAAACAGACTGTGTTTTCTATTTTTTTCTTCTATTACTTACGAGTAAAAGTAATAGAAAAGTAGTATGTTGGAGAGTGCTGAAGTACTGAAGTCGTCTTATCTATTGCTCCATGAGGAAGTCCGGAAAAAATAGTCGTGTGGAGAGCGAGAGAGAGAGAGAAGAAAAAAATGTAGTAGTAATGAAATCAGTGAGTTCTCTGTATGAAAATGTATTGTCCACGCCGCATCGCACTATGGCACCGCACTGTCACTTTGACGGTAATATATTTTCCACAGCTCTGTACTCTGAGACTCTGACTTTCCTCAGTAGTTTTACGTATGTGCTCTCTGCCTATCTTTTCCCTCCCAACTTTCGCTGAGTTCTGAGCCAGTCTCTTGGTTTGTACTTTGCCAGTACTACTACTACCCGCCTGTCCTCTTCCTCTCTCCAACTCCAGCTCCAGCTCCAGCTCCTACCACCTGCCACTCTGGCATACTGTATCGGAGTGTGTGAAAAGGAGCGGATCTCAGGTTTCGATCTGTACGCCCGGCCTACACATCAATATTGATTTTTTTTCCCTGTGCGGAGCTCGTCGTTCTCTCTTCACAGTTCTCACTCAGTCACTCAGCTCAGTGCTTTCTCTCTCTCCCTTTCTCTTTCCCTTTCTCTTTCTCGTACTATTAAAGACGTATGTTCATAGTATCTATCTGTAGTTCTTGGGTCTGGTTTGGTTTGGCCTGGTCTGGTCTGGTCCTGGTCGGGTCTGATCTGGTTTGGTCTGCGTTTCTAGTTGGAGCTCTTCCATCTCCATCTCTCTCTCTTTTAAACCTCATGTATAGATCCCATCAAGTGCTCTCTCACTAGTTAGAACCATATGAACCCTCTTGGTTTCCTCATTCATCGCTTTGCTCTGCTCCAATGCTCCACCACACTCTCATCGCCTCTTCCTTCTGCTCTGATATGCAAGGCTATATAGGCTTGACAAAGTAAGACAGGCCAAGACCATTCCCTCTATTATGTACTACTATATGCTACATGGAAATCAACCATCCAGAAGCATCAGTCACCCGTCAAACCAAGACCCAGACTTGGTGAAGATAAGTACAGGACTAACTAACCACACACACTAGGACTAGGAGAACCAAGAGATGCAAGATCTTGTTCAGGGGCTTTCGAATTTAAAATTTCTTCCCTTTGTTCCGTTCCTTGTGGAATGGACCAACAGTTTTAGCTATTTACATATTATACTATGATAGAGGTACCTGAGAGGGGATTCACATTACAAATCTATAGATGTCTATTACCTATTTGGGAAGGATGTTATAAGCTTCTCACAGACACCTATGTCATGTTGTTTGTTTGCAGAGTTTGTTTGTTCACTCCTGCTCTCGTCTCGTGTTGGTTGGGTGTGTTTAAATCAGGATCCGAACCTGGTCACGGACTTTACCTGGAATCTGTGTGGAAAGTGGAAACTGTGGAAGGTTCACAGCGTAGAATAATTTGCAATGGTTAGACTACCTCGTCCTTCCTCTCTTTCCTCTCAGTATTTGCGAGGCTCAGTGTCAGTACTAACAAGAAGAACTCTGACTAAAAACTTCATCATAATACGCTGTTATAAATAAACCCCAAAAATAAAACCCGTATTTTTTCCCCATTTCTTCTCTTGTACAGTAATTGCTAAGGAGTGGAGTGGAGACGGAGACAGTGTTTAGAGCTGTGTAGAACTTGTGCTTGGAGACCGCGTAGTATATTCACTAATATCGATGTAGAATGTAGTACAAGGATATTCTTTTGCATACTTGAAGGAGCTCCTTGACTCCCTTCCCATCCCTTCCATTTTCAACTATTCCTCAAGTTATGCTTAAGACTCAAGAGGAGGCTCGCGTAGATGTCTTTGGAGAAGGACTCGAGTTTCTGTGGGGATCGTTTCCATAGTAATGACATGATCTCTGATTCCCGAATTAGATAAATCTAGCTCCGCAGCTAGACACAACACAGACATGTTTTCCGTTCCGAGCGGAGCGGCTTTTGGGAAGAAGACGGCAAGGAACATTTTCGGGGTAAAATTATGACGTTGTTGGGAATGGGAAGTTGTGGTGGCTATGCTATGTTGGTTTTGGTTGTGACGGATCTTTATCAATGTTCTATATATGCATATGTCTGTATGTTTGGTTTTTGTATTACGACTGCTGATGTGACCACCTATTTAATTAAGTAGGTAGGTAGGTGGGTTTTAGATACAGAGGTAAATATATATAGCGGTATACAAGAAGTGACGTGAAGTGTCAAAAACTCGTCAGAGACAAGGAAAGTATTAAGAGAGACAAATCAGTTGGAGGTTGAAAAGAGAATTTGGGAAGGAAAAGCTCTTTGGGTCGTTAAGAACTTTGACTCGCTCAAAACACTAAATGTGACCAATGAAGAAGTTTGAGGGAGGAACTTTCTCCCAGGGAAATAGTAAACTTTCTCACATCAGATTTATCCTAATGTATAACACAAGCTGGCACTTTCATCTCTCTCTCTCTCTTGTCTTTGGTTTTGGTCAAAAACGGAGTTACAGCGAAAGCTTCTCCTCCCACAGGTGGCCCACGTCAATTTAGTGTACATACTACTATGCATATACATGGATGGTTATGGTTGGATGCCCGCTCCCGCTACATCCCACCAACATAACAGTTCCAATTCCAACTCCCTATATATGTGTGTGTGTGTGTCCAACCCCAACCAAAATGTCCAAGTGGAACTCCATGCATCCTGTCATGTATATAGTATACAGTATTATTTTGGATTAAATTTCTCAAATATTTTCCGCTCCACGAAACTCCAAACTCTCTCTCTCTCCTATTTCCACTATTTCCTCTTTCCCCTTCCACTCTTAAGAATTCTGTCTCTCTCTCTCTCTCCACATATCTGAGCTGAAATGAGAAAAACTATATGAAGCATGACATGACATAGTGTCTCGGGTTAAAAGGAATTACCTCAAAGGCTACTTGCTTCAGTTAGGCAATATGCTCAACGATCTACTTGAACTTTCCCTTTAGCACTTCACCCAGGACCACTACTCACACATTCCTGTACGCTGCATAATATGAGAGCTCTAGGTCTAGAGATTGTAATACATAGTTTGCTCAGGTGCATAGGCAATACAGTCCAACGTATGCTGCCTCGATTAGGCTACACACACACCTTATGTAAAAGGATGTCAATTTGAAATGGATTTTAGCCACCAGCAACTTTCTCATATTTATATGAAACCACTTTAGGTGAAATTATATTACGTGTGTAAGTGCATGGTATAGCATTCAGGTCTAAAAAGCGGAACCATATTCGACTCACTCAGAAAAATCCTGTACTCGGAAAGTCATATATCGTCTGTGAAGAACCAAAATGACCCATTTCCAATTTAAGCTACAATCAAAATGAGCGATGTCATAAAGACAAAATGAAAAACATGCGTAAAATGTTAATTAGGAGTTTTTGATAAACATAAAATGTTCTATTTTTATGTTTTTCAACAATGCAAAATGTCCTACCTACAAGATTTTGAAAAGGTGCAAAATGTTCTAATTCCATGTTTTCCTAAAGGTGCAAAATGTTCTAATTCCATGTTTTTGAAAAGGTGCAAAATGTTCTAATTTCATGTTTTTGAAAAGGTGCAAAAATTTCTAATTCCATGTTTTCCTAAAGGTGCAAAATGTTCTAATTCCATGTGTTTGAAAAATGCAAAATGTTCTATTTAAATGCTCTCAAGACATATTTGAGTATTTTTTTAGTTAGGTGATTTTGTTTTTAGCTAAAAATGGATATTGTAAGTATAGAGTCACAGTACCTACATGTAAATGTACTCTTTTCCAAATGACATATTCCTTTTCCCCTTCATGTACTTACTTTTATGGTAATGCCCGTGATTACATCCTATTAAGCTCCTCTCATTTCCCCGTTCCATTCCCCACTTCTTGTATGTAAATCATAGTGCGTAGTAGTACACACGCTACTATAATCCTTCCCTCCAGGCATTACTGAACTATTACATATTTCTTCTGTCTCATGCCCCAATGTTAACTTATGTGTACATGATCCTACTTTCACTTTTCACTATGTCAAATGCTTCTCCTATTTGATTCCAAGTAACCATTGAATATTTCTTTATTACTCCTAATCCCATACTGTAATGATCTCATTACCAATTCCCATATGTAATATTCTTTCCTATACTTTCTCCATACATTTATGTACTTTCTCCTGCCTTGTCCATTGTACTGTCATTTACATACGGTTAAGTGCCATATGTCAAACTCTCTGCATTACATCACATTGACTCTCTGTAATTATTTCCAGTGATTGACATACCAACTTTCTCCTTCTCCTAATCCTTTCCTTTCTCCAGTGCGCATCCTATGATGAACCTGTACTTTCCGAGTCTGTATAAAAGACCTACAGCTCACCATCATTCCTCAGTCGGTCTTACCAACTCGACCCAGACTCCGGTTTTGCACCGTCTCTCTCCAGCCTCCCTGGTGGTAGTAACTTGTATCAGTCTACTCACATACAGGAATGTCACTTTGACATTGGCCTTCTCCTAGACAAGTCTATTCAATCCTACAAAAGCTTTCCTGGTAGTAGTAACTTGTATCAGTCTACTTTACCCACAGGAATGTCACTTTGACATTGGCTTTCTCCTTGTCTACAGAAGTCTCGTATTACTCTTATATTCTCACGATTCGGCTCTTTGTCTCTTTGAATAAATTAATTACTTTCTGAAGTTCTTGTATTCGAAAATCTCCGTTTACTCTCCGATTTTCTCACTTATTCTAAAAGTCTCTTTCACCGTCATACTCTACGTTCACGTCTGCCGTACAGTCTCTGTAGTACAGAGAGAGTACAATTCCCCTTCGGTTTCTACTCTGCACATAACTCTCAGCCGCATCTAGTACAAGCCCACGTTGTAAAGGTTCAGTACACATTAACATAGCCAAGGTGCAGTAGAAGCTTACATGGTGTAGGTGCGTCTCGAGTCCCCAGTAAACAAAGTACCTCTTGCTTGCCTTTGAGTGCTACAATTCCAAAAACTACACTATTCGTATACGTTACGGGTTCGCTTCGCCACACCAAACGTACCACCCACTGCCAAGTGCTCTATCTAGTCTACAGCTACACTACCTTTGACAAAGACCAAAGTTCACATAGTTCACCATGAAGATCACGTTGCCCCAATCTTAAATTATATTGTCGAGTCCAGTCGAATCTATTTCAGTCCAGTTCTACACTACTTAAGACATTTCCACGCCTTATTATCAACTTGCCCTGACGGTTCCTGAAAGTCCTTATTCAAACCTCAAAACTCAGTCCACAGTATAACAAAAACGCTTATACCGCTGTCTGACATGCCCGTTATTTGAAAGAAAAATACCTCATATTTGAAAAACTTGTCAAAACTCTATTTGCCGCGTTCGTGTCAAAGTTTTGTGTCCTGCAAAAGTCTACTTGTGCTATTTTATTATCAATTTTCCTCGTCACTACAAAAGTTTTGTGAATTTATCCAGTCACCTTCTTGTCACAACAACACTAGCCTTACGTCTAAAACCAACGTATCAACTATTTAACTCAGTACATCAGTCATCTCGTAAACATTCAAAACATCCTGACATCTCTGAAAAATTCCGAATATTGTCTCTGAAGCTAAGTAATGAAGTAACAGCTATTTCATCGAAAGGTAACGTAATCAATCAAATTATCTTTGACCAGTCATCCTACATGTCCTCATTACAACGATTAACTTAAAATTCAAAACACAAATTAACTATCCTATTCAAAAACCAGAACATTTGCAAAAAACTTTAAAATTATAAAACATTATAATACCGAAAATTCCAAAGTATTTTAACTTACGTTCACACAAATTTAATAAACTACAAAAATTCTAAGCATTATTAACTATAACGTCGGTTTAACTTCAACCGCATTAAAATTTGTATTTAACTGTTTTACACAACTCGACAAATAACATCACCGCAAATACAAAAAAAACATTATGTCCCAAACTAATACTTCTGACAGCATCGCCGAAACAACCTTCCTGCAAGAGATGAATGTACCATCACAACACTCTTTTTTCAAAATAGTACAACCTTGCCCTGAAAAAATTACTCCACAATATGAAATAACTTCAGAATGCATTACGTCATTATCAACAATAATACATAATTTGCCATCAACGATCCACGATTTAACTGCACGAGATCTACCTAGTGACATTATTACTCATATTTTAGTTAAACTAAAACATCCAGTCCCTTATAATAAAGTAACAGTAACAAATTATGAAAATCAAAATTGGCATCACACGCCTCAGATTCAACCGTACGATTTTAAAACTCCAGATCACCCAGTTTATAGTAAGAAACAAAAGTAAAATTCAAAGGTGTTATTATTGCCAAAACCAAGGCCATATCCAGCGTCATTGCACAAAACGTAAACAAGTAATTCACGACAGGACTAAAATTCGCAAAAATATTATTTGACCAGCACGCAGCAAATGAAAACTTAACCTGAGAAACAAGCTCTACTCCAATTTTAGAAATCTGAAATGTCAAGAAAACTGTCAACAGCAAAGTCATTTGTCCATATGATCAAAAACTTCGAGCAAAAATCAAAAACGTCGTCCTGCGCACTTCTACTCAACAGCGAACATTGTATCTACAAGTATTAATAAAAAACTTTCACTGAAAACAATAACCAAAAATAATGAATTACAATCAACCAAGCCCAACATTAACAAAAAACTACCTGCACATCTGAAATAATTTCAAAAATAATGAATCCTCAGCTCCAAGTTATTGTTAACCAGCAAGAAATCTTATAAACCACCTTAAATCAAGACAAACTATTAAAAAAAAATGCATTTCTCAACACTGAAAATAGAATCAAAAATATTATTTGTTTCTTCAGTCAAAATTCTTAATATATCCTAAAACTTGCGACCACTTTTCCAGACAACACTTCATACGTATGCAAAAATTATTCAAACCAAACTTACTACAGACATCGAACCAAATCAAATTAAACTTCATTTAAGCTCTACAGTTCACGATTACAGGATTACAGTTAAAAAATTAACATTCGTTAGAAAAAGAATAACACAAATATATTTGACCCTCCATAACCAATACAACAGAATCAACTACCAGTTAAAACTAAATTGAACAAGATTAACATTGACAAATACAATTTTGAGCTACAGAAAAACTAAAAGTCCAGCTTAAACTTTCCTAAATATTGACAACATCACTCACGCTCTCATGACTCAAGCACTCAATAACTTTAAAAGTCTTTATTTATTGTTCTCCGCTAAATTTAAAAAACCTGATGTCCACAAGCTACAATCTATCACAAACGAAAATTTCAAGCAAAATTCACTACAAGCAATACATATGAATGTTGTATTATTATTAAAAGCCCCAATACACACAAAAACTAACTACGTTACGCAACAACCCATTCAGAGCATAATCAGACTCTTAGTTCATCATTATTAAACGTCTACACATTTTACGAATCAAATAAATTGATTTAAAACTCAAAATCATCATCCACTTTTCAATTCAAACTTAAGCCTATGAACAACATTATACCAGAAAATTTATGAATTCAGCTATTTAGTCATGTCATTAAGAAACTAAAATCCAAGTGCTTCACCTCACTGTCTTTTTAAAATAAGAACTAGAAAATCAAAATTAAAAACTAAAAATATCCTAAGTCTACATGCCAATATTATGTGTCCATTACAATTCCAAATTCAAAAATATACTACAAATTTCAAGTCTCGAGTCAATACATCCAAGTTACAACATCAAATGCTCTGCAAAGTCTAAATTAAAAGTTACAAGTGAAACACTTAACGACTAGTAACAGTTCAATTACAATGCATCCCCGCAGTTAAAAGAAATATTTAAGAAGTCATTTAAACACAAACAACGCTCACAGCTTATGATCATAAAAATCATCACAGAAACAAATCTCCAAGCCCTTACTATCAACTCACACCGTCTAGCAATCTCACTACAACGACTCTACACATTGTAAGTCTTAGCAACAAAATCTTAAAGTCCATTCTTGCATCAATCTCAATATGTCAATTCCTAGTTCAAGCATTTAAACATGTAGATTTCATTCAATTCACGTCCAATCTAAAAAAAAAAAACAACTACAAGTCTCAATATGAAGTTCAGAAAATACAAGCAATTCGAATCATATAACAACGTAACTATTGTGAAACTATCAAACAAATTCCAGCTTAATTAGTATTGTAATACAATAAAAAGTCCTAAATCATAAAATTAAAAGTTCAACATCAAGTCAAAGCTCCATATCAACGTCGGGTCAATACAGTAAAAATAAAACGTTCGAGTCCAGTCATATATTCCGTATTGAAGTCGTATCAGTAAAATAAAAGGAACCTAGTTCCGCTTCTAGAAGTAAAAGCCGCCCTTGAAGTAAAACACAAAATAAATAGTTTCAACGTACAAAGACGCCTATGAACCGAAGTTGAAATTTAAGTTAAAATAAACTAGAACAGTTTGTTTAAAATCGCATATCATACATCGTCCCAGTCACAACTGCAAGTCACAGTCAAGTAAAAGAAGATTTCCAGTATAATGCATTATATATATTATGAACGACACATGACGTCAGTCTGATGATCATCACATTATTAACATATCTTTTATCTTCACCCGTATCCTTCAAACTAATACACTCCCTACTGTCTGGCCAGACAAAACTAAAACCATCTTCCCTAAAACAAAAAGGATACCAACAAAAATTACGTAGCTACATTTTCATTTAAGAGAAATCAGTCGTCGTATATCAACCTATAGACAGCCATAATCGTCTTATTACGAGTACAGTTTAACTTACAAGAAACAGAACAATGGCCAGAACATGATTACCAAGATATTTCAACAGAAATTTAAGAATGAGCACGGACTTTCCACAGAATAGTATTACCAAGCACACAAAGTCACATACAAAATAAACCCTTAACTGAACACATTACCAAGATTAAAAGAAATTTGTGAGTCAAGTATCACAATGAATTACAACGACAACATGGTCATATTAACTCACATGTATGCAGTCTCTGAGATTTTAATTATAATAAAAGCTACGAATTTGTCGGAAAATTTATTAAATATGCAACAAGTCACAAAATTACTGTCAAGATATTTCAAAACGTTTCCACTTAAAGTCCAAAGAACTGAATCCATTACTAGACAAGAAACTGAATATAAAGTGAACAATATACAACGTAAGAAGTCAAAGAACTTTAATAACCAAGATAACATAGTTCAAAATTAAACGTACTGTGAACTAATTCCTATAATCATCGACACCATCCAAGTGAAAAAACAAATCAAGTCTAAAATTGACTAGAAATTTAAACTTAGATCCTCAAAGTTTTAATTAATTTCCGTCTAAAAAGTTAAATTCAAGCAACTTGTACTCGGAAGCTACTCCAACAAGTTACTGGTCCTTACCATGAGCATTATTCAAAACGTAACACCAATTACCTTATTGTTAGTCTCTCAATAGAAAGTACGATAATTCAAGCATTTGTGGAACTACTGCACACCACATAGATAACTAAAACAAGCTTTAATAAAAAATTTAAGAACTCATGACATGCCATTGTCAAGTTTTGAATATCCACAAAACCATACACAATCCGACCCCGTCAATTTCAAGCAAAAATAATACCAGTAATCTACTGTTTTTAACAACATTAAAGCGACGTCTCTACTTGATTAAGAAAAAATTAATCCACGACAGTAATCCTTGAAGTCTAGAATCATCATTCAGCACGTTTATATAATTTCATCCAAGACAAGCAGCAATTTCCAAGAACTAAAATTTCAGCCATTCTCAAATTAAGATTTTGACAAACAATTTCAATAATTAAAGTATTATCTGCGTTAATACTTACTATACGCCCTGCACAAAATTACCTTCAACGTCTGTTCTACAGTTACCCAAGCTCCTATCACTTATTTGTATTTTAAACAACGCCCAATTGTAAAATAAATAACACAAAATTGCAACTATCTAATTAAAACCAAATGTCAACAGCAGCCTATAATACAGTTTAATAAGTGCACACCTAACTAACAATGTGACAACTCTTCATCTGTAGAAAAGCAACGAAATATTAGTGCTACTTTTTTGACATTTAATTGTATAAAAAGTCATTTCTATCCTCTTGCAATTGCATCTACCTAGTGCAGCCAAATGCCATTCAAGTATTTAATTTGAAACTAATATGAAACAAAAGTATTAGTATATTACAGATTTTGTCTGCCAAACTCCTAGCTTCACGTGCAAAAGTCCTGTCCAACTCTTTTACCAGCAACAAATATCTCAGTCAACTTCATATTATCCAGCCTGCTATCGTGCTACCTTAACAGATGTCGCTTATCTAACCCTTTGGATACAACCTACAGTCAACTTCCAAACTTGCTGGTCATCATCTACTTCTTTTGGAACTACATTAAAAGTCTGCAACTCAAGTCCAATCCATATTACGCCATGCAAATTTACTCAATCTGCCTTGGATCCCGAAAACCATGAACCGCTCCTCCACAGCTCTACAGCCAGAACTCAACTCATTGCTCCTGAACAAAATGTCCGTTTAAACCAGAAAAATTCAAGATTTAATTTACTTGTCATAGTAAAATTGTCCTAGTCTTATAATTTCAAACCTAACTCTGAAACAACAAATCCACAAAAATTATTAATGTAAAAACTTAAAAAATGTTAAACCTGTCAAAACTTACTTTATGTCACTATTACAAATACACACTGTACTCACATACTACAATTGAGGTCAATTGTCTTAAAAAAAAAGGGCATGTAAGTATAGAGTCACAGTACCTACATGTAAATGTACTCTTTTCCAAATGACATATTCCTTTTCCCCTTCATGTACTTACTTTTATGGTAATGCCCGTGATTACATCCTATTAAGCTCCTCTCATTTCCCCGTTCCATTCCCCACTTCTTGTATGTAAATCATAGTGCGTACTAGTACACACGCTACTATAATCCTTCCCTCCAGGCATTACTGAACTATTACATATTTCTTCTGTCTCATGCCCCAATGTTAACTTATGTGTACATGATCCTACTTTCACTTTTCACTATGTCAAATGCTTCTCCTATTTGATTCCAAGTAACCATTGAATATTTCTTTATTACTCCTAATCCCATACTGTAATGATCTCATTACCAATTCCCATATGTAATATTCTTTCCTATACTTTCTCCATACATTTATGTACTTTCTCCTGCCTTGTCCATTGTACTGTCATTTACATACGGTTAAGTGCCATATGTCAAACTCTCTGCATTACATCACATTGACTCTCTGTAATTATTTCCAGTGATTGACATACCAACTTTCTCCTTCTCCTAATCCTTTCCTTTCTCCAGTGCGCATCCTATGATGAACCTGTACTTTCCGAGTCTGTATAAAAGACCTACAGCTCACCATCATTCCTCAGTCGGTCTTACCAACTCGACCCAGACTCCGGTTTTGCACCGTCTCTCTCCAGCCTCCCTGGTGGTAGTAACTTGTATCAGTCTACTCACATACAGGAATGTCACTTTGACATTGGCCTTCTCCTAGACAAGTCTATTCAATCCTACAAAAGCTTTCCTGGTAGTAGTAACTTGTATCAGTCTACTTTACCCACAGGAATGTCACTTTGACATTGGCTTTCTCCTTGTCTACAGAAGTCTCGTATTACTCTTATATTCTCACGATTCGGCTCTTTGTCTCTTTGAATAAATTAATTACTTTCTGAAGTTCTTGTATTCGAAAATCTCCGTTTACTCTCCGATTTTCTCACTTATTCTAAAAGTCTCTTTCACCGTCATACTCTACGTTCACGTCTGCCGTACAGTCTCTGTAGTACAGAGAGAGTACAATTCCCCTTCGGTTTCTACTCTGCACATAACTCTCAGCCGCATCTAGTACAAGCCCACGTTGTAAAGGTTCAGTACACATTAACATAGCCAAGGTGCAGTAGAAGCTTACAATATGGGTCATTTTGGTTCGTCACAGACGATATGCTTAGGCAAGTAGGCATAGTAAGTACCTAAGTGCTTTAGGTATGTTTTGTTTTATAGCTCTATACATATATCGAATAGTGTCCAGTTACTATAATTATATACAAATGCATACCCTGTATATCAGTATATAAGTTAAAAGAAAAAGACTATCTGATATTATTCTTAATAATTGGCCTCTTATATTTTTCTCATACACCTACATAATATTATGTGTAATAGTATCTACACAACACATGTGTATCAATTTCTCGGAAAGACAAACTGAAACTAAGTAGGTACATAGTGATATACAGCTTATACGCTTATTACTTTGTGTGTGCAGTAGTGTGTGTACACATTATACAGCGATTTGTCAAAGTTGATTTTTCGTCTCGTTTCCTTGTTTGACATTTTGCTGTATTATGCTATATACTCCTCATTCGGATTTGGAATTCGGGAGCTACTCAACTAATATTTGCTTTCCCTCCGCTCACCTTCCCACTGCGTGAAAAGTATAGCTGAGTGAGTGAGCGGAGTCGCCGAGTCGAGTCCGGTCCCGGTCCCGGTCCCAATCTGGGAGTATATTATGTTATTTTTTATTACTCAGGTACTCACTGGCATTTACGAACCTAACCTAAGTTGTCGTTGTCATGCTCTGAGGCTGCTTGCTTGCTCATGGTCTCATTGCATGTATACCGCTCGGATATATAGATTATGTAGTTTGTTTTAAAGGTAAACTTAAACTTTAGCCTAAGAGAGAGAGAGAAAGTAAGAGGCGGCAGACGGGAGGTTCAAGTTACTGAACCATTAAAGCGATAAATTCAGTTGGGAAGCTCTTCTCTGTAATACCGGTCACGTCATCGTCATCCTCCTTGTCCTCGCCCTCGTCGCAGTCGTAGTCGTAGTCGTCAGGAGAGAAATATATAAAAGCCGAAGCACACACCACACCACAACCTCGACCATAGTTATTACTGTGGAATAAAAGGAAGCAGAACGAAATTGGGGGAGGGGGGAAGCAGTTTGTAATATTATACCCGGAACGAACTTTTATGCTGGCGGGTTAGAGTGCCCCATAGGGGCCTTGCAACTATTACGTCATAGAGTTTTGGGGGGGTTGGGTCTGGAAAAAATGACGCCCTATCCCTTATATTAATCATGTACATACGGATTTGTATGATATTGAGGGGGGTGGGGTAAAATTTGATAAATATCGTATGACGTAATAATTGCAAGCTCCCATTATAATACTTATATCTATACTTGTATGTTGGTCCCAATGTAATGAACATGTTATTCTAAGTAAGTACGGAGAAAAGAAATTAGATAAAAAACAGCAAAAAACCTTAAACCACCATCGCACCATCGTCCTTCCTCCCAAGTGATTCCCGTATAAAAAAGTGTAAGTGTAAAAAGAAGAAAGTAAATCGTCACTCTTGCATGGTCTCATTCGTGATTAACTCTCCTTTCCCTATCACATTAGGAGACAAAAAAAGGGGATGTGAGGTATGTTGTACCTATAGATATATTTTATATGATGCAAAAACGTAAAGTCGAAACCAAAACCGTAACCGTAACTACAACCGTAACTGTAACCAAAACCCGCAAACCGATTTCAAATAAGAATAATAATACAGTATGTGCATAAGTATATGCCTATATAGACAGAGTACACAGTCTCACCATGCAATATGCAATGGCCACGTCCAACCGTTCAAGTCCAACGAAGGAGTGTAGCTCAGTCAATTGCTCCGTGGTGGTTCCCGAATTTGTTTTTTGCATTTTTCCCCCACTCTTCCTTTTGGGACAAGTGTGTATCGTACCGTGTGGTGTGACTCTTGGCAGTTTTCTTCTCTAAATGATGTGATTTCCCTCTAACTGCTCCACTTATAGCCTTGCGATTACACAATTTTCCCATTTAATTCAGCTACTCTCAGAGGACGGAGGACAGGGGATTGAGGGAGGAGAAGGACTAAAGAACGTGTAATATAATTATATATAGTTTGTATTATGTATACCGTATACCGCACTACATCCCACATCTCGCGTACATACCCCTGGGTAAGTCGTTTAAAAAGCAAGCACCAAATTCTACCTACCCACCCATGTGCCATATTACACATATATGTAGATCTCTGACATCGTCATCGTCATCGGCATCGGTCTTTAACCGTCATCGTCACCACCATCAGCCTGGTCTGGTAGTGGTTTGGTTTTGGTTTGTTGTATGAAAAAAAGGGAGTGTTTTCTATGGGCTGTATATTATGGACTATATATGGAATTGTGTGACTGTAACGTTTGGGTATTATTATGCATTATTATGATGGTGATGGGCGATGGCTGAGCGACTTTCCCATCAAAATCGCATCGTCCTCTTATTTTTTCAGATAAAAGAAAGAAAGAAAGAAAGACGCTGACTCCTTCCACTCCGACGCTGAATGAGGACTGAGGACTTCTATTATGGATTCTAGGAAGACATAAACTCACACACAATTGAGACATATACGAAAAGACACCCAAGCGAAGCCCAATATAAAATGTTTTGAATTTATGTTTTATTTTTAGAAGTTTAGGGAAATGTTCTGTGTATTATTGTGTTTATATAGACGACTACTAGAGCGAGTGAAGCTCAACAATAAAGTTTTACGGAATTCAACAACTAAAGTACTGAAAAAGAATGTGGTTCGTCTTTTCTTCCTTTTTTCTCCACCCTCATTTTTGGCGGATGTATAGAACCGTAGAAGAAAACAAGAGGGAAAGTCAAAGTATTGGTAGGTATACATTTTTTCCATGCTTATCGTGTTTGAAGAACCAAAATGACCCATATCCAACTTAAGCAAGAATAAAAATGTGCTTTGTCATAAAAGTAAAATGAAAAACATCCGTAAAATGTTAATTAACAGTTTTTGAAAGGTACAAAATGTTCGATTTACATGTTTTTGAAAAGCGTAAAATGTTCTATTTACATGCTTCTAAAAAGTGTAAAATTTTCTATTTACATATTTTTTAAAAGTGCAAAATATTCTATTTAAATGCTTTCAAGACATGTTTTAATATTTTTGTAGATAGTGAATAATTTTTTTAGCTAAAAATGGATATGGGTCATTTCGGTTCTTCACAGACGATGTGTAGAATATACTATGTATAATATGTAATCTAATAGTTCATCTATAACCATATACCTTTGTACATTTTATTATTGCGAATTGAATTTTGTGGCGTATGAAATGTGGATCGAGAAAGTAACAGTGTACTGTATGCGTGTGGTCAGCGTGTGGTGTTCGTGTATTGGTATGGCAATGGTACATAGTATAGAAAGTCAGTCGGCATGGTTGTTGTGGTTGCTGTTATAGTTGTATTTTTTTTGTATGACAATCAACGTCAGCTCTTGTCATGTCAATGTATGTATATACGCTGTAGTTTTTTAAAGTATACATACATTTGCACACAGTGCAACATCAAAAATCTGCATATGGCTTTCCCCATTTCCATTTCCTCTAATATATGCCTCAAGCTTTCGTAATATGGAATTGGGAATTCTGAGAGAAATCGAAACGTGAAAGCATTTTGTGAATATGATTTCGCTTAATGTCAAAAGACTTTCTTTCTACTTTTTAGTGAGCATTTATTTTTTATACTTTCTCACAATAATGTGCCCGTCTGGTCTGAGTCACTGTGGGTAGGTAGTATGTGAAATCATATACATATATCAGTAAGAAAGATTGTATATTGCATTGGGGGTATACTGTGTGTAGACCTTGCGTATCTCTGAATGTCTTGTATAATCTATTCCTTTATTTTGCTTTTTGCTCAAATGGAAAGGGCGAACGTACGCTTGCGTTTTCTTGTGAGTAACATACAAAATGTAGAACTTTATAGAACTGGGATTAAAATAAGTAAGTAAACGATATGCTGTATGTAAGATTGAAAAATAAATTATATGAAAGGAAAGGAGACCGTATATGCAATAAATTTTTATTTTGCTCTCTACATGTTTTCTTCCTTCTGAAATTATGCATACGCTTCTACATATGCGATTAAATTGCTTTGCTTATCCTCATCGTTTTCGCATTTTTTTAATATTCCTTCTTGTAATCGCTATGATAATCGTAGTCGGAAGGGAGTGGAAGAATAACTGCCAAATTCTCGAAAATAAATTGTGGAAAAGGAGAAACCGGGGTACAGAGGAGGATGTTGTTAATTTCCGATCATTGTTCTTTCAAAAAAGGAAATACAAATAAATTTGAAAAAATGTTACCAGAAGTAACTTATAAAGAGAGCCAAGTCCACTTTCACCAAAAGTTGAAAGGGAGGCAGAGGTAAAGAAAAATTAGCGGAATGTTTTTTAAGGAATTTAGAGAAAACAAAGAGATACGAGAGAGTGAGTTATTTTGTGCGGTGAATGTAAAGAAAAAATACAAAAGCAAATTGTTTGCTAAAAGTAATAAATACAACGTTCTCCGATACTCCTGAGAATGAAACGCAAACAAAGGAAATTGTTTACCCTGCTAGATAAACGATTAGGTACTTACACGTAGTACAGAAGTATGTAGGTAGATACTTCATCTTCAGGTATTTTGTGCGGTCATGCTACACCTGGTATACAAATACTTATTTAGGTTTAGAGCATGTATAAATTTTTTATTTCCCAAAATATTTATTTTGTCTTTATTTTTGCCATTTTTTATTTATTTTGTACATATTGATATATTATAGAGCTAGACAGTTACGTAATGAAAATGTCAGGAAATATAATATAGGAAATTACAGCATAGCACAACTGTAGATAGTGTATAATTTTCTTTCTTTGAACTTGTGAGATTTTCCTGCTCAGTCTTCCCTTTATAATGAAGCAATTAATATGCGTTTATTTATTTGTAAATATAATTACATGCATATTGAAAATCGTGACAAATATATACATAGGGTGAGAGGTACAGTTTTAGAGATTTTTAAGGCTTTGAATAATAGAATTACTTCTGTGATAATTGTGAGCTGTGTGCAATATTAATGTTGAAGCATCAAATGACATGCTACATAGTAACTACGCTACGTACAGTACATACAGATGGGTGGGTATAGATAGGTATATGATAATTTCATTTACACACATATATTTATATCTTTCCAACTTTTGCCCATCGGCACCGTTCAACTTCAGTCTCCCAGAGTCGAAGTCAAAACATGAAGTGTGGGCCGAGCCGGGAGTCTGGAAGCGCTGAAAGTAACTAGGTATCCCCTAATGCTACGTGAGTACACTTTTAGCACTTTGCACTAGCACTGGCAAAATCGAGAATGTCATCAATCTTTGAAGAGTGTAGGGAGTATATAGTTGCAATGGCCCTAGTCGTGAGAGAAAAGTAGTGTTCGGAAAGCCAATGAGAGAAATGAGATCAGAGTGCAGATCTTGAGTTGATAAGTGTACGTATAGTTCAAGTCTCCGATAGTCATGTTAACGTAATGTTAGCCGAGTCAATACTGTGTGCTGGCAAACCTTTCTGTAGTAACAGTTTTCGGGCACATGTTAGATTTGATACATTAGATATAGAGCATGTTCGCATATGGGAGACTCGGCTAGTCAATGGAGCTTGACTTTACCCGCTACTGTATGATTTACGGCTCTAAAATATAAATATAAAATTCAGACAAATTATAATATGTACTAGTATAAAATCGGAATTACCTATTTGTACCGTTATGTAGTTGTACAATGTATGTGTCAAGAAAGTTGTAAAATAAACTATAAACTTTGTTTTATAAAAGTATATAGCGCTACGGATTTCTTTGAGAAAAATAGAACCAACGGTTTTTAGTGCTTTGAAAGTGTAAGTATAGAGTACATTTTGAAAATTATCAAAATATACAAAATCACAGTTTGAAATTTTTCGAAAACCGAGTACAGTCAAATCCGCGTATAAGGGACGCCGCCGGACCTGCAAAATTGCTCCCGTATAGCCGGATTCCCGTTTAATCGTTTAAGGGATTTCCCTTATAAGTGAACACAACACATAACTTTGATTTGAAATTTTTATTTTAAGTCAAAACATGATCAAGGAATATACAATTTTGTACGATTTTGTATCTGTTGAAGAGAACGACAATAAAGCCTAATACAATACAATACAATACGATAGATACCACTTGTTTAGATTATTTAAAATAGTCAGTTAAGATAATGTTCAGATAAGATAAGATAAAGATAATAGTTGTATAGTATACCAATTCTCCACTTGTTCTTCTCGGTTTGGTCCTTTTATTTATTTGTATCGTTTTTCTTTAAAATCCCCTTATAAGTGGACTAAAATATCAAAAAATCGTCTAAAATTTGTTCCTTTTAACCGGATTTTCCATTATATCGGTTGCCTTATATCCGGACATTTTTAACATTGAAATATGGGCTGGCCAACCAAATATTTTAAATCTGTCCCTTTCATCCGGATCCCTTACAACTGTTGATTGTAGTAGGTTAGTAGTAAAAATTAATTCGTAGCACTGTTTTTAAAAGCTTAAAATTTACATTTTGTATCAACTCGAGAATGTTATGAAGTGATGAAATGATAGAGATATAAAGATGTTTTACTTTAAGAAAAATCAAGATATCCTGTATTGTCTCTTAACTGGCTTTAGTGCCCGTGCGTTGAGTATACTCTTAAGTAGTCTTAAGACACTATGAAGCATTTTACGTTTTAAGAGCTCAAATTAAATAGTCAAGTGCGTTCTTTACGAATCGACCCTTGAGTGAAAATAAAATTTAATAATGCTTTCAAGCAGAACGAGAATGGAACTTTTAAATTTAGCATCGTCTCCGCTATTCTTCACATTTTACGGCTTCTCCCCTTCTCTGAGTTCCCACCCTGAGTAATTTAAAGATAAACGCATCGGCGCGATGTTAAATCTTTCTTCTTTCTATAAAAGTGATGAATCAAATTACGTATTTTACAATTTGATTTTCACAAGGGTAAAGGTTATTTTCTTGTGACCCACATAGCGCATAGATACTGGTAGCAATTATGCTGGAATTATGGGAGAATGTGCTCATTTCGATTCACAAAAGATGCTTCATTTTCACATGTATACGACCATAATTTACGCAAGGTTTCTTGTGATTAAAGAAACTACAGAATTTTCAAGATAATTCTAAATTTTCCTTTTTTCAAACCGATATTTTACCATCCTGAGAAACTGGGAGCACTATACTTAAAACGTAGCACCTCTTTCGATGAATAAGGAAATTCTATTTAGCAGTTTTTTTTCAAACAAAATAACTTTCTTGTAAAAACTAGAAAGCTACGAAGAAACGTACGAAGAAAGGTATTAATTACTTTGCGTTTAGATATCGAAGGGAAGTGTGTAATTCACTATTATTTCGTCAAAAATGAACAATTCCTACTTGCGTCATGTGTAAGCGAAAAGAATTTTTATAACTCGTCCATAGGTGGCGTCACTCATAGGGCAACTGGGTCGAGTTAGAAGTTGATGGCATGCTACACATTATTTACAGGTGCCAATTTAGGAAACGCCGTTTAAGTGTGATCGCTAAGGCATCCAAAACATGGGAGTTTGATGACGCCATTAATTTATAAGTGTGAGTCACTGCATAGTAAATAGTAACTACATATAACTTATTTATCTCAAGGGGGCTCATATATGGGCTAAAAAGTTATTTAAATGTATAGTCATCTTTGAATCTTTGGTTCAATTCAAACTGGTTCCCAAAACTTCCTGTCGAAAATTTCGAACGATTGACAAACTAACCAAGATTTTAATTTTTAATGTCTATGTCTATTCTACAAAATTGTCTGCCAATTAATTTCAGTATAATTTATTATAATTTCGTATGCAGCGACACAACTAAAATGAATACTTCAGTATTTCCATGTAAGCAATTTAAAAAATATCAAATGATGATTCATACTAGAAATTAAACTAGCATTATGTGGTTACGAGGTGATTTGCATAATTGCTAAACGAACTACTGTAGAAAAGTAATATTAATCCAGGAAAAACCCAATTTATGATAAGAGATTCTCGTGTAGAAAATTGAAAATGTACTCTCGGAAAATATACTTTTCCGTATTTAATGAATAAATAGAAGCCATTATCCGGATGTTTTTTGAATTTTCAAAAGCCTAGTAAGAATTTTCTAGATAATAGCTCAGTTCAAAGATTTTAATTTTGATGTGCCATTTCCGTTTTATTTTCTCAGTACTTTTGTCTGATTTCAAAGGATTTATTTGAATTCAATAAGCTTCATAGAATGTGAAACCTTACCCCGTGCTTTTAACGACTACTTACAAGGAAAAGCAAAGTTTTCAATATTGTACATAATAAGTACTAAGTACGTACGCAAGGTGTATAGTTTGCAGGTATCTGAGTGTATTTAGTAGGCATTTACATCATCATTCATAGAAATCAACCACCCATATGCGAGATAATTCTGTTGATTTAGGCATGATTAGAGACACATTTCCATTTGCACATAAATGACGTGAAAAGTGCTACACGTGACAGATTAAATTGCGTTTCACTGTCCAATTGGTTTACTAGTACTTACATAGCTAATTACCGTGTACACACACTCAAAGCTGGAGGAATGCACTTGCCAGCCTTATGTCACTACATAGAAAGATGCTTGAGCAAAGAACATGTATTTGCATGAGAATGTGTACTTATAAATAACGTGATGTTATGAAAATCAAACAAATGCAAAAGGAAATTACCTATAATTTTATAGTATTAGAGAAATTAGAAAATGTTTAGGTTTTATTGAGTTACCGTGTATACAAACACTAACAAGGGAAACACGCCAAGTGGTACACCCAGATTTTAAAATCACCCATTCCATAAAATCAGGCTACTTTTAAATAGTACAGAACCAAAGTAACTCGACTGCATTTTGCGTTGTTTTGTCACAGTGGCCCGCCAAAGTTTAAAAAAATTCAAATTTTAATATTTTGCTGCCCTGTAGCTTCTACAGTTCTTATCCGATTTTGATAAAATTTTGGTTTTTGTGATCCTTAGGCTTCATACTAAAAAGTTATTTCAGGATTTTGAAAAATTCGAAAATTTTCATTTTTTTGAAAAAAAGGTGTTGAAAAATTGGGCTTTAAATATACTTATTTCTTACATTTTTTTCAAAAAAATGAAAATTTTCGAATTTTTCAAAATCCTGAAATTGCTTTTCATTACAAAGCTTAAGGATTCCAAAAAACGAAATTTTATCAAAATCGGACAAGAACTGTAAAAGTACAAGGGTTGCAAAATATTAAAATTTGAATTTTTTAAAACTTTGGCGGGCCACTGTGACAAAACAACGCAAAATGCAATCGAGTTACTTTGGTTCTGTACTATTTAAGAGTAGCCTGATTTTATGGAATGGGTGATTTTAAAATCTGGGTGTATCACTTGGCGTGGTTCCCTTGTAAGAGATGTGGTTCTGCAACGCACGATTAGTAGTCAAATAATTAACTGCTGTAGCTCTTTTTCCGTTGAAAATGGTGCATGAAATGTTTACTGTGTGGCCATCTATATCTGAATAGTAATACCACTGAATCCTATGAGAAACTTTACTGGTGTTACCATGCAGATACTTCATACCTAGTTATTAAAGGTCTGTCCACCCTCCAAGGTTTTAAAATTGTCTGAGAATGTATGTTTACAGTACGTACTAACTCTTAAGTGAATCAGTGGAACAATTACTAATTTATTATCGTCTTTATATTATATCGCCCGTGAAGAACCAAAATGACCCATATCCATTTCTATCCCAAAACAATATCCACTATCTACAAAAATAATGAAATATATTTTCAAATACATGCAAATAAAACATTTTGCACTTTTCAAAAACACGCAAATAAAACATTTTGCACTTTTCAAAAACATTAAAATAAAACATTTTGCACTTTTCAAATACATGCATAGAAACTATCACTACGTGTGTCCTTTATATATACGATGTACGGATTATGTATGAACACTCCAAAGCTACATAAATGATATGAGGCGAAAGATAAATGTTAATATGAATTCAAGCGCAGGCCCGTGTCTCCTGTCCCTGTCCTCCTCCGTCCTCTTTCAATTTGATGTCAAAGTCAAAGGGAGAAGACTTTTGATACATTCCATATTCCATTATCGATGACCAGAACCATTATTTCCTACTGTATAATGATATATCAACCAAGTACCTTATTGTATGTGAAGAACCAAAATGACCTATACCCATTTTTAGTTTCAAACAAAATTCACTATCTACAGAAAAAATTAAAATAACTTATTCATGATCAAGCATGAAAATAGAACCTTGAGTATTTTTCAAAAAACAAGAAGATACAATATTTTGCACTTTTGAAAAACATTTAAATAGAATATTTTACACTTTTCAAAAACATGTAAGTAGAACATTTTGCACTTTTCACAAACACGCAAATGAAACATTTTGCACTTTTCAAAAACATGCAAATAAAATATTTTGCACTTTTCCAAAAACATTCAAATAAAACATTTTGCACTTTTCAAAAACTCTTAAATTAACATTTTACGTATCTTCCTCATTTCTTATTTTTTATGACATAGCTCATTTTGATTTTAGCTTAAATTGGAAATGGGTCATTTTGGTTCTTCGCAGACGATATTTAGGATATTAATGAAGGTAAGGTAGCACAACACCGCTATTGAAAAGGGAATAACCAACCATGTACACATTTTAAACAGCACAAAATGCAGTATTGCAGTATCACATAATTATCGCCATCATTTAAAGATCACAAATCGTAATTTATCGAAGATGCAAAACCACCAATCTATTATTTAATATTTAATAACCTTGCAGCTTGGTCATTTTATTTCTTCAGCAACGATTACTTTCTAGTAATAAGATTTTCCCTGAGAAGCATGTCATTTGTGCAGACAAATAGCGCAGACACTTCTCGGTTGTTTCAATTTTTTTGGTATACATTACTTAAAGGGGGAAAGTTACTGTGCACTGCTGTCTCCTTTTTCAACTAAACTTTTTCACGTTTCACACGGTACTAAAAGTTTAGGTGTGTAGGCGTTGGTTATAGGACACTTTCCTCCAGGGCATTTTCCTCCTAACTCGCAAAGAGGATAGTTTTCTCCAGGTATCAAAAACACAAATCCAAACTTAAAAGAGTGTTGCTTAGTTGCTTTTCACAAAATGCGTGTATTTGTAGGATTACTCAAAAATATGCTAGCGTCCTGATAAACTGAATTACCTACATACTAAAATCGCTGGTTTCCCAATTTTTCCGATTAATCAAAAGTAACAACAACTGGAATATGAGTAGGTAGTATTGCAAAAATAATGAAGTCAGACAAACTTGGTGCAAACAATGATTGGTTAAAGCTAAGACAACAGACTGATAGCAATTCGAAATATACATTATTTAAAAAAAATTCAAATAATTCTTTAAATCCTATTACTTACAACCTTATTAATGATAACCAAACAAAACAAATTATAAGTAAGATGTTTGGGTGGAAAATGTCCCGGAGGAAAGTGTCCGTATACCGTATAGGCAGTGAATGATTTCAACAATTGTTTGCAGCCATATAGAATACAGGCATATTCTAATTAATTCCAAAATAAATACATTTATAAATTCTTATGATGCGTAGGTGCTCCAACATTATATGCACTAATTAACTGTAACTGTAGTTTATAAAATGGTATAGCTAAACTTCTACCTCGGTAAAAGCGGAATTCATACATATAATTAGTTATTATTATAATGGGGAAATTTTAATTGCAACTACAACACAAAAGGTTGCAGAATAATAGGTTTACAAGATCTGCAGGGTTGTATATACACGCGTAAACAACAAATCGAATAACATAGTGTATTTTAAACAGGAACAGGGATAGTATGTCCTCGTTGACTAAATTAATGTAATTACTGCTGTTTCATAATCCCTTAATATTCTAAACCTCCACTGAAAAGGAAAACCGAACACAAAGATATGTATTGCACACAGGTACATATAGGTACAAACAGCTTGTAAGTTTAAGTTTAAAGAATTACTAAATCAACATGGACTTGGTTTAATTTTATAATGCTGATTTTGGAATTCATTATTGAGCATGGCCAATAGTCCAATTGAGTCAACAAATGACAAGGACGAGTGTATTTTGCATCGTAATGGTTCAGTTATTTGGAAAATTATGCTATATGTGTAGGTACCTAATAATATTTCTATGGATTAACATAATACAATGCAGCGAAACATACCCAACTACAACCCACCTACCTTTGCTTTTAATAGCTGCATATGTATGAAATATGAAACTTCAAGCATAATACTTTCATACAAATATGTGGTCTGGCTATTCTTCAGAAGCAATTGACACTGAAATCACAAACTTGAATGCACGCCAGTGATGTTTACTAAAAATAATGTTTCCTTTATTTTAATCAATACAATTTTTCAATCGTCAAAATCACACAAATCTGTTGTTCAGCTTATAACAGCTTAAAAAAATTTTTGTGCTTGAGCGCATGGATAATAAATTATTATTACTACACTCTAGCTAGACTTAATTCATTTCCAGACACTCCACGAGCTGACATTGCTACAATGTCAAATTGTTTGAGATTTTCAATAGTGGCCACAGTGTTCGGTCTCTTTTATGTTCTCGTTTACTATAGTTTTATTGGAGCAAATCAAATCATAAGTGTAATACGCTGGGACGATATTTCTGATTTTGAGCCTGTATTTGGGTTAATATTTCAATAATTATTTTCAAGATCATATTAATCTAGAAAATCATTGTCAATGTGCTATTTTTTCATAATATTAATACTTTATTGAACCAGTTGATATTTGGCCACAGGCCCTTACAACCTCAACTCATATCTTATTTGACATATTCGTTACTTTACATTGTGATTCTAAAAACGAAAAAAAAGTTAGGTAATTTACAGCTTATTAGATTAAAAAGCTATATTTTTCGTGTTTCAGTGTTCGCCAATCTCCTGCAGATAGCAGTAAAACTAAAGAAGTTCAAAGTGTTACAATTCTCTGCTGGATTTTGACGTCCCCGAAGAATTATGAAAAAAAGGCGATCCATGTCAGAGAAACTTGGGGAAAACGATGTGATAAACTTCTTCTCATGTCATCAGCCAATGGTAATGTAATGTCAATGGTCTAATAAACTATTAATTTATTTGTAAAAATAAAATGTGATGCGAAACTATATTCCAGTAAATTATTGCTGCGTTTGTAATTGGATTAACAGATACGAATCCAGGGACAATAGCATTGCAAAACACGCTGGAAGGATGGGATATGTTGTGGGGTAAGACGAAAGAAGCGTTTAAATACATTTGGGAACATCACCGGGATGATGCAGATTGGTTTCTGAAAGCAGATGACGACACTTTCGTGATTGTAGAAAATCTTCGTCTCCTTCTCCATGAGTATAAGACGAGTGATCCTATTTATTTGGGCACTAAACTTAAGTATCAACCCAACGAGAGGACTAGAGGAGGATATATGGCTGGCGGACCTGGTATGTGACTTGACTTAGCTAGACTAACAAATCGGATTTTAAGTTTGGTATTTAAAAATGTGTGAATATGATTCTAATTTCATATTCTATAGGATACGTTTTGAGCAAAGAGGCCGTCCGTCGCTTCGTTGAGCAAGCTCTGCCAGATGATAAAAAATGTAGACCCGGCCACAAAGGATGGGAAGATTCTGAAATGGGTGATTTAAAATTTAAGCGAAATCAATATTCAATATTATTCCACTTTTTAAGCATTACTAATCCATATCTTAACTGGAATGTAATTAACTTTTAGGCAAATGTTTAGAAAGTGTTGGAGTAGAGGGAATTAACACACGAGATGAAATGGGACGCAATCGATTTATGATGTTCACGCCAGAAGAGCATGTCAACAATGTAACCGCCAAATCGCACAGTTGGTATTGGACGCGAATGTATTTTTCTCAAGAGAAGGTAAGTTTCAAAATATGACGTCAACATAACGATAAAAATCCTGTAACTACGATCATAATTTTTTATTTAGTGATCTGTCGAATTATGGTCACGGATAGTGACCCTTAAGTAACTAATGCTAAAACTGTGCGTTAATGTAATTTATTTAATTTAAGGGGATGCAAATGCAAGAAAATTCGGAAAAAGTCATTTCATTTCACTACGTCACTCCAAGGCAAATGCGCACAATGGACTATCTCATCTATCAAGTCCGACCCTACGGAATATGACTGAACTTAAGCTTTGATAAATAAATATAAATCAAAATACTGAATCCAATAATTATTATAATTACATTTATTTTTTTAATTAAAAACAAGTGTCTAAAAATATGAATTAATTGCATAAACCTTTTTGATCAACTTTGATACTAACGCTAAAACTAGATTAAGTGTGCTAAATTTTTAAAGCTATGACCAAATTAATACTAAATATGTACGTAACTGACAAATGACCTTATTCCCGACTACTACCCTTTAAATTTGAAGACAACCTTTGAATGGTCTAAAATACAAATTGGATTTTCGCCGGAATATGAGTATAAGCAAACGTCGGTAATTTAATTTATTGTCTTTCTGCCGGGACTGGGAACGTGTTCAACACTTAAGCAAATAAAATCTTGACGTATTCTATATATAAAAGTTCATTAGCAGAGCCAGTAGCGACTCATAACTTTATGCACCTAATAAAATATAGGTATATGTTCTTATTAATGATTTATGTGTTTGGACAAATGTTTCTCTGTGCGCCTATATACTATTATAGTGTCGCTTTTATTAGTAATTACTTTCTGCGATGACATCTCTATTGTTCATGTGTTCCACAGATGATATTTTATTTTGCCATAAGTTACTTAAGGCATCCATAAATCTCCATGTAAAAGTGGCATGATATGAAGGCCTGTTGGGCTTGGACTAAAAAGAACTATTTGCAATTCTTTCAAATATATACAAAATTCAAAGCATACTATCGTAATGTTTGAAAGGAAGCAAATCCTGTATTTATTTGCTACGAAAATTACTATAATAAACTAGCAATTGAACTTTTCCAAACTTCGTTTTGACTTGTTTGATTTTGGGGGATGGCCCAAATTAAAATACCTTTAACTGAAACAGGAATGCTTAACACTTTTTTAATGCATATATACATTTGCGTAGAGTATTGATATAAAGACATAACCTGCATGCCTCGCCCTATAATATGGATTTATATAAATAAAAAATGTAGAATTGTATCGTAGGTAGGTACGTACATATATCTTTTCAAACGAAGTGTATTGTTTTAATAAATGCAGCCTGCTCTGAATGGAATCAATCGGTCAATTAGTTATAATTATCGACAGTTCGGCGTAGACTATTGTACGTATTTTATGTCAGTTTTATGTATTTTGAAATTAGTTTGTTGCAGTGCTCATGAGGGAATGAAGCTCTGAACTGTAAGAAATTGTTTTGATATTTTTAATATTTCTACGCAAGGAGTATCCAGGGACTAGATTATATTGAAAGTATATTATAGTGTTGGTGTAATGGTGATGGGTGTTCCCACAATCCATGGTCATAGCTCTACAATTACCGTTAAGGAAATTTCAAAGAGAACTAAACCTGTTTCGAGGAAATTCCGTGTAGAGAGAGCTAAATGGTTTCTAATTGTAGGAACATTAATTGGATTCGTTTTTGTACTATATCTTCAGTCTGGGTTTCCACATGTAAGGAAGAGAGCCATCTCAGCACCTTTACCAAGAAATGGAACATTCAAATTTGAAGGAATCGCTATGTAAGTTGACGTCGTCGTTATAGTTGCCTCAAAATTAGAGTACCGTATATCCTATAATAGTGCACGGGTCTGACAGGTCTCTGTTAGAATAGTACGCGTGTCTGTTTAACATACTATTAAATGGCCGTCCGTGGGCCTGTAATCGTGCGCGGGTCTGAGTGGTCCAAATTTAAACAGTATTTACGCGGGGCGTGCTATTGCAAGATATATGGTAGGTAGGTATTATTAGTCGTTTCATTAAACCCGCTGTTGTTACTAGTTTAAGAAACTGGATGTTTCTTATGCACATCTTTGACACACTTCCACAACTATATATTTGTAAACGTTACACGTCATAAAATATTTGAATCGTATAGAGATAAGAATAACGCAAAAATTCTCCCGCCTGAACCGAATTTAGAAGATGCAGATACGGAATTCATTCAACACAGAGAAAAGCGAAGCAGTGGAGATCTTGAACAAAAAATATTTGATGAAGTTCAAAACATTCGAGTTCTCTGTCTGATTACGATGAATCGTCCAAGTGATTACAAGGAACGTACTCTGCATATTGAGAGAACATGGGGACAACGCTGTAATAAGCTCCTACTAATGTCCTCTGAAAATGGTATGCTCTCACTCGGTGGATCAATTTGATGATTGATTACAAACTATAAAATAGAAACTAAAACTTTCCCATCTATAGCCGCCGTCACCTAAGTAGCTCTGATTTTATGAATACGACTTTATATAATATATACTGACAGGGTATTACATTTAGCGTGGTAATTATGTCCTGTCACAGATACAAATCCAGCCACTATTCACTTACAACATGTGAAAAATGGGAACAAGTGGGAATGGGCAAAGACAGCAGAAGGGTTTAGGTACGCCTGGGAACATCACCGGGATGATGCCGACTGGTTTATTAGAGTTGACGAAGATACTTACGTGATTGTCGAAAATCTCCGTCTCATGCTCCACGACTACGATACCAATCAACCTAACTATTTCGGCTTCATTCGAAAAGAGCAAGTTGAAAATAAGAAGATCACCTATGCTGGATCAGGTAATTACGGAGGGTATTTCCTTAAAAATGTTTTCAAAATTTTAAGCCATGCTACATAAAACTTGGCATAATATTAGAAATTTTGAGCCAAAGTTCTCAATTTGATCATGAGTACCTATTTCTAAATTTCTAATATAACCAATTATACGGGATTATTAGAATACGTGCTGAGTAGGGAAGGTCTGCGCCGTTTTGTGGAGGAGGCTCTGCCAGATAAGGATAAATGTAACAGTGAACACAAAGGAAACGCAAATATTGAAATGGGCAAGTAACCTAGTGAATAGTACTTAAGTATACAAATTTCTTAAATATTATAATTTATAATTTTTCCAGTAGGGTGTGGGTGTGATGTTTACTGGCAGTTATAATTTACAAAACAAAAATTAGTGTTTAATCTTCGTTTTTTATTAAAGGACGATGTCTATCTAACGTGGGAGTGATCCCAATGGACAGCCGAGATAAAAATGAACGTCATCGCTTCGTGCCTGTGCATCCGGTAAAATTCCTAGAGCCAAATGGCTTACAGAAGGATCATTGGCTGTGGACAACGAGCTATTATCCATTTAAAAACGTGAGACCAACATATTCATAATAATAATATAAAAAATAGCTCAACAAGATTATACAATATAAACTATTCAAATGCCTATGTGATATACTGCTCAAACGTAGAAATTGCGCTATTTTATCAACAATGTCAAAATTTGTAAATAGGCCAATACCAATAATTACAATTCGCATGTCAGGAAAAATTAACACACCTTACAATATAATAGTTATTACATTCAAAAAAATATATCTTTTTAGGGAGATGAATGCTGTTCGGACACAGCAATATCCTTCCACGAAGTATCTACTTACGATATTAATGTACTCGAATATCTAATTTACCGTTTATATCCTTACGGAGTTATATTTGGAAAACAAGAATATGAAAATAAAAATTCATCTATATTAAAATAATTAAAACGTAAAAAGGCCCTAAAATATTTTTAACTAATACGATAGAGCTGAGCAAATCTATCCTAGATTTACTCAGTCCGCTTGTCTCCCATCGTATAAAGTCCAAGGAGCTTACATAATACCTAAGAACACGGAAACAAAGTTGCAGGACCTACCCACGTATGTATGTACAAGGCGGCTGTCACGTTTTGAAACTAATACGTAAGTGACTGGAGGCGGAGGCAATTAATCTAAATCCAAGTACACATGTACATTTCACGCCACGTCACAATATACATAGCACTGCTTTCCTAAAATAAAGTAATCAATTACTAACGAAACTACGAACAAAGCAAATTAGTTTGTAAGAAATGAAAAAGAAAAAGAGGGAAAGTGAAAATACAAAAATGGAGTGGAGAAAATAAATCTGACACTATACAAGTAGGTGCAGACTGATCCAAGTTACACGTGAGTGACAAAATTACCTACACAGATAGGGAATGTACTATAAAGACAATCCTGCCCAACGATAAATCTATGCAAGTTATTCCTCCATATTATTAAGTATATATTAAGAGAGGGCAATTTGCTCCCATGTTAAGTATTTCAAAAGCTATACAATTACATATAGATGGTGTGTACACTGTCAAGAGAAGAATAACAGGAAAAGGCAAAACGTCTGTCCTGTATAATTTTCCAATGAATTTCCATCTGAATCGACAATTCACGCTTCAGCAACTTTGACAAAGAGAAACGTCCCACACAGACCTTGTGAGTTTAGAGCTGGGTAACCCGGCCATCGTGCAACATAATATAACATTACACCACAACCGCAAACACTGCGCTCCTATACTTTTACATACAACAGCCGGCTCCGAAATCAAAATTTTCCAAAAAACAAGGCGAGGACCGACTTTGGTCCCTACGAGAGTCTGTCTAACCTATATACATCTCCCCACACCATCTCTCCTTCGCATACAACTCTCTATAAGTTTTCCAACAATGCATATATAAGTACATTCCATATAGGTATATGCACATCAACAAGGGAATCAATCTTTTCGAATGAGTGTACAGTATCTCAAGTCAAAGACAGAACAGAACAGATGAGAGAGCAGGAGTTGATAAAAGAGGAGGAAAAAAAATCAGTCTTGCCTTTTCCCTAGCTGTGATCCTATGGACATAATATCCCTAGGTAGATAATATATAGGGAGAGTTATATTAACCAAATTGAAAAGAAATAACACTACGTACATACTTGAGCGTCCATATGTTCACGTTCCCGGATAAATCTCGAGCATATCTACAATAACTCTTACATCTATAGGATCTGCAGTCTTTTAGTAAGAAATACTTGAGAATTCAAAGTATATAATAGAAGAAAGAAAAAGTCCACCATCGCCACTTTCCCCACCACTATGGCTTCCATGCTGTACATAATTATCCTTCTCCTCCCAATGAAAGTTCCACGTTTCACGTTCCCAAGTCGTAATGAGAAAATGAGATATTTACCTTGGAGGAATAATAAGGTAGCTTACGGCAGGAGAGTATTTTATTTATACTCAAGATCCCATTCAAGAATTCACGAGGAAATCTTGAGCATGAATAAAGCTCCATTTACTATATGTATAGTCTTTTATTATTATTATTAAAGCACATTGCTTCTTCCTTCGAAGTCAGAGTCGTATCTGTACCCTTGTCTGCACTACACTATACCTACACCCTCACTCCACTTCCATATTCTCGATTATCACCAATATATACGAAAACTAACCATAACCACTAATTTTACCCTGGAACTGGAAAGACGCTCGCGCTCACTCACTCCCACCTGATGTCCTATATAGCGCCAATATAATTCTACAAGCACTTTTTAAGGAGAACGAGAAAGAGAGAAGAGAAGGGTCGTGCGTATGCCTAAATTCATACAGACAGTATAAAACTGTATAACCATGCAACCGAACAAAGCATCCGTTTAGATTATTAAGTTAATTGCTATTTACCTTTTCCTCTCAGCTTATACGCTTATAAAGGAATAATGTATTTACCTATCCAAGGAAGTTCCGTAGTATGTTTGTAACGACAGCGTTCTTCAATAACGGGCTTTTGTGCACTTATAATTATATGAAGTATATGGAAGTATAATAATTGTGTCTCTTCCTTTTATTCTTCCTCGCATCGTATCGGCGAGATATGGTGCTGATATCCGTACGCCTACCACTTTTATTCATGAAATTTCCTATAATAGTAACTAAGCGTCATCATCAAAAGTGATTTAATATGTATAAATTTAATATCAATTACTGGCGCCAGTCTTTGGAACCGCTACGACGCGAATGCAAATTAGATAATAAGAGAATCTTACATAAGGTTCAAGAACCTGCGTAGGTAGGTAGGTATATAATGAATTAATTGTTAATGAAACACTGCGCTACGCTACTCCAGGGCGAAGAAACCCTCATTTAGATTCTATCCTCAATGTTCGGCATTCTCACGTGAGGATTCCGATTCCGCTTCCGGGTCCTATCGACAGATTCGGTTCGTCCAGTCAATAAAAATGTCTATAATGAGATGGCACATGTCTTTTCAAGGGCGGATCCAAGGGGGGGGGCTAAGGTGCTTTAGCCCCCTCCATGACGAGCTTTTTTAACATGGCAGAGATAGGAGCGGCCATTTTCCAAGATGGCCGCTTAACATTATTAGCCCCCCCTATGACCCAATCCTGGATCCGCCCCTGTGTCTTTTGGATAAGTATTTTTAGAATTTATTTTACGGCATCTCCCAATTTTAGAGTCGGAAACTTTGAGAGTTGATTCATTTTGGTTTGGTTTGGAACCAGGCCAATGTTTAGTCCGCAGTTCAAAAAAAAAGTGATAGCATACTGCCTTTACCGGGTCCATCCCTGCATGGTTTCAAATATGTAGTAATAAAAATAGAATAGTTGATAGCGTACCTATACCTTAGTTATGTAATGCGGGTTTGGATTACTTAAATGCCCGTAGCCTGGAAGTAGTGTAAATTGCGACCATTTTCCACGCGAGTAAAAATGAGTTTAAGGGAGTTTAAGTTGATTACATGAGAGCGAACAAATCTTCCAATTCAACATTCACCTCTGATCTCGGTGTGCCCACCGCATCAGGTCATCAGGAGTCTGTTTCTTTTCATTCTATTCTATATTCTAGTTAGTTGGATTTCATCCATAGCCGTTGCAAGTACCTATAGTAATTAGTAATTAAAAGGAAGTTGAGCGGGGAATCTGACCACGAGATCAATTCAAAATTCTTAAGTCAGACAGAGACAGTAAAGTGGGAAGAATTTCAAAACCTAGACGGTAGTTAAGAATAGCAATATATCATGTAGGTAGTAGGTGGTAGATGGTTTTACAACCCTTTGGTAGGTATTTCCAAATTTCCACCAGACGCACGTCAATCTACTATGTAGCTACATATGCACCTATGCATCGTTGCTCCGGCTACAGGTTTTATACACCTAAATCTACAAAGTTCAAACTCACAGCTACCAGCCAAGTGCAAAACCTCCAAAAGCAGCATATTATACGGTATATAAATGCAACTGCAAATACAGGGAGTGTTTTTTTAGCATCTTCTCACACAATATGCCATCCACAAACAGTATTTACACCACCACAGCCATGAAGATATAGGCATAGGTAGGTACTTCAAATTTTGGAAGGGCCTATGCTCGGCTCCACTTTTAGAAGTACATAACTGATATTGGTATTACGAACATAATAGAAATTGATGTACCCACGACATCTACATCCCAGACTACCTGCAAAACAGATGAAGTGGTTTATGTTGCTCTTGGCCTGGCTCTTATTTGGCTCTCACAATTAGTAATGAATAGGAGATCGAGATGAAATACACACACATGTATGGCTTGATACTAAGAAAAAAAAGAATCTCAAACACAAAGGAGACAAAAGGGAAAGCAAGAAAAAATAAAAAAGTGAGAAAGAGAGAGAGAGGTACAAACTTCCATGTGTTCGTCTTTCAGTTCTTGAGCTGGAAATGGAAAGGAAGAAAAAAAAGGAAGACGGAGAAAGTATGTGAAAAGAAAAAGGGAAAAATATCGACTCTCTCACCTCATATCCTGCCATACGGGTGGGAAAACGAAAATGAAGTGGCTATGAATGGAGTAAAAGGATTTATGAAGACAAATGGGTTTTCTTTTCTGGTTGCGGAGAGCAAAATTCTAGACATGTTACACACTACTATGTATGTGCGTGTGTGTGTTTGTATTTCCTACCCGTTGCCGGTTTCTGTAGCACAAAATGTGCCATGATGTCATACTATTGGCGGTCGTCGGTTGGCCTCATCAGTGAGGGAGTACAGTAAATGACAATTCTATCCCAAGAATATTTGAATATCCTTCTTTCTGGGATAGATCACTTACTAAATTAGGAGTATATATACTAGGACGTAGAAGTGAGGCCAAGGTTACACTTATAGGAAATAAAAAAGGCAATCACATCGCATAGAAAGTCTCGCAAGTATTGGTACGGCAAAGGCGGAGGTAAAAACAGGAAAAAGGCACCACTGCACTGACTGACTGGATAAATATAATACGAAATTCGAAAGAATGAGGACTGAATAGGAAGAAAGAAATTTATAAACGAAGAAAAGATAACAAGTTTACTCCGGTTGACTTGGAGCGGAAGTTATTTTTCTTCTCTCTCCATGCGTAGAATGTAGATCCTTTTCGGTAAAGTTTCCAGTTCGTCCTAGTCCCAGTAATACTCATTCTCTAAGGTAGCGTGCAGGTGGGGAGCTGTAGAATCTCTGTATGTAATTTCTGTCTTCTGTATTATAGTATTTGTCTTAGTCTTCTATATAGTCACAGAAAAACTAGGCCAAAGCTAGTCACTTTTTTGTCAACTTTTTGTTGGTGATGTGGAGGAGGCTGACGGACGCCGGATGGAAAGAAGACGAAGGTGGTAGATGTAGTAACGTACATAAATTATAGTGAAAACACCGAAGACAAGTAACAGAAGCCCGAAAACGAAGACAACGAACCAACCGAGAGAGGAGAAACATCGTCCAAAATTGCATACTCCCAGCGTGGTATGTTGATTATTTTCTTCCTCTAGCTCCCAGGTTTGTAGTATCGGCTCAGCTCAGCGACTCCGTCAGTCAGTAGTCCGTAAAGCTCCAGCTGTAAAATAAAAAAATTCGGGAATAAAGTCACAATCAGTCAGAAAAAGACAGGAGACGCGTGTGTCTCTATATCTTCACTACGGAGCCCCTGCCATACATATATAGTACAGGCACCAGGTACTTGTATATGTATGTAGGGTAGGTACGTATAAAGTGCACTACCCGACAGTTTCAATTCCGAGAATTCCAAGTGCCAAACTTTCCCCCTTTTTGCCCTCCTTTAGTTTGATGACTGGAAGGAAGCACGTACTGCGCTACTTACATATGCGTGGCAGGCCATGGCAATGCAATGGCAACAAATAGACATCTCCACCCTACATATAATTATGTCCATTTACCTATCCAAATCCAAACCAAACTTTCAAACTTCCTCACGACGACGACCGTCGGTTCGGTGACGGTGTCGGTGTCGTTTTTGCTCTCTGCCTATTGTCTCCGACAACTTTAGGATTAATGCTTCAGCTGTGCAGGCACAGGTAGCTATAGTTTCCGTACAGGACCTACCTACTCTACTTTATGTTAATTGAAAGTTGAAGCTACTACACACAGCGCCCAGCGCGCAGTGCTCAGTGCTCCACGATAGAGTACAAACTATAAACTATTACGTCTCCAAAAAATTAAAGTTATATATTATAATTTCATGTATGTACCAAGAACCGAAACCGAAGAACCCTCTATGCAGGTGTAGGTACTTTGCCTAAAACTTTGGCTCGTATTCTACCCTGCATTCTAGAATTGAGTGTTTAAGGAGTGAATTTAAAATTGCGGAACGTAAAACCCTCCACCCTTATACAAATGTACCTCAGAGCTCTTTCTCTCTTACTTCAGTCAGATACAGCCCGTCCAGCTCTACCAGTCAGAGTGTCACGATTGCATAGAATATTTATAATCGAGACTCCACTATTTCCTTGTCGTCTTCACTTCCAACTGTAATCCACTGCCTATATTATATATTTCTCCTTCCTAAACTGCAATATTGTCTAATGTCTATACCTTAATTCGCTATGCATTTGAATTCGTCAGACGTATCGTCATCCAATCCGCATCGTTTTCGCTCCAAGCCTTTCATAATACATGAGAACCGGAAGCAGAGAAAGCTACTGAGCAAGGTAGGCTCCATACCTGGCCCAATATGAACATCAGCTATGCAATTACAATAGTAAAAAACAAAAAAATATATCATTATGTAGCTCGGTATGTATGTTGTGTGTCGTTTCTTTGTTTTGACTTGATTTTGTGGGTGCTAGTAGTAGTAGTAGATATACTACAGTTTAATTATTGGTTGGTTGGTGATGGTGTTGGTCTGGGGCTTACCATTATTAATAAAGCTTAGGGTGAAGTAGTATGAATACGATTGAATAAACGGTTGAAAAGTAACGTGAATGAGTAGATTGTGGACACATGCTGCACTGCACTCTATAATTAAATTCAGATTGATATCTTTGATCCAAGTTTTCCATTATTGCATGTACGACCATCTGTATAATGTATATTATATTGAAACCAACTTCGGTACAAGATATAAACCTAAGTAGGTCCTATAGGTTTGTGTTATGTATGTTACATAGTCCAATATGGGCCACATTTCACATTCATAGGAGAGCTGTTCAATTTCAAGTCCAATTCACATTGATTTCTACTTTAAAAGTATAATTAAAAATATATTAGCACAATCATTCATTATCATTGTTTACATATGCAGGGTAACACTATGACACTATCGCTGTCATCACGTATGCATTTTGGTTTTTATTTGGATTACTATACATTAGATTGATTATTATTGGATTTATACCACCTTATATTTTAAGTTCTGCCTCATATTTTATAGCTGTATATATCCAGCCATATGCCCTAATGAAACGTAATAGGCTCTTACAAAAATAAACAAAAACGAGCTATAATAAAGTGCTTCTTGTTTAAGAGCTTATCTGCATAGTGCTTTTAATTTTAGACTCTGTTCTTATACTTTGTGCTCCCACAACACGCAACCCTAACACCATTTTTTATCAATCAGACTATCAGAGCCGTACATTTTTTAAATCGATTATATCAGCTATATTATGCTATATATTTTAAAGTTGGAGCTTACAGTTATTTGTATGCATGCTGAGCTGACCTTACTTGAGTTTAACTACTCAAAATATAACTCAGCTTCTCACTGCCACTGAACTGCATGGAACCATATTATATGTGTTTTAAATTATGAGAGCGGTTAATCAAATATGCAAGCAATTACGAGTAATTTCACGTTTTTAAGTTTCGACTTGGACGCATATAAATTTAACACGTAAGCACAAATAAGAATTCATAGAGTCAAAGGTTATCACATTAAAGCAATTAGAGTAATGTCATTTTTATGTTCACATATCCATCCTCTATCCTACATCATTTAATATGTGCTCCGTTACAACTTTCCATTCGATAATTATCCAACACACATCTTGTTCACAAATTAGTTAAAAAGTATTGCATTGTAATTTTCAATCCAATAATCTCCAACTTTTCCTCCAATCTGATCACAAAACTTGATGAATGACAACACATATGCGAGTACGACTGTGTGACCCACCAATTTTTCAGTACAAGATTAACGTGTTTGAAAATAAATATTTAGTGCCTTCAAGTACAAAGTATAATCGCTGACGCTGACAGCCGACCGGTACTAAAAATATATTTTGGAAATATTTAAGAAAACTTTCCGATACAACTTAACAAACTGTATGTTATATGTAACATGCGATTAATTCGGATGCGATATGTGAAATAGCTTAACAGCCGCAGCTTGGGACTTGGGACTGGCGACTGACCTTAAGCCCATGCAGGGCTCTGGATTTTGGATACAGCACAGCATTCCCAACCCCAATCACACAATTAAAATAATAGCAGTACATATTTATAATTTGGGTGTACACTGTACAGTACAGCACAAAGCACAAAATATGCGACAAAAGAAAGACATTTACATATGACATAGAGCTTTCTTACAATTTATTACAATAAAAAGAAATACTCACGAACATAATTACCAGTCACCAGCAGGACCAGCATAAAATCAAGAACATAGAAAAGTTAGAAATAAAACCATGTCACTGATACGCTAAAAGGGTATAATTAAAACGGAAACTTCGAATTACACCGAAATAAGGTCAACAGTAATTAAACGGATTGCATATTAACTACACTGCCTACTTGAGTCAGCGGGGGGTGAGGTGCGGACGTAATATTACAAAATTACAACAGAGAAAACTTGAAACCGGAGTCGAAAAAGCAATCCCTTCTTTATCAATCTGTGTATCCAGGAAAACTGCAACTGGAATCTATGATTAAGAAGACTCTAAGACTGACGAAGAAGCCGGCTGTGGCTTTCCGAATTCCAAGAAGAACTAGAAGTGGTGACAAATTAAATCTGTCATTGAGATAAGTAAAACCAAAGCGACGGATGACATACGGTTTACTTACATCGTGATTTTCCTTGAATTTCAAATGGACTGAAAACTACTGGAAGTACTGGAGCCCTGGAGGAAGATGTACAGAATCCAGTATTCCAGTGAAACTTGTACGGGGGAAATAAATGTGTAGCACGCACTCCCTACCGGCTCTCCATGAAAAAAGTGGACAGAGCGGAATTCCAGAGGAATGACTGTACGCGTTTCCGTTGTTTGTCATATAACGTGGTGTTGAAGGGAAGCAACGTTGGTTGAAGGCAGTAGTAGGTACCCATAGAAATCTAGAGAACACCCGCGATAGGCACTCAGCATTGTAATGAAACTCCCATGCAAGGACGTTTTTCCAGTTCGGCCTGATACATAGGAAAAATCTTGGCGTACACTCGCGCCGTCTATACGTGTGGGGAAGCAACAGCTCCTCAGCATTACATTTGTATAGGGACTGTGCACACCAGCGCCTCTCCAGCTGTAGGGCGGAACTGCTTGCAACAGCTCCTTAGCATTTCACAACATGCAAGTTGCGCACTCATTTAGATGGCGCAGTTCTCCGCTCGTAGGCACTTTTCTGAGCTTCGTACGTGTTCTCTAGATTTCTATGTAGGTACCTTAAGCCGTTCGGGACGAAGTGATGGTATGAACCATAGCCATGCATGTTGACGACGGTGCGGGATTTTAAAAATATCTCTTATCAATGAATCAACTGCTGTATTGGACGCTCCACACCCCAACTGAGGGGAAAAGCCTCAGTGGGGAAGGGAGCGCCTGGTTGGAGACAGAGAAGAGCAATGAGAGGAATAGGAGAAGGCGCAACCCTGGCTAAAATATTTGGCCGACTACTTTTGCATTAGCCAAATGGGATTGGGGGGAGGGGCCTCCTCACTACTGAATGCTGATTGGAACTTTGTCGGTACTCCTCGGCACCTATTGGCTTTTGAAAAATAACCCCGGCAGAATATTTAGCACTAGTTGCGTCTTCTCCTATACCTCTTATTGCTCTTCTCTGGGTTGGAGATGGGGAGTGAGGCAGAGGGGAGCGCTCTTTTCTTCTGTACCTTAATACAAAGCCTCAGTTTCTCGTTGGGTTGTCAAAGTGGGCCGAGGGGGTTTCTCGTCGCCGTCGTTCAGTTTTCTACAGTTCCGTCCTCCGCGTTCTCTTTTGTACGTTGTGGGTCTAATATGTGTGTGTGTGTGTGTCTGACTGACTGACTGACTGTTGTAGGAATAGGAAAGGCAAACTAAAAAATTGGATTGCGGGATAGCGTGTCTGTGTCTGCCTCACTCCGTCTACACAATACAACATCCCTTTTGGCTGGATAGGTCTTGTTTCTACTGGACTCGGGTTTCGTGTATTATACTCTCGGTTTTTAGACGTCCAAGCACAGCCAAGCCACCATTTCGCATCATTCCCTCTCGTTCTCGCAAAGTCGACCTAACTAACTGTCCTGTACCCAGTTTTTCACACACACGACTATACTAAAGTTTTATTATTTAGCAAAAAATATTCATAGGACACAAAATAAAATATATTTATATTATATATTATAGTGTTTGTAATTTATTAAGGAAAAATATACTTGCTTAGTAGTACTAAGGTCACGGTACGGTGTAAGTACAACTATTTTATATAGTCAGTCAAGTGTCAGTTTTTAAAGTGGCAAGAAGGGACAAAATTCCGAATTACCTAATAATAATATATTTTGATCATCAGTCATCAAATAGAATTAATATCAACATTCATCATGTCTGCTGAAGTTGAGAATAAGAGTGTGACGGACGAGAAGCCGCCAGCGACGGAGGAAGGGAAAAAGGCGGTGGAGGAGCCCGTCGTTGAGAAGAAAGATGCGGACGGTAAAGATAAGAAAGAGGAAAAGGACAAGAAGGAAGAGCCGGCTGCTGAGCCCGCTCCTCCACCACCTCGGGTTCATAAAGCGGATTTCCAAAAAGATGTTGTCTACCTGTACCAATTTTCACGTACGCCGGTTTTACCTTCACTGAGTCCGTATTGCCTCAAAGTTGAGACTTGGCTGAGGCTTCAAGGCATCAAATACGAGGTAAAAATATTTCATTTGACATTTACAAACAGTTGACAAACATTGACACTTGTCATGTCATTTTAGTCAGGTTTAAGGTCAGTCAGTCAGTTTTTTTAATCATGTACCACTTCGAGTTTCTAGATATTTTGTTTTATAGATATATTATGTAAATCGTAAACATTCATGATGGAAAATAAACATTCAATTAGTCATTTAGTTAGTGCACTCATAATGTGGCATTTCATCACATTTCCAATGGATGATGATGACAGGTTGTCAACTGGTTGGGGAAACGTCAACATAATAATGTATACTTTGCTGCCTTTGACTGAATAGAATTAGATTCAAAGGATAAGCATGCATGCCAGACTCACCAGAGCCAAGTCACCAGTTGTTACCAGTGCGTTAGTTACGAATGCAAGACGCAGAAATGCAATGTACAGATAAAAATGTTGAATGTAGACCAGGCCAGTTCTACTGGCTGTTGTGTCGTTGACAGTCATTCATTGCATAGGGAAGTACTTCATGCTCCAAGTAGATTAGCAAGTAGATTAGATAATCCTCGTCTGTGAATGCAATGATAATATGCAATCGCTGCGGAAATATTTAGATGATCAATGGAGTCATAATTTAGGGTAATTATGAGGTAATTTGGTTCTCATTTAGAGCTCTAAATAGGAATGTCAGTCATCGTTCTCCTCTTATTTGCTTTGTCCTGAGACTGAGTTGAATGTTGTTGATAGTTTCTGAGGTTTTCTATACTCCTATTAGTATTGCTCCTAGTCTCTCCACTCCATTCAAAGTTAAATGTTGGGAATTTTTGTGTAGTTAGTTGACTTTTGATTTGCTCTTGTCAAGATTTAGGTAACTAATGTCTCTCACGACGGTGTCTTTACGACTTGGCTTCGTCATGTCATTACCATTTCCCGTCCAGTCCACTTACCATTTCAATAATAATATTCCACTGCCTGTCATTTAAGTTCCGACTCAAACATATTTATCAATATAATAAAGCCTCATCATAACATTTTTATTTTTGTAGCAATTGCTTTTCATCTTGTTTTTTCTCTACGATTCTACGATGACCACGACTACTAACTAACTGATCGCATCATCAATATGATAAGTGCAGCAGAGGAGAGGGAGATGAAAAAATAAAAGAAGGGAAAATACAATATTGAATTGAATACTAAAGATGTGTGCAGCTATATATACATTTTAGGAGATTCGGTGGTGGTGGTGGTTGTAGGAGATTTTGATAGCGGCAGCTGCTTCACCCGTATGTATTAGTATGTAGATACTATGTCCTGGCCACACCCTGTGCATTGCATTGGGGTGACTTGAGGCCGTCGTACTGGAAGGTGGAGCATTCCTTTCCTTACGCCGGCCGAGGCAGACAGACACTATTGATTTTTTCCCATTGCATTGCATCTCTTTTTCTGTCTTCTCACTCTGTCTGCTTGTCTCTCTCTCGTATTTTCTGGCGTTTCTATCGTCGATACTACTACTGCTACGGGAGACGGATTGTGGAAATGGATAAGACCATCATACCATATTAACCAAAATACGAGAAGTATATAAGGTAGTCTCCGTATTCCGTATGTGGAGTGTTGTATGTCTGAGACGAATAATAGAATAGAAATAGAAGGACTACTTTTACTGCTGGGCTGCTACTACTACTACTTGGACGGTGCGGTCTGAGTGTCCGTCGTCTGAAATGACTTTATGCTTCACTTTTAAACCTTACTTATTATTGCTCTCAAGAAGAAAAAGAAGAGAGGCGAGCCAGGAGAGACTATCAAATCTCATGTTGGTCTTCTCATCAGTCAATTGCTTTCCTCTATTGTACACTTGAGAAAAATACGGATATCTCCTCTTTATTCGGTATTGCATGGGCTTCGGTTGATGATATTCATGTAGACTGCAATGTTCAAATCCGCGTGTGTGTTTTTTAGTGTTGTTGTAAGTAGGTAGATATGTAGTAAAACATAAGAGAAAAATGAAGAAGAAGCTCGCTTGTGTTTGCACTGTTGTAGTTAGCGTTTGTAGCTGGTGGGACTGGTAAGTGATGAGACGACTTGGTATGGTTCGTATCTAACTGATATTTGTATTCTCTTGATGGATGGCTTAACTTTGACTTGAACGAAAATAGTTTGAGAAAAGAAGCATGCATATGATTAGGTAGATTAGACAGGGAGAGAGAGAGAGAGGCAGAGAAAAGTGCGATGGTTTGATTTGTGCGTGTTTTGTGTACAGTATGAGCTTGAACTTGCTAGTACTACTACTTGGACTATTCGACTACTTACACCAAGTTAAATTTAAATCTAACTCTTAACATGCTTTGGGTAATGGAATGTGTTTTGTTTCGTTATTAGACAATTTTTTTTAATTCCTTCTGCAGTTTGTCTGCTTGTCTCTGACACGTCTAAACTCTTCTTGGGCTGGCTGGCTGGCTAGGATTTGATTTTAGTTTTGACGTTGACTTTTTAACTGTAAACTTGACTTCGTCTCGACTTATCTTTAATTTAACAACATTGAGCTATGGCTCTGGTTTCTCTCTGTCCCCGCGTCCAGGAGTATAGTACCCGTACCCGTGGCCGTACGAAAGAGTGAATGGCAAAAATCCTATATGCGTACATGTTCAGTGTCTTCAAGTCTTTTGAGAGTTGTAGATGGATGAGAGAATAGACAGTGAGAAGGAGAGAGAGAATATTGTGTACTGAAAGAAAAAGATTGATGCTTTGAGTCTCTTTGAGTGAATATTAGACACAATTTAGATTTAAAGCGGGTGCATAAATAAAAATAAAAGGGATTGAAACCATTTTCCCATTTATTCTTGGGTCTCGGTCTCTCGGTGACATGATACATGAGCTCATACCACCATGAAATGAACATGGATCATGGATGGAGCAGACAAGCGTATATATGGACATTTGTATTGGACTCCTCACTCGAGATATTATATGAGTTTGGGGTATTATTAAGTAATGGCTGTTATGGCTTGGTTTCATTTCTGTGAGATTGAGATTACTTTGTTTGTGTGTATGTGTATGAGGAGCACTACTCATCAAAGTATATATTATAATGTGTAAAAGTTCTTAGTGTTTTTATCTCTTCAAATTGTTGAATGTTAGACTTTTCAAGTTTAAGAGTAGTTGTTATCTGTTATCTTCTCGAGGATTTTTTTTTCCTTCTGGGGCTTTCGACATGTCGCTACGGCTACACTGTGACTCTCTGACACTCTGGAGGTACTATAGATATTAATATGGAATTTCAAACGCAGGCACCTACTACTACTAAAACTTCATCTCTGTAGTACAGTGCGTCGTGCTGGTACTCACAGATATTTCTGTTAAGACCATAATGTTGATAGAAAACATAGAATGATGTTGAATTGGTTGGTGTAGTTACTGTTTTTATTAGTATGTATAGGCTGAGGGTAAATAGTCATATGTGTAATTATAAATTGTGTCCATCTCCGCTCTAGTGCACTTGTCAGCCTTTCTTCGTCGTCTTCGTCTTGCATGGCTTTGGGATTGAGATTGGTATTTGAGTATTGTCCGGGTGAGCTATATAGTTGTCGTTATGCAGTTAGTTGACTCTTGAGGAGCATTATTTGTCGTGTTAAGTAATGCATTCCTTTGAGCTGATAGTGTGTGAAGTGAGACAGAGAGAAAAGTGATACATGATATGGCTGATTCATGATGCTCTGCCTTCACCCTGGTACTCGTACTCACTCTCTGATGGTGGTTGATGGTACGACTCAACTTTTAAGTTACTTATACTAAGTTCAATTTAACCGACGTTCCTTCGTAACAGAAGCTACCTTTTGTGGAGGCATAATGTACGTAGAATATTTAAGAATCTGTCTGTCTATATTGTAAATGTATGGTTGCTGGTGTTGGTTTGGTTTGTGGTGATTTTGAATAGGGCCATGCAGCAAGACAGAAATGAGAATAAAAGCATACTATGGAAAAAAAGATGGCTTGGATTTGAGTTGTGGGTTATTTCCTCTTCTTATCTTTGAAGCCATCTTATTTTTATCTTGTTGAGTACTAGTTCAAATTTAAAATTTATAGGGGATTTCTATTTTGGGTATACATATTATTATACTGGAGAGAGAGAGAGTGTGTGTGTGTTATTAGGATTAGTTTAGTTGTGGTTGGCTTTATAGTTAAATAAAAATAGTGCGTTGGCGTGGTCCAAGTCAAAGTCAACTTGTTATTTCTTCCTTTCTTGTATTTTCAAAGTTTTAAAGTCAATAGTAGCCTAGGTATATACATAGTTGTGTTATTTGTATGGATTTTTTGAACTTTCGACTGACTTGACTGTGCGTTGGGCTACTAGTGAGCTATCATCTATCTGTTCGTCGTTCCGAGTCTTGTTTGTGTGCGTGTGTGTTTAGGCGATGAAAGAATAGAGACGAAGAAAAAATTGAAGGATCCGATATGATAGGGGACGGTGGAATGGGAATAGGACGTATAAACGATGAGTGTTGAGTGAGTGTTCTGATTTATTTTGTTAGTCAGTCAGTCAGTGAGTTTCTCCGGCAGTTCTATAATGTATGGAGAGCTCGTTTAAATAGTGAGAATAGTTGGCTGTTAGTTGTATATATTAGATGACGCGCATTATGGGTCGCCTCGACGAGTCTTATTTTGCCTCTTGACTTTTATTACTCTGTAGGTGTACATATTTAGAATTTAGAAGGAGAGACGGTTAAGTTGAATAAATTCAAATCTATTGAAAGTAATATAGTTGAAAGAGAGTATTGAAATCGGCTGAATGACAACGAAATGACTCTGATGACAAGTTTCGAAATTCTTTTTCTTGGAAGGAGTCACATTTCGAGAGCGGAGTGACTCATGGTGCATTCCTATGCCATATGTAAAATAATATGCGTAATGTTTCTACGCGTGCTTTTGATGTAGGCACAAGTGTACACTCTAGCGTACTATATAGGAATTGAACGTAGTTCTTTTAGTTTAGCTAAAATAGTTTATTTTTACGATTAAATTTAGTGACGTTGTAGTGTGTGTTGACTGTAGATCGATGAGTATATCTCTATTTAAATTCATTGGGGTAATTATATTATTTTATACTGTAGGATATTTGTAAGTGGCATTTATATCACTACCCCTGTTCTTTGACTGATGACTGCTGACGCACTTTAACTTGATTAAGGATTGGAGGAGAATGCAAAGTAAAGTGTAGTAAATAAATATGAGATAAAATGTATATATATTTACTTTTTGTTTTGTTTGAATAGAATGTGGATCATAAACTCAAGTTTAGATCGACCAAAGGGCAACTACCATTTGTGGAATTGAACGGTGAGGAGATTGCTGACTCAGCTCTCATCATACAAAAACTGGGACAACATTTTGGAGCTGACCTGGACGCGAATCTGTCCAAGGATGATCACAATAAGTCACATGCTCTCACATCAATGATTGAGAATCATCTCTGCTGGGTATATGTCTACTGGAGATCCAAGAATCCTGATGCTATGATCAAAGTGAGTTGGAATTTGGGATTTGATTGATACTGTGACTATGACAGTATATATTTTTACTTTTTACACTCATGAGATGAATTTATAATGAACCAAGAATGGAGAGATACCTCTGCGTTTGTACTAAGAACCTTTCTGTATATGGGGAGGGGAGTTTAGGAGGCAAGAGAGATAGGGTTCAAAAATTGAATTGACGATAGAGTGAAACTCTTGAACATGAATTAGAATTCTTCCTTCACATCTTATTATATGTGAAGAAGAAGAAGATGTTGCTGTGGAGAATAATAATTTCTTGATGCTTGACTGTTTCTTTATTCGTTTTTTTTTTTACTTTTCGCTCCAGGGTTGCAAATTGAACCTTCAACATACACTGGGCTCTAGAATGCCGAATGCTCTTCTCAACCTTGTCTTCAAGTTGACGTACTCAAGGAAGGGAGCCAAGAAAGTAAAGGCTCATGGACTCGGGGTTCACTCGCCTGAGGAAGTTTTTGAATTTGGCAAAGGGGACCTTAAGGTTCTCGAAGAAACTTTGGGTGACAAGGATTTCTTCTTTGGTGACAAGCCTTCCAATGTGAGTCATTCACAATGTCAACCATTTATTATTCCATTCGTTAATTAATTTTAGATTTAGGCATGTCAAATCGACGGGGTTATGGTGCGGGGTTGTGTGCGTAGCTGTAGTCATAAAATAACATTGATGAGAACTTTAGGAACACAAGTGTGTTGATAGGAAACAAGCGTATATTTTCCATTTACATATTTTCCTTGAACTGTTGAACCAAAAATATTTTCCATATCGTAATGGTATGTTTATCTTAATGTGGGAACTAATGTAATGTAAATATACGTTAACGTTTGACTTTGGAATTTTTCATGAATGCCGTTCATGGAAGATATACGTACAAGTTTATGTTTCCTCTGTTTCTTGAAATGCTCTCTATTACCGTATATCCTATAATAATGCGCGGGTCTGTAATACTACGCGGGTCTGTAATAGTACGCGGGTCTGAAAGGCCTCCGTTTGAATAGTACGCGGGTCAATTTAACACGCTATTAAACGGCAGTACGCGGGTCTGTAATAGTACGCGGGTCTGAGAGGTCCGAATTTGGATAGTACGCGGGGCGTACTATTATAGGATATACGGTATCTATATTTGTGATCCTGCATTCTTCTGTATGCTCAGAGTTAAAAGTTGTAGTTCATAGCCGGAATAAAATTGAAAGTAAATATTTATGATTTTCTTTTTGTGATTGGTTTTCGTTTGACAGTTGGACGTCGTGGCTTTCAGCCATCTGTGTCAAATTGCGTTTGTTGACAAGTCTATTGAGTATGACCTCCGGGATCATTTTCTTGAAAATTGTCCAAAATTGCTCGGTTTGTTAAACCGTATCAAAGAACGTGCTTTCCCAGACTGGGATGAGATCCTGTCAACTCTCGGTTTGAATACACATGTTGAGGAGGAGAAAAAAGATGTTGAGAAGGATGCCAAGGAGAAGGAAGGGAAGGAAACGGAGAAAGAAAGCGAAGTGATCAAAGATGAGGGTAAAGAAAAAGACGAGAAAGAGGAGCCTAAGAAGGAAGTAGAAGAAGCTAAATCTTAAAGCAGTGAGCTGTAGAAGATTCGAAGACAAAGAACGAATGAAGAAATGCATGAACAAAAGTTTAAATAAAATGTAAAGTAACATACATTTTTTTACAGAACCTGCTAGCATCATATTATTAGTTAAAATATATATATACACGAAATGAACTTCTGAATCTACTACTGCTGCTGCGTGTATATGTTAATTATTATAATTATGTTGACCAATTGTGTTTTTACTGCATTTGTATTTTGAGATTATTTTTCAATGTATTTTAATTGTTACCGACATATTCTGAAAAGGGATTTGTTTTTTTTAATGAATTATTTTATATAATTTTTATGTTACTATTATTAATATTTTAAGTACTATTATTTTGTAATCGTACAATGTTAGAAAACTGGAAGAACTAAATGTGTAACCCAGCCCTCCTATAAAAATGTATCTCATCTTAACACGCTATGACTATGCTATATGTACTACACACAAGCCGTAGTAGCTAGTAGCTACACTTATGTAACACACAAACACTGAAACTTTTGAAAAAGAAAACCTCTCTCTCACTTTTTCCTATAATACCAACCAATACAATATTTATGATTACTATATGATGATATAATTATATACTTATAAACTTACATAATATCCATGTAACTTACCTAGGAAATGAACTTTTTCAAACTTAAAAAATCTTATTATTATATGATATAGTAATATTCACAACAACAACAATGACTGCTTTTTTACCAGCTTGATACAAACAAAAAATGAATAGAAGTTTCACAGCTAAATATAATATTCTATATATCTATAGCTTGTATGTAAGTAATATGTATTTTATTATTGTATAATTTAATCTGATAAATGTGGCAATTATAAGACTTGATGATATATTATTATTACCAGAATATTTAGAAAGTAGAGGATTGATGTTGATGAATTGAAAGGAGCTGAATTAGCTTTTTAAAAGTTTATTATTATACATAATAATACTCATCTTTCACGTATTGACTTTTGATTGACGAAACAACATACATACATAATATTATATGGAACAATCTACTGCTAGATACCAAACCCACAGAAACTACTAACTACAGACATGTTTAAGTATATATATGATATTATTATACCTACTAAAACTACATATACAAGCATACCCTGTTAATCTAATCAAAACAAAACTACCTACCAACATAACTTCATAAGCAGTACCCTTGCAATTATGACTATGTTCACAGTTGTCCTGCATTACTCCTGTACACTTCCCTGCTATTGCTATGTAGTATACAGGGAAAAGTATTTAAACCATGCATTGTATGCAATTATAGCTACCTGGTCCTGCCGTTAGAGTTCATTCTAGTAGAAGAAAACTAATTACACCCACCCAGTAATATTATATGATGACACATGTTTGTTGTTGTAGTAGTTGTGTGTAGTGCAAGGTACGTTGTCTAGTAATCTTAAGGAAACAACCAGTGTTGTTGTGAACGCCGTCGGACCAAGATCTTTCTCATTCTTACACAAATCTTCTCACTATTAGACTAAATTACATGATATTTTTAGTATATTATAATTATGTACTATATTATAATTATTACAAAATGTAGACATTATAATTCTCATGTGAAGCAAATCAAATGCTATAATGCGCTAAATGCTCTGACAAAAAAAAAATAACAAAACTCTATAAAGTAAACAAAAAAGCCAAGAATGCAAAAGAAACTCATAATAAAAATTAAAAGTACACACTAAATATTCAGCAAAGACAAATGCCACAAAATAGAAGATTAAAATGAGCTATCTTGATCTGCAGTATAATCTGCATCATCGGCAAGATGGTTTACAAATCAATTTCCAATAGTCAATAGAAATCAAAACCTATCGAGAACAAGGAAATCACTCATATTATTAAGACAAACTGAAACAGTATCCAAATCAAAAATTGAGTACTCTGAAAAACAACATAACAAACAATGCATACAATTTATCCGTAGAGAAAACAATTTTAGAAGCAGAATTTATATATGAAACAATGAACAAAGAAAACATATTATGCCTAGTTGATCTTGATCTTTGAAATATTATGAAATAAATATTTCAAATTTCAATAGCTTTTGCTATACAAGCTTTTGTACATTTTATATACATACCGTCATTATTATACATATTCTGAAGAAAAAAAAGAAAGATATTTACAAAACCCACATTATAATGGGAGAATTTAAAGCTATAGCTTTTATTACATCTTTCAATATCAACATGTTTTCAATTAATCAAACTAAAAATCTGAATGAATGATTGATTAAGTTTACACATACATACAAAATAAATCTCATTGTAAGCTGATTGACAGAGTCTTTTAGGTAATTAATTGATTACAGATACAAAGATAGTCTCTTTGGAGGCAAATGTTTGTACAGCGCTGCTGCTTTTTTATGCGATGATAATTATAATAGCAAACTATGAGAATAAATACAAAGCTTCTGTCCTTTCCATTATTTTTAATTGCAGTTGTGTTGAACTGGATAAAATATAATTAATTATTATACAAATGGGAGGAGGAAAACTAAGTAAATGTTGATTTTTTATATACGTAAAAAACTTTCAAATAATTTGTAACTTAAAGCTACTTAGCTAAAGAAAACGTAACAAGGCTTACAGCTATTTATTGCTAATGTGTGGCACTATAATAATATATTTAATTAATTAAAATAATATGGATAAATTTTTAAAGGATTGGGAATATGGGGAAAGTATAGAAAGTAATAGAGTACTATAGGTTTACATATATATGACTATGATACCCTAAGTTACATATATGCTATGCTATTCTACGAACAAGAAAAAAAATGAAAAGACCGAGTTTAATACGAGAGATGAGAAAGAATTTTGAACGAAAAAAAAAACGAATGAATGATATTCGGCTCAAGATTAGAGTAAAAGTTGACGTAATTAAATTGTGGATATAGATATGTGAATTTGAATTTATGAATTATTGACTGAAACAAAAAAATACATAGAAACAGAAAGAAACAAATGCACAAGAGATAAGCTAGTGTTTGAAACCTTGCTGCTATTTGCTATATAGTAAACTGCAACTGCTCAGTCTTTAAAAGCTAGTAGGATTTTTCTAAGGTCATGGGGGGGGGGGGGGGGATGTAGTTCGAGATATGAATTTCGATCGAAATTATTCAAGTTAATAGTGAAATAATGTGACCAACTGTAGTAGTGAAGGGGATAGTTAGAAAGGGGGAAGGGGTTGTACTAGGGATAGTAAAAGTAGAGACCAGAGTGGGGTTAAAGTTAAAATACACAAAAACTACCCACACGCATTTTAAATAAATAATTCACTTTTTTTTCTTTAAATGCCTTTTTATCGTAAGAAAAACACTCCATTAATTCCCTGTCTCTCTCTCTCTGATACTACCGAGTCTTCAAGAAGACATTTAAAGATTTTCTTATATAGCCTTGAAATATTTTATAATCAATGACAATTTTGGGTTCCTATTTCTATTTTCTGTACTTTTTTGTTTTGTAATATTATAGCTAGTTAATTAACACAACCAATTTTATGATTTCATTGATTTCTCTTATTTAGCGCTCAGCCTATATTTTATAAAGAATAATAGCGAAAATTGAGAACTTTGAATTCGGTGATGGAAGAAGAAATCGGTCGTTTATAATATTATTATTATTGTAATTATATATGGAATTTGATGAATTTGTGAAGAAAAGATATACTTATACATGATAAGCGATTGGAGGTAGGTAGATAGTTACATAGCTAAAAATTACAACTACATGAAACAATATTTAGGTAGTCGTTTATAATACTTATACATTGGAGTAGGTCAAGTTCGGTAAAAGGAGAATAGCGTGGTATATAAAAAAATGTCGAGAAATGTGCATTACTTAAATGTATTTTATTTTTTTGAATCTTATAAGTCTCTTCTTACTGTTGTTTATTGCTCTTTATGATGGGATAGTTGGGGTGAGTTTTTTGAGAAATGGGAACGGAAATAAAAACCATTTTCAAATTTAACATTTCGTAGGCTATAGGCAATGTAATGGATAATATATTTAAAAGGAAAAAAGTAATAGTGGGACATTTTTTGATATGATAATAATAATATGATGATGATAATATTTTATTACATGCGTGTACGCGTGTTTTTTTGGTCAGAAATAATAATTGTCTCTCTCCCCATATATTATACTGATTCCCAATATTCTTTAAAAAAAAGAGTAGAAAAGTTAAGTAAAGACAAACGAGAACGAATGGAATTCGAATTCGAATAATGAAAAGCAAAGTTAACACAAAAAAATAATAAGAACCAGTCGCCAATCATTATTATGCTAGTATTCAAATATTGATATATATCATTCTGAATAATAATTGAAGAATTATGGAATCTTAAAACAAATTAAAATAGTCAATTTTTTGAGAGGGTTATTTAAAAGGATGATGATGAATTACGAATTGCAATATTGAGTGATATCATCAAATTAAGTACATTAACATATATGGAAAAGTAAAGCAAGTTCACATTATTTCCTATGACCTATGATTTTTATGTGTAGGATTAAAAAAGAATTACAATTAATTAAAATGTCTAATTATTACAAAAAATTTACAAAATATACTTAAATTAGAGAGCTATATTTGTCTATAAGTAACCAAAACTTCATAAAAGATTGAATATAGTAATTCTATTTCTATTTTATGAATGTATTTTTTGCTACAACACTATGTATTTTCAACTTTTGTAACAACGTACTAGCTGTGGAAGAAAATTTTGCAAAAACATTTTTGAATGAATTGGTAAATTACTTAAATGTTGTCATTTTTGAACTTGTGGTAAATCCATTTACTGTATAACCCTTTTATCATACCATAGTTGATACACTTGTCTGTAAAAGCCGCTTCAATGCAAAAAATAACAATGTATTAAGTACTTATATGCCATTGTAAAAGGGGAAAAAACTAGAATATCTTGTCTCTCTCATTTTCTTTCATAATATTATATACAATTAAATGTGAGACATGCTTTGCTACATACAATTTAAATGTAATTATAGTAGATATATATATTGAAAGGGGTTAAGACACACATACAATGTAATATAATATAAGTTATGGGGAGCAGTTTAATTCTTAATCAATTTAGTTAAAAGTAATCATCATTATTGGACTTTTATTTGAAATACTTTTTAATTTGAAAGAGTGTATTTAACTAACACTGCAATTACATGGTATTTTTTGTAAGCCATATATAACTTTAACCTTACACTTTGACCCTTGTAGCTATGCTAATGTACAGATTAATCAGTTAATGCAATATTGGATTTGAAATATATGACATGTATAAGATTGCGTCATTTTACAAATGCTACACTACGCTGCCGTATATTACATAAAAATAATTTCAAGTATAAATTACTTAATGAACAATGGTATGAATTTTAGATTTTGATGCTGATGCTGATATACGTTGCTATATGTATTAATTGTATTTCACTAATTATACGAATAAAATTACAAAATTGTTCTACTAAGGACTTTACGTATTTTGAATTTTACATTTTTAAAACCTTTTGAGGAAAAAAAAGAAAGGTTAGATAAAGCCATCAAAATGTATAATCAAGGTTGGATTTACAGTATAGAATTACAATTTTTAATGGTTACTAATATTGAAGAAAGGTATATCTTCTATAATAATATTATATTGAAGCCATTTGAAGGGGCTCGGCTCCTGCGAGGTCTAGGGGGTTGGGTCGGAAAATAATGCAATGTCAAAAAATGTTGAATTATTATGTTTATATAATACGTATATATTTCACGTAACAAGGTATATTATGAATTTACATAGCTTTTATCAAATAATAGAATATAAGATTTATTAGTAATTATATGAAACTGCAATTAGCGATTTAAATAATGTTGGTCACTGTTGTCAGCTGTTGGTGTCGCATTTTTTTGTACTCGTATTTTTTCTTTAATGTTAATTTCTAATAACTCACAAATTTGCACTTTCATCAACAAAAAAAATCATTAATTTACATGTTTATACATCTCAATTGGAATTTATAATGGGTTGGAGTTAATTAGAGATGAGTTGTTAAATGTAATTTTTACAATTTATGCTGTATTTAACATATATGCTAGGGATGCTATATTATAGGTTAAAAATAAATATAAGGTACATAAACAGCCAACAGCTTTTTAAACCTATAAATATACCTACCACTTACGAACATACATAATTACGTTCTTAGGTCATTACTTGATATATTATGGTTATATTATATTATAGGTTAAATTAAAAACTATTAAATAAGTAAACGCCTCATTATGTAAGTTATACAGGTAATGACAACTACATATACAGCATTGGTTAAATAATTACATACATAGCCAGTACTAATTCTAAAATTTACATTGTCCTGCTAAATACAGATCATTAATGATAATTAATTAGATAAAAATACCTTACTTAGTATCCATAATTGTAAGAAAATACTGAAATACTGCTGCATGTATACTTTTTGGCTCTCTAGATGTGCGGGCTTGCGAAATTAATTGGAATAAAGATATAATAATAATAAAACTATCATCATTTTTGTCCATTCTTTACTACTGGTATAATACTCCGAACGCTTAAATAATAACCATAACGTCACATTTTACATACAACATTTTTCATCTGTATCAAGTTTTACTGCATCGAATTTCATAGCGTTTTCGAAGGTTCAGGTATTGCGACGGAAAATGCAAACTTGTGAATACTTCGGTTTCACAGAAAGTAGAATTTACGTACGTCTAAAAGTCTGAGGTGAACGGAAGGAATAATTATTGCAAGTTCCAATTACGAAAAAGCTTAAAAAGTGTGCCCTAGTTTCTTGACCTCACCTGTCTGGAAAATTGGAATTCAAGTTATTTTGGTAATTGCCCTTCTATGGATGACCATTGCTTATGCATACCATGCATGCAGACTACATTGCCATTGTGAGTGCTTGTATTAAGTAAAGCAAAAAGCAATAGAGTGGATAGCAGACCGAATACTGATAAACACAACTTGTGTGTGTGACTAACTGACTACCGAAGTACGTACACACATACCACACATACTAAGAATGACATGGTTTTTAGTTTTTTAGGTAAGTAGAGGATGAGCGAGTTAGGGAAGTATTATATTACATGGAAGTTAGTTGCGATTGCGCTGAGTTTGGGTTTCCCAATTAACTGAAATGGAAACCGAACCGAAACAGATCCAAAGACGGAAGTAGGTCAAATGAAGTTCCTGGTTTTGGAGTTGACAAATATTTAATGTCGATGTTGATTGAATATGAGCATTGAACTCTCTCTCTCTCTCTCTCTCTCTCTCTCTCTCTGTCTATGCCTCTGGTGCTCTAATATTCTGACGATGAGTTTTGTAATCAAAGTAATAAAAGAGAGAAAATTGCAAACGTCATGCAACTATAGTCTACCATGGGAATAGCGAATGCACAGCACCATTTTCGTCATGTTTCAGTGCTTCTGCTGTAAATGTCCAGTGTTCAGGATGTGGAGCAGTCTAATAGACACAGCTGGAATAGGCATAGAAATAATAGTATGTAGTGTAGTGAAGACTTTTTTCTGGCTCAAAAAGTCCTCAGTACTCGTAGTTCAGATCTGTCTAGGGTCTGATTCTCACTTCACTTAAAGCTAGCCAGACTAATTAATTAATATTATAATTTATATGATAAATAATGTTGGATTTAGTATGAATATCTGTAGATTTGATTCGGAGTGAGATAGAGAATTTATTACGTCTGATCAGATTCGCGGTCAAATTGCTTCTGTCTGTCGATTTCAATATCGACAGCCGAAGCCGTCGCCAGAAGTGGCTAACAATAATAACTAATAAAAATAACAGTGATGGTAACCAAGGGTTTCCATTACATACGCCGACATCACAAATAAAGTTTTTTATCATAAATTAACATTTACAATAATTGTAATGCGAATCACCGCCATTACATACGCCTCCCTCCAAAACAATAGTTTACTATAACTTAAATATTCCGTCCCCCGTCTTCTTAACTTTACTCCGCCATTTCGGCCACCTTCTTTTTCCATCTTCTTAAAATTAATCCGCCATTTTCGGCCATCTTCTTCTTTCATTTTCTTAAAATTAATCCGCCACTTTCGGCTATCTTCTTAAAATTAATCCGCCATTTTCGGCCATCTTCTGAAAATAAATCCGCCATTTTCGGCCATCTTCTTAAAATTAATTTCAGACTTCTTCTATCACCTTAAATACCGCCTCTTCGGCCAACTTTTTAAAATTAGTAATGGGATTTTTCGTATGACTCGCAGTACCGTATTGAGCTCCACTTCATTCATGTTGGCCGCGGGGTCCCATGTGTGTACCGCTACCTTGACATTACTAGTAGTGCTGGGCCGCCAAGTTCATATTACTTCCTCACCATTTTTGATTAAATTAATGTGCTTGCCACCTTGTGCCGTCCAAGAATCACCGCCATCTTGTGAAAATTAATTCGTCCAAGTGGTAACCCGATGATTAGTGTAGCTCCACAAAACTACAAGACGGATTGCTCCGCCGACGTACCGGTGGCGAAACTGATTGTCGCTTCGATTTTCTAGGTCCTAAATTGTATCCCGGCCAAGCTTTGTAGAGAAGACTTTTTGCTGGCTCAAAAAGTCCTCAGTACTCGTAGTTCAGATCTGTCTAGGGTCTGATTCTCACTTCACTTAAAGCTAGCCAGACTAATTAATTAATATTATAATTTATATGATAAATAATGTTGGATTTAGTATGAATATCTGTAGATTTGATTCGGAGTGAGATAGAGAATTTATTACGTCTGATCAGATTCGCGGTCAAATTGCTTCTGTCTGTCGATTTCAATATCGACAGCCGAAGCCGTCGCCAGAAGTGGCTAACAATAATAACTAATAAAAATAACAGTGATGGTAACCAAGGGTTTCCATTACAGTAGTTATTAATTACATTGGGGGATATTGGTAAAGAAAAAAAAAGAAGTTTGAAATTGAATCAGGCCAGAGAGATCTTATACCTATAACAACTGAGCCACATACAACATGTTAGATATTGACGGTTACGTTCTTCCGTTCCGTTCCCCGATGTGAAATTGTTGGATATCATTATATTATAATGACAAGTTACGGATGTTAGGCAAAAAGCATTTTGTAAAGTCTTTTGGCATTTATATGGAAGTTGAAAAGTTTTCTTTTCCTATTATTTTGCTTTCTTCCACAGTCACCACTTACAAAAGCTCATTATTTTTTTGTTGTGCATGGAACTCACTCATATTTTATTACCATTACCCCTTCGTAAATTCTATAGACGTTCAAAATTTTACTAATTTAAAGCTAAAAGTCTGTAGCCAACTTTTGTTTTTAAAGAGCAATTTGCCACGAGACTATGCCTCAACAATTCAATATCAGAATTCATGTCGTTTGCACATATTTTTTATGCTATTAGTTGTGGATCGATCGAGTAACTTAGTTAAAAATATGTATCGCGTTTTTATACTACACACATTCAAAAAAGTTAAGACATTATTTTTACATCGTTTCAAATATATTTCATTATTTCACATACTTATAGTAGTAATAGTAGTACTTACGCTGGTTTGTGACAGCACGCGGGTAATCAAACCCACAAGGCGTTTGCTTTGAAAAGTTTTCAAGCCGTTATTTATAGGTGCCGAATTGCCGAATATACAAACAATTAGTAGATAGATAAAAGTAAAAGGCGGGTATGTGAGCTCGAAAATTGAAGCGTTCATCATAGGAAGTATATGGTTCACTTAATACAATAATAATTCAATATTATAAAGTGTCGACTCGGTCTTCCTTTTCATTTCATCCCGTCAAAGAGAGAAACTTGAATGTTTTATACATGCTTGATTTTTTTTTCTTTTACGCGATGGCAATGATACTATGTACATTGTCTGTGAAGGACCAAAATGACCCATATCCAATTTAAACTAGAATCAAATCGAGCTATGTCATAAAAACAAAATGAGAAACATGCGTAAAAAATTTTAATTAAGAGTTTTTGAAAAGAGCTAAATATTCTATCTACATGTTTTTGAAAAGTGTAAAATGTTCCATTTACATATTTTTGAAAAGTGTAAAATGTTCTATTTACATATTTTTGAAAAGTACAAAATGTTTTATTATCTAAATGATTAAGACATATTTCAATATTTTTATAAATGGTGGATATTTCTTTTAGCTACGAATGGATATGAGTAATTTTGGATCTTCACCGACGATATGATTATATGCATGCCTTCTTAATTAAAAAAATCATTGCTATTGTGGTACATAATTTTGTAAGACTTGCATAAAGTAATTAACAAATGCTGATGCTGTTTTTTTGATGTATTTTTGGATGCTCCGCGATTAATGTGTATGACTCATATTTCTTATTGATGATGACGAATAGGAAAACGAACAAAAGGAATAATTTTCAGTTTACTATGCGGATAAACATTGTGACAATTTTGATTTTGACATTTAAAAAATGATACTTATTTCAATTTTATTCCAGTGATTAATTGATATTATAGTTATCAATAGTCGACATGAGTATAGTAATTATCATCATCATCATCATCCTTATAGCTGTACATACAATATCCATCCACGTAATGATGTTTACTCATGGAATACTAATTAAGCAATTCCTATTTATCATGTAATCATACAAATAGGTAGACACATATCTTCAGGCGTCGAACTGTGACACTAATAATAATTGTTATTAATGTGATTTGCATACAGTAATAATTGTAGCTTTACAGACCACATTAGTGTGTGAATTATTTATAAGTAGTAGATTTACTCTGACTTTTACAGATACAACAATACTTCTTCAACTGCTCGGACATTTTTGTTAGTAAGTAATTTTTCTTGTATATTTTCATTTTTTGTTTTTCCACAAGTGATCAGCTAAATCAGCGTTTAAATTTAATCATTCAACGGTATTCTTTTACTTGTATACAATCCACAATTTTTGTATCCTCATAATAGTATTATTCTTACGTCATATACTCAATATATAATTTTATTTTGTATTCAATATTGCATGTACCGGTTAAAGTTTTTACATTATATTAGTACTACTTATAATGTTGACATCGCAGGAGGTCATACATCATTATCATTAATTATTGTTAATCATTTTATAATTATTAATGTAATATACAATTCCATTCTTTAAATTTTTGTTCCTTCCAATTACACTGCAAGTTTTAAACCACAATTTATTCGTAAATTAAAAATAATTAAACTTCAAATATATCTGTATATCGTTCGTGCGGTTCTTGTTATACTTGTTATACTGTTACAAGTTATAAGACTAACAATTTTTAGAGATAGATTTTGTAATATTCGTGTGTCTAGATTTGTCAGTACTTCTTACGGGCAACGGCAACGGGAACTCCCGCTGCTTGCATATAACAATACGAGAATACAATGCAAACGAAAATGAGTTTATTATAACGGGTATCAGTACTGGTAATTTTGTCTTCTCATAATACAAGTAACACCCACCCAGAGTCAACGTAGGGGGTAATTACTTTACTTTACGCTGTACTATATACCATATACTGCGTTCTAGGATAGTTATAATATAGCTAAAAGAAGTGAAGGTTATAATAAATTATTACAGTTTGGTTTCTGTTTTTAGTTGGACCAGTAAATTTTCATATTTGAATATAGAATATTAAAATCGTTTAGTATTTATTATATTGATTTTTGATTTTAGTTTATTTCACAATGATTACGAATAATTTTGATTATATATAATATGGGAATGGGAATCAAATGATGGACAATGTAAAATTTTACAATTTTTTTCCCGTATTGTACAACGTAACAGTAGCACTATAGCACAATTAGTTATATATAGGTATACATATATATATTGTAATTATACTTTTAAAGTTTTATTATTTCAACACGTTAGTATTTCCCCGCAAAAAAAATTCCAATGTACTTTCTTTTTTTTAAATATAGTTTGTTGTAGTGTTGTACTTCACATAATTAACTATGTATAAGTTGTCAATGCCTATTTCAGATATTCTCTCTGTCTCTTCCGACTGCAACACACAGACTTTTACAGCAAGTTTAATAATAATAATTACAACTTTCTGCATAATTGTCTGTACTATGAATTAATTTAACATACTTCTTTGTTTAGGAATAACTACGCACTACATGACGCTGACAGGAGTACGAATACAACACGATCTACTTACAAATAAAATTCTATTTTTATTAGTTTCGTTCTATATAATTAAATATTTCATCCATTTTGTGTCCACTGCTAGTTACAAGTACATATATATCATGGTACAGCTAATACAAATTATTCTGTTTTCCCATATATGACCTCATTCACATCAGACCCAAGCCAACAGACCACTGAGCTATTATGTATATTAATAATGCATTTACAATTACAGTTACAATAGGGTAGTATTATTGTTTTGTTTTACAGTTTAGTTGATTCTACCTTCTGCCTTCTACACTGGACACCTATTTTTCACTATACACAGACAGACACAATAGACAGAGCACATAATATTTATTTGAATGTGGGTCGTAAAGCATCTTACAAAATTTTAGGTAATTTGTATGCATATATATATTTATATATTTCATAATGATTCTCTTACACAAAAAACGTGTCAGATTTGAATATATATATTATTATATTTTTACTATCTCATCTATACTTATATGTTCTCTACTTTGTCGATTTAATTAGCACTAGCAATGCTCGACTTAAATATATATATACAATTACACAAAGTCCAAGTGTGAATTCAAAATCAGAATTAAATCAATTACTTATTACAGAATGCATATCCACACTTAATGTTTACAAGAGTTCAATAGTATAGTACTGTACTGTACTACTTTTGGTACTAACATATATGTACATAACATTGTAACTATCTGGGATATTCGTGTTCTAAAATTATATGGACTCAAATTATGTACAGGGGGTTCTCTGATAAAAAATATTGAATGAAAAACAAAATCAAAAACGAAATTTTGTGTATTGTTTTCATTTACTCTGGATGTACCTATACAATAATGTATAGGTTCTATGCTAATTTATGTGAATATGCATTCCGTGTAAAAATTAAAACTAAAAGTTGTTACTTTACTTTTATTATTGTTACGTCATTGTGTAGTAGCTGTTCAATTAATAGTAATCAATCATAATTTGGCGGAGAGAATCATTGATAATGATAATCATACAAAACTAAATCAGTTATTCAACTGTAGTTAAATTTACATCTAAATCATGAGTTCTGTAATCTAGAATCTAGAAAGTAATAAATTTCATTCTCAAAGTATATAGCTATATAGGTACGTTATAAATAGATGTAAGGTATATAATATAATTATTATATACATGTAAATTGTAGACTTTACTAAACTACTTAAACTAAGCTAAATTCAATATGCAATACAAAGCAATATATTATTACCTATGTATTGTTGTAACGTTGACAATAACGAGTAATAGGAGTATAGTAATGCCACTCCTACGTACTTGTACTTTCGCTGTTACTATTATTTATTTCATATTTTTATTATTGTTTAGTAATGGATGAAAATATATCCCTGCATAATAATAATATTGTGTGATGGATAGGCAGCTATTGCTAGGCTACTATTTACGATTTTAGCTACGGCATTCTCCTACAGTACTAGTAGGTGTAGTGATAATAATATATAGTAGCTAATAAGTGTATAGTAATCATATTATAAAGATACGTAAGATTATAGGTTAAATCATTGGAGCTGGAAACAGGTTTGGGGGAAACGGGGGGATGGGGAGGAAAGTTTTAGGTGTTATGTTATCATTATAATGTAATTACTTAACCTTTATTTCGCACAGTAGTTTGGGAATTATAGAAAAATTTAAAATAAAATATTGAAAAATTAATAAGTTCATGTTTTCATTAAATAAGCAGGAAAACTAGGAAAATTAACGAAATAAAACTATAAATCATGATAATATTATTAATAAGTAAAATATAGCAAAATCAAATTCAAAATTCAAAACAAAAGTTATAAACAAGAAGGAATCTACTCTATGTAATATGTATTCTATATCGTATTACTTCCCTCTTCTTACAGAATTATATATAATGGTACGGCTGGTTTGGATTTTTGTGTTTTTTTAAAAATTAGTTTATTACTTAAATATCGTCAAAGTCAAAATCATTATTTTTTAAAGTACGATTTCTCTATTTTTTTTATTCTTGTCGGTCGTTCCGAAGTCAGAAGTCATCAACAGCAACAAAGAGCAATTTAATTGAGAATGCTTTGTATCATACGAATGCCGATGATTCTGAGTCAGATTGTTTATAATTATAATTATTCATTTTTGTGTAACATTTTTTTCTTTTTTAAAAGTCTTATGCATAAATACAATTTTTATACATATTTTTAATCATTGTAGTTATGCTATTTCTTTTTTAGAATAAGAAATTGTACTACTTCTATCGTAATAGTAGTAGTTATTAATTTATCTGGTTGTACATAGACACACATACACTGATATTAGAAAAATGACATATTCTCTTAAACATACTATATATGTAATATTATAATTATTATTAACAGTAATATATTATAATACTACAATCATATATTAATTATTTATGTATGTACCCTAGTCGGAGTCATAACCATATCTATATAATCATATACTTGCTAATTACTTATTATGTGCTTTTAGCCTTTTCTTCCTCTTCAGAGCTCACAACAATAACTAACAGCCACGCATAATATTCCATCACAAAAATCACATCAATCTCAACTTCCTTAACTTCTACTCAAATATAATAGTTGTAATAATAATAATAGTAATCAATGTCTTATCGCTATTTTTTTAAACAGAAGAGGTACTCAACACTAACATATCTTTACTATATTCATGTAGGTGTATATAAATTGATATTTGTATGCGTATCATATAATCATGTATAGCAATAGAAACTAATGTATGCAGTAAGTCCAGACGAAAAAAAGCTACACACATCTAATTATAAAAGAAAATAGAGTACGTTAAATTATTAAATTCGTATTATTATAATGTAGCTACGTTTATGTACTACGTACCAATAATAATGCTTACCAATTAGGTATTAATTGGTTCATTATTTTCCTAACAAGGTCTAGGTATACACGTAGCAATATACTTTCATAATATGAATGCCACAATGCCAATTCACTTTCTTATGTTTCTAGTTAGTACCGTTTTACTGATAACTATATAATAATATTAATAAATAATATTTTTGTTTTGCTTTCTTTTCTTTCATCAAAAACTACGACGGAGCACACACTGATTATGCGTAACATCCAGTTATTTCGAAACTCGAATTATTGTATGTACTTAATTGTTATAATTATTATTAATTGTAGATAAAATTAATAAACGTCTTTTTTTCTTTATCTTCCATACAGCGACACAGCTTTCATATTTCAGTAAAATTTTCTTTTCAGTTCAGCTTGACTTCAACATTCTTGAGCGGAAAGTCACTGTATAGTACTATAGTAGTTACCTCAGTATTGATATCTAAATCTTTAATGTCGTTAGTTTTTTCGTTTCGGTAGTGTTGAACTGATGACAGTAGATGGTTTTGGTTTTTGAGGGCTATTCTGGTTTTCTATATTCTTTTGTAATGAATTTGTCGAGAATTGAAAAATAATTGTGCAATATTCGGTCAATTTTTCTTGGTTTCTTTTTCCTCCTATATTTTATATCTTGCAGATGTGGCTTTACAAACTGATAATCCGAAGCATCCTTAGCGTTTGCTTTATTAATTGAGACTTTAGATCGGTAGGTAGGTAAGTACAAGGGTCACTACTAACAGTCGTCGGAGTTGAAATTATTTCTAAATTTTGTTTCTTACATCCCATTACACAATTATTTTATTTGATACTGTTTCTAGCTCTACAAAACATCTTCTTCAAAAGCTGCTAATAATTCTGATTGCAAATTCATGTCAATTTGACCCGCCATCTGCTCGGTAAAGAAATCATAGGAAATATTGATGTCAAAGACATATTGAAACCGACTGACAAAATGAAATTTGAATAAAATAGAAAATCAAATAAAAACGGAACGAAAGACAATGAAAATACTTACCGCTTCCCGTCGACGTCGCTCTTGTTCTCTTTGCCTCTGCCGTTCCCTCTCAGATTTGTCTGATTCACCTGGACTACTGGATGGGCTTTGGCTCAAATGTTCAGTCCTAGGAAAAAATAAGTTTGAAGTAAACCGGGTATTACTATGTACTCTATGTACTATTACTATGTGATAACTTAATTTATATCCCGCCTCGTCCTCATGGAAATAAAGAATGTTCACGTATAAACTACAAACTAAAGAATTACTTAATCGCAGCTATTGGAGCTGGCACAGGTGCAGCGTCGGCGGTCATATTTCTTCGGGCCTTCTCTAATGCTTCTTCTTCGTCTCGTTGTTGTCTGCGCTCTGCTTCCAATCGCTGCCTTTCCCTATCCATCTGCTCCGTTTGCCTTCGACGACTTTCTTGAAGTTCTATTAATTGACGCTGACGATCCGCTTTCTCTTTTGCTTTATTTTTGAACTGAAGAAAAGCATCCGTGGCAGGGCCAGGTTTACTTCTTACTGGCTGCTGTGGGGCTGGAATTACAGGAGCTACTGGCTGGACCGGCGGAGCTGATTGAGTTATATTTGACCACGCCGATGCATTTTTTAATTGTTGGACTTGGGGTCCCCTCTGCTAGGAATACATTTAATACGAAACTTAAACTTAATACTTACTCAAAAATTAAATGAAATACAACCATTTTTATCTCACTATCAATAATTACGTATAACAGGGTATCTTGAATATCGTAACTTCGATGTGACATAAAGAAAACAGGAAGTTTTATTAACTGAATGACAGTTTGATGGTAATGGCAGTTAAAGGAAACTAAGTGGATGAAAGTTGGCATAAATTTTGTCTTTTCCATTTCCTGGGAACGGCAGTTTGAATACAATTTGCTCTTTTTTAAGTTTTGTACAGTTTTTTTGTAGCTTATGCAAGCGCTGCGCCGATGACTGAGATTGAGCTTCGACCCTCAAACTGAGTAAGTGTGTTAGTGACTTTCTGCTTACATTTTGGTTTGGTTGGTAAAGTTGGGCTGACAATGTCTTCCCAAACAAACCAGTTCGTTTATAATTCTGACCCAGAAGTTAACATGAACTAAAGCAACACAAAGTGACGCGAACGTGGAAAAATTTAAAATCCATGAGAAAATTTAACTTGATAACGGAAGCAAAATGATTTTTAGCTGTCGAGTGGAGAGTGCGCCACAAAAATAAGTACATGGTTGGTGAAATGCCAATACAGAAACTTAAGACAATTTTGAAAAACTATTCTTTGCTCCGTATCTTGCATTTAATAACGTAGAGTGGAAAATATCTACTTGTTCTCATCCTGGGTTATTATTAAAGATTTGTATACACTTGGAATAGCGAGTACCCATAAGCTTTTTGAAATTCCACAGACAGCAAAGACTAAGAAACTTCAAACTCAAGAAGCAAAAGTGGAAAACCAAAATAAGTATCTCGATGTCCCCTCCTTCGTCAATAATTTTGAATTACAGTTTTAACTCTTCATGTCTCACGTTAAATCTTTCTTTCTTCTTGTAAATTAAGTGTTTCTTTTAAAATAAAAATAAAGTTTCAAACTGATTGAACGCCGACTTTCTAATCGAACTGTCGCACCTTTAACTGCCATTTTCAGATTATCTTTAACTGTCACATTCTTTTTAGGAACTCTCGGATCCCTTGCTGCCATTTCGATATTTATACAAATATATACTATATTTCTAAACGAAATAGTAGAACAAAAAATCTACACACCTTGCCCTTTGTAGTTACTATTTGACTTCCTGCATATTCTTGCTCCATCATACTACTGACATTGTTCATATCAGAAGCTAAATAAATGAATTAAATAATTGACATACAGAACAATTTAAAAAGGCCTTTGAATGCTCGTAATTATTTGAGCATAACAATAAAAATACCGAAAAAAAGCAAACTTTCCCACTTAAACATAACGTGTAGGAAGGCGTACTTGTATTATTGTGAACAGTATTTTTGTATTTTTTCAAACTCACCATTGCTGTTTCGATTTTCTGGGAATATTTCATCTAAAATATTATTATCTTCTTGACTTAACTGACTCCCACTACTCGTTGATAAATTCAAACGTGGACTGTGAGACCTCATATTGGCTGTATTTGTTGATGTTATCTGGTGGCTTACAATTGGACTTGGAGCAACATTATTAATTGGCATTGGTGGTAAGCCTACCATGCCTGGGAGTGGAACAGGTTGGTCTTTGCCCATCCCAGTCTTTGTCACAACTAAACGAAAATATTAAATACATGGAATTCAAATATTCACATAGTCTATAAAAAGCAATCCTCACACAACAACAGTGTAGCTTTTAAAATTTGTGTACTGAAACACATAAATTTAATTTGAATTTACAATTTGCTCATAAAATGTTTGTATGCAATCTCATAACATTTAAATAAGAAAAGAATTGCATGATATAGAATTTTAGTTAGTATCTGAAAACGCGTCAATTCACACACATAAAATAAACGTGTAGGAATAACAGAGTTCACATCTCACCTGCGGCTTTGTTCATCTCCCCACCAGTGACAGGAGCTGGCATCATATTATTATTGCTGGCACGAAAATTGCTATTAGCATTAGTGCTAGCTGTGGTCAATGGAGCTGTGGGAAGTTTACTATGATTTATATTTAGATTAGGAGGAGCATGCGACGGCGGCAAGCTGGGGAGTCCACCAGACGCGGGCATGGATGGGAGTGGAGTGGCCACTACTGGACGATGACTGGTTGAATTACTCACTCCACTCGGTGGACGAAGACCATGACCACCACCCCCGCCACTTTGTGGGAGTGGAAGTTGCTGTTGAGGTTGTTGTTGATGCAGCTGCTGTTGGGGTGGCATAGGTGGAAGCTGTGGCCGTTGTTGTTGTTGCTGTCCTTGTCCTCCAGTCACTGTCGTCGTCAACGATCTAGTCATGGGGTTACCCAGCGGTGTGGAACTACTATTTAATCCTAAGTTACTACTACTCGGTGGTATACTTGGCGGTTGATTCTGATTAGAAGAGCCAGGTAAAACCTACAATGTCCCCGAAAAAATGCGACGGACAAACAAGAAAACATGCTCTTATGAATCATGAAACCTCAACAATTTACATCACATTCTTTTCCTGCACATTTTTTGTTTAGGTTTGAGTAAAAAAATTGTACATTCAACCAACATGACCTAGCTCTGATTTCGAATGTATAATTCTTCCTTTCTTCATTTTTTTAAAAATCGCAATTTGTGTAGAAGTATAAAGTATAAGATAAATTATAAAAGTATGATAATTTATTTGTTTATGGAAATGGAATGTGTACTAATTTCAGAGATCTGTCTCACCTTGACCGGGGATTTCCTTGTCTTCCTGGACCCTGAGGGACCGCCTATAAAATAATTCAATATAACAATATATGGAACTGTTTACTAGTTTTTCAACCTTTTGTTTTTTTTTCATTGTATTTTAATTTTACACCCTATACTCTATTATTGCACTCTATTTTTGTGTATGATTTGCAAGTTGCTGTAATAATACATAAATGGTCTTTTTTGTTCCTACGCCGGGTCAAAGTTCAAGTGCAAAAACCTGGGTACACGAAAAATTTATCAGTCCTATTACATCGTAAATTGTGCGATACAAGTTCGAAAGTATCTATAATATCCGTCCTATATATTATACTATCCGTCCTACATATTATATTATCGGTCCTATTTACCTATACATATTCTAACTATCTAGTCCCTAGCCGAAAATACGTGGGTAGTGTAGATGAATGTACCTACCTCCTGCCTACAGAACCATAACAATCTCGGTCTATCGCCCCTTCGAAAAAACAAGTTTAGTTATCTACTGGCTTTCAAAAGTGCAGAATGTGATGTAAATGTCGTTTAACGAAGGGAGCATTAATAAAATAATGAATTTAATCACTTTAATGCCCCTTCGTTTTCTTCCTACTCAACAGTACCATGACCAATAAATAGCCAATACCAAACCACTTAACTTTAATTTCGACATTTGAATTCGAAGGACAGAAAATAAAAAATAAAGAAACAATATAAGTTTATATAGTATAGTAGAGGATTTTTTTTAATATTCTTCTCTTTCAGTTCAAATTTCATTCTCAATCTTGCTCATTCATTCGACTTTTTTACACGCACGTCAAAGTGTAAATTAATGTAATTATTATTATTAATTAATTATTCTTCTGTACACAAAAATTTGTACATACAGTTTTTGTTTTAAAACTTTTGTTTGTGTATGTGTGTCTGTGTCCGAACACTTTCATTTTAAATACATATATTACATACTACATATAATTATATATAGTATTTACAACAAGTAATAATAGTACAGCAGCAGATAATTTATAGTTAATAATATTATTTTGTTTTTGGAAACCACCGAACACTTCTTATCATTTCCATATGTACTATTAACTATATTACTTATCTTCCACATTTAATAATAATAATAATAATAATAATATATAATGATAAAAGTTTTTAAACTACTATCTGATTCATATAATTTTTTCTTCTACAACAATGTATGTACTTTTATTTTCTCTATATAGCTCTAACCTTTATTTTACCTACGGTCAGCATCTACATAGAATATAGGCAATATTATTACTAGTAATATATTTAATAATACTAATTAGTGACACATATTGGGGAACAAACTCTCAGCACATATCTCACCATCATCCATACCCATTAACAGAAAAACTATTTTCATGGATAATAACATTAGAATAGGCTGTGTATAATTTATTATACATTATACATATAACTAAACGTAGATTTAATTTTAAACTTTTATCTGTTTCGGTTGGTATCAAAAATTCCCTCATATCCCCTTCCATTCCATGGAATCAGAAGACAATCCATGTAACCGTACTAGTATTTCAACATTAATATCCTTATGATTCTATCTTCCATATTTCTTTGTCTAGGAAAAAACTCACATTCACTGGATTAAAGGTTGACCGCAATAATGCTAACAACTGCTAAGTTGTTACTCGTTACAATCTAATTAGTTATATTTTTGTGCATTTAAATTTTTATTAAGAATCGCAAATAGCAGAAAAGTAATAAAATTGTAGAATGGTCCGTATAATGAATATGGAGCATACTACTTTTAAATGCTAGCGTTTGTAGTGGTGTGGGCAATCTTATATAACCTACTTAAATTGTCCCTATTTTTTTTAATTAGAAATATGCTTTTTTAAATTTAATTTTTGAAAGTGACTTATAATTTGCCTTAATAGTTTTTAGGAAATGTTTAGAAACAAAAAAGGCAAGACCATCATCTACAAGATTAATCTATCTTAATCTTAATTCATGTTAAGTTTTCATATTCTAATAATATTATTAGTGGAGATATACATGTACGATACACAAAAGATTCTATGATTTTATATATATACTATATAGTACACGTTATATATGCAGTGATTCTTGTATGGAAGGACACAAGGAATTCATAAGACCAAGAAAAGAACGTAAATTCATTTTCATTGTAGCCTTAAATTTAACACAGGAAATTATATTGTTTGTATTTTGTTTTTAAATTGGGAATAACACTGTCTGTCAAAACTAATAATTAGTAATTTATAGATTATTATTTAGTATATAAGTACATGAAGACCGGTAGACTTGTATTTTATACAAAATACAATAAAACTACCTACATTGTTTCCTACACAAATTCATTTTAACACCCGCTCTCACAAAAATGCAAATAGGTATTTGCTAATTAAAAAAAAGCCTACTGCAACTTGAATAGAGGCAGAGAGCAAACAGTCATTGGGTTAGTTCATCTAATTTTCTGCGGTTAAGTTTAAAGTTTAATACAAAAAGTGCCAAAAATTTCGTTACGATTTTTCAAATCTTTTTAAATTAAAATACCCGTCATATTTATCATACAAAACAATAAGCCTACGTTGCCCTACATAATCAACCCTCGCCACTGGAAATAGTTATATTTTAGTGTTTCTTTGTCCGGCTCTAATATAATGATTTAATTCAACAATTCTGTTTTTTGTATAATTACAAATATAACGGCAAAACGACAATGGTTTGAGAACGGATTTTGAGAATGAATACGATTTAATTACTATGAAAAATAATAATAATACACAAGAACTATTAACGAATCATTCAATTTATAAAATTCTTTTGACGTTTATGGTCTACTTCTGCTCTGCAGCCATTTGTTGAAATCTCAGTCCAGTCTGTATCTCCATGATTGTTCGGTAAAACTATGTATAACTACACTCAAGAGTCGGGAGTTATAACCATGTAGGTTTAAACATGAACAAACATCAAAAATAAACTTGAAAATGGAAAAGAATACAATTTGCTGAACAAGTTGTTGCCACGGATCATTTGAATTTTTTTTTACACTAGCATCGAGCATTCCGCACTCCACATTCTCTGCTTTATCTAATTTATAATATATACTACGTAACAAATAATACGTTATGTTAAATGTAATAACTGGAAACTGGAATACAATGAAGTTATAAGTAATACAGGTATAATAACTGGGAATCCTGAAACTCAAAACTTGTATAGTTGCAATATTTACAAAACAGTCACATTCCAAAATTAAAATAATTGTTTATATTTACTACCATAATTTTATAATATCAGAAGCAGAAGTTGTAAGGACCGAAACCATAAACTAATAATAAAATATTAATTTCATTTCCCTGTATTATGCTTGTATATCCCTCAATAATATTAATTCATAAAATAATACATTGGAATAATAAAAATAGCAGTATTGCCTCGTTCCAATTCCAACTCAAAACGAAATTGCCTGGACGTAATGTTTTAGGTATTAATGTAAAAACGCAGGTATACAAAAACGTAAGAAGCAAATAAAATTACACACTGCTCGTCTGTCATTTGGTCCTCCGTCAAGCCTGCTTCCCTAGTTATTATTATATAGTCTGAGCTTCACTAATATTTTAAATCTTAAGGAAAATCATATTGTACGTTATATTTGCTTGCCTTGACCCTTCTTAATTCAATTCCTACAATTCTATTACTGTGTGCCTCCTTGCTTAAATCGGTTCGTACGTTCACCTGCATATTATGTCAGCATGTACATAATTATATAGTCAGTATTAAATGTTGGGGAGTTATAGTTTATACCAAAAAGGAACGAAAACACATTTTTGTCTTTGATTACTAATGAAAGTAGAAAAAGATTATTTTGGTACTCTCTACTACAAAATGAAAAAACCTATTGCATACCACAAACTATAAAAAAATTGTATACTCTTACAAAAAACTAAACTTTGGTTGCACTCATTGTTCACTACACACAATAACTCGTGATTTAAAAAATTCATATTAGTAAAATACGAATACGACTGGCCTGCATTTTTAAATTGATTAAAAAAAAACATCTCAATAAATTGCTCAAAAAAATCAATATTATTTACATTTTCAAAAAAACTGTATGTTTGAAAATTAAAACTCATTCGTATTCATAACTAATAACTAAATATCGAAAATACTTTGTATAAATACCTTCGACTGTATCAAGTTCAAATGCATTATATTATACTAATTTAAAATATTTTTAAATTAAAATTTAATCTCTCACTCTCTCTCTGCCTTCCTAAACCCTCTCTCTGCAATACAAATATGCACAAATAAATACATCTTTTTTATGTATAATTATATGTAGGTATGTGTAGTTAGTTTTACTTTTTCTCATCTCTCTCTCAGCTGTTTTTATCGTAGTGACTACATTCACATGTATATTATTTTGCTTCCTTTAAATTTTCTCCCGGTAAATTAAAAATATCTGGTAGACTTTGTATAAATACGTAGTACATACTGGTATTTATTTAAAAAATTGCAATTTTAAATTTCAATATTATTAATGTACGACAATAATCGTCCTAATAAATAATTCATATATCGGCGTACTTATTTTTTCTCAATACGAATAAATATATTTTGTGTCATTTGCTTTGGTTCGGATCATTGCGTGTCCCATATTATATTTTTTTTGTCAAAATGCAATAAAAATTCCTTGTAGTACAGAAACCAAAAAATACTAAAAACTTTTGTGGCCGACACCAAAACCTTTGTGTATGTATACACAATAAAGTAGATAAATGTATATGGTAAATGTCAAAAGAGTTACACAGTTAGAAAAATAAAACAATGGTAATAGTCAGAGAGAAAGTCAAACAGAACCGATTCTGATTACGATAGAACACAGAAAATATTTATAGCATTTGGTTGGTTGGTAAATAAAATATATTGTAGTCTATATTCTTAATATAATTAGATAAATTGATATAGATAACCAGGTAAGGTGCGACTTAATTTAGTTATTCCTTTTTTACGATACGATCATGAGACTGAAATAGATGTGTACAATAACGATCATACTGTTATAATAAATGTACTTAAGTACATACGCAGACCAAAAAATAATTTATCTAGTAATAACTTAGAACAACGTAATGTTAGAGTTTTAACTGAATTTGATTGTATGGTTCAAAAAAGAATCACTATTCATTAGCCTACAAATTAATAAAATATTGTGTGTATGTGTCATATAAATAACTAAACCACAATCATAATGGGTACGTAGTCTAAAATTAAGTGTATTTCCTCTTCAATAGCACAATCTCTTTCTAAATTATGTGGATAATGCTAACCAACAAAAATTCACGCAACGAATCACACTCCGCTATATTACGAAGGTAGTAAAGGTATATATTACACTATATAATTTTATATATAGTACAGAGAATAGAATAGAATATACAAAGTACACATTACTTACGTTACACAAGAAATATATAATATAGATAGCATAAAATTCATTCATTAATTATATAATAATGATCTTTGTTAATTGATGAGGACATGTGAGAAACAAAACATCACATTCTGCACTCTATTGTTATAAGATAAACTAAGTATTTTTTATGATGGCTTTAGGTTTGGACTCTCAATACCTTATTTCTTTTATAGCTTTTCCTTTTTATATATAGTACTAGTCCTTAAAAATAACACTTGAATTGCTAATAATTCAAGCACATGCTGAATTCAGCTTCAAACTTTACCAGATTTGTCTTGTTATTAGAATACAAACCAGCATCGCTCTTTCCTCAACTTAAAAATATGTCTTATTAAGTCTGTACATAAATCGCATGATGTCTACGTTATTTGGATTTCTGATAGTTCCACAATTCATTTGATTTGCTCATTGCAAATCCCGCAACTGAAATGTGATGTTTCATACAATAATAAGTTAAGTAAAGGAATGAACCTTACTGCTTTTTCCTAGCATTGTTTTTATCCCACGCCATAGAATATAATTGCTTTTAAATATTATATTTTACTGTGTAAATGTCGTTCTTGGCTTGATGTATTCGTAAAACTGTACTCGTTTAGATTATTTCGTAAAACTATACTCGTTTAGATTAATTCGAATTGTTGTGATAAATTGCTTCAGATGCACCATTATATTAAGGTAATTTAATGAATATAAGTTTGAGGTGTACTGTAACTATTTCACCTATTACAGCATCGAATAACGAACAACTATTTATATAATTAAGAAACAACCTTACTACAAATATAACGAATGGAAACGACATACTTGTCAAAAGAATTCAGCAGAGCGAGAAGATTTAAGATTTACGAAAATACTACAATAATAATAGCAGTAAAAATAACTATTTATCCGATGAATGAATGACGAACTGAAAATGAACTGTCTGTCCTTGTAAAATTATATATGTTTATAAGTGATGGACTGGAGGTGTATTTTCTATTTTTGCTGTAATAATAAAGTCTTTCCCTGGAGCATAATAGTACATATAATGTTATAGTGGTTACTGACTTTCCCTTGCACGTGAAAAAAACAAAACCTGTTCTTGTTTACGAAATCTGACAGTCAAGTCGTGTCATATATAAAACAGTTTTTAAGTAGAAGACAGTGAAAAGAAGAAGAGAACTAAAACCAATATGACAGAAAAATAATTGGTTAACCTGCTTCTGAGTCGGAGGAATCTGACGAGGACGAAGACGACGAGGATGAGGAAGAGTCTGAATCTGACGAGGAGGAGGATGAAGCTGAGAGACGTTCGTTACCTGCTTCAGGCTTTATACCGGCTTCTTCTGTATTATAAAAAAATCACAAGAAAAAGCATCTTAGTCCCTACTCGTCACAACAGAACCATTTCACCATATACAACTTCCAACGTCACAGCCTTTTGTATCAACAATTAATTTCGCAGACTAACTTAAATTGTACATTACATTCATTATCATATACAGCACAGCTTAAAAACTTGACATACCCTTTTTGGATTTCTTCGTTCCTGTACCCAGAACACCGGTAACATCCTGGAGTCTCTTCTCGAGCTCTTGTTGTTTCTTTTCGATTTGGTCATCTTTCCTATTGGCCGCTGCTTTTTTGACTATTAGGTTTAAGCAAACACAAAAGGAATGAAACGAAAGTGCGACAGAGACAGAGAGAGAGTGTGTGTGACAGAGTAGTGCAAAAGCTATGGTGAGGTCTATTTCATACAGTATGGTTTACGGGGCTTTTTCCTAAGGCAAGAAGCGACGTAGGATTCCAGTTCACGAAGGGTAGAGGGTTTCAGTGTCTCAAAATCGATCTCAATTTCGTCCGGGTTTGAGTCACGTAACGATGGTTCTCTGGACTGAATGATGTGAACCACACGTCCAAGCTTGTCACCTGGCAGTTTATTAATATCCAAAGATAGCTGACGCTTTTCATCGTATGACATTGGTCGAGCATTATCTTCTTCTTCCGAGTCAAAACCACTTGGCCCACCTTTTAAATTACATCATCGGTTAATATGTTGACAGTACGAATTAGTGGACAATGCAATCAAACTAACTGAAAGACTTATTTAAGACAATTATCATCTTAGAAGAAATAAGAAATGGTACCTGGAGGTGCCGAATTCGGACCTGAAGCAACTACATTATTTTTCTTTTTGTTGGAACGTGAACCAGTCTTTGGTTTCTTATTAGGAGGGGCAGCCATACCAGGGGTAGCTGCGGCACCAGCCGCTTTTGGTCCTTTCTTGGCACCTTTTCCTGGTTTAGCTGCAGCAACAGCAGCTGGAGTGCTGGATGAAGTAGCTCCTAATGACACTGAAGATGCAGGGGTTACTGGTTCTACTTTATCTTTCTTCTTTTTCTTCGTAGGAGTAGGTTCTTTTTCCTTAGGCTTTTTCTTTGTTTTATGACTTTGCGCAACTAATGCTTGCATTTGCTCCTGCATCTTTTGAAGCTAAACACAATGCAAATATAAAGCATTAGTCTACATTCAGAAGTTTTAAAATAGGAAAACAAAATATGTAATTGTACCTGATCTTGAAGAAGAATAAGTTTCTTGGCTCTTTCTTCTTCAGAGTCCTCCGAGCCTTCTTCAGATCCAGCTTCACTTGAACTAGACTCCGACCCATCGTCTGTGGACACAGTTTTGTCTTGAGAGTCATCCGGAATTTTGGCAAATCGCATTTCAAATACGTCTTGCAGTTTACGCGCCATTGCTACAACATCGTGGTCTGATGGATTGTATTTGTAACAATTCGTAAATATCATCCTAACATCCGTTGCAAACTCTGTCCCGCTTCGGTATTCACGAGTATCCATTTTAGTCTTTTAAGGATTTACAAACATATCGGTTAAAATTTATTATTGGTAGTGTACTAATAACGTAAAGGCTGATTAATTTAACAAGTCCAACTAATGCTCATATAGACCGCCAAAAATGTGACATACCTTGACTGTTCCGAGATCCATTGGTTTCTTAATAATTTCATGATAATCATGCAATCCCAAAAGCTCGGCATCCACTGGTTTGTAAAATGGCCACGCATAACCCTTTAAATGGAAGTGTGAAATACAATTAGCAAAACAAGTAAAAATAAAGAGATGCATTTAAAAATGACATGAAGCACCAACAAGACTACAACACAACACGCAAAGATTTGGAACAAATTTCTTACTGAGTGTTTCTTAGAGAATAGCTCTTTTAAGATCTCATTGCACGCCTTTAAAGAATCTTTTAATTTCTCCTTAGGCTTCCCGATGGTTGGTTGCGTTGTTTGAATATCTAGAAAGTCCTTATTGACTTTCTTAATCTGACGGCCTGACTCTCTTCTGGTAGATATTTTGCCTGCTTCAGACTGGACATGGGTCGTGTATGGAGTATCGACAAAAGTTATTCCAGAGGGTGTTGTTGTGTCTGCTTTTCGTTTAACTCCTTTCTTAACCTAACAAGCCCAATAAAAATACCAATTAAATAAAACCTCTTTGCCCTCTAAACAATAGCTGTTGATTACTAAAAAAAAATATTAGTAGATTAGCACAACTGAAGCATTGGCATTACCTTTGCTGGTTGAGGAGGTGGTAGGACGGTTGAAGGGACCATTGCAGCTGGATTTCCTGGCCCAACAGAATACATGCCGGCACACTGTTGATTTATTCCTAAAACAGGTGTCTGCGGTAAGTATGTACTACTGGCCATCGTTGGACGAACCTATGAGCAAAAATGACGATGTAGTAACAAAAAAAATTTTAATAAGCCGTGCTATAACTTCAAATTAAAAATTAGTAAGATACGTTCATTTTAACATACACTTACCACTTGCTGAGGTATCGGAATAGGAGGTGGAATTATCATTGGAGCTGGTGGTATTACAGGGGCGGGTGGAATCATAGCTGCGGGTGGAGGAGGAGGAGCAATAATAGGAGGAGGCAATTGAAGAGTTGGAGGTGCAGGGGTAGGAGGAGCTACGGGAGGTGGTAAACCAGGTGTAGCTGGGGTCGATAACATTTTGGATGGCATTGGGGATGGCTGGGTTGATGTTACTGCCAACCTACTTCCTCTTCCGAAACCCGGTTTTGGTCCTCCTATTCCCAATCCCTTCTTTTTTGCTCCAGCTAAAGAAAAGTCGAAAGTGAAAACAGAAAAAAGTATGAAACACTTACAAATGAGATCTTGAGTATGCACGATTCACTAATACTGGTCAAATATGTTGAAAATAGATTATAACACCTTCTTTAACTCTTTGTACCTGTAACACCTGTAATCAGCTCACCTTTCCCACGGATAGGAGCATCGACTTCTACTTCATCTTTAGGCATATCTGCAACTTTGGTGAGGAAAACTTTTTCTAAAGCCTGGGCCATCAAGACAACATCTTCACCAGGTTTATTGTACACGTAACAGTTCGTAAACATAGTTTTAAAATCGTTGAGACACTCTTTCGCACTCCAATAGTAGTTATTTTCAAGACGTTTCTTAATTGAACCAAGGTCCATAGGTCTTCTAATGATTCGGTGGTAATCCTAATGAACAGCAAAGTTACAACTTCATCTACACACAATCCCATTATACATATTCTCACTGTTTCTGCAGCTATTCAAATATATTAAGCCCTTTAATGATGAGCAGAGTAAATAGATTTGTACACTTTCTACAGATGACATATAATATTAATATCTGAACAAACTACACAATTCGAAATTCTCTCCTTACGGGAATTTTAAGCTGAAGCGCATTAACAGGTTGTTGGAAAGGCCAAGCAAAATTATGCCTCCAAACTGCTTTTAAAACGACTTGATTGAGGTACTTAAGTTGGTTGGTCAGCCGACCCGGTCGGTCAGGAGTAGGTTTTGTGACAGGCTGAACGATGCCATTTACAGGCTCCACGTAGGGCTCTTCGCGAGTAGGTGTATCCCCTCCGGGAGTTGATGATCCTAATAATAAGAATATTACAGATTCACGATTTAAGATTAACGCTATACGAAACCGAAAATAATTATTCTATTCAAAAATTTATGACAATCAGACATTAGACACATAAACCGAGTATGAGATTAATTTGGAATAGTAAATTACTGATATTTCCATCAAACATAGCTAAAAATGTACATAACACTCATGTCAGTAATCATAGTTTCGTTTTAAATTCTGACTACAAATGTGAAATGCAAGTCAGAGCAAAATGGGAACAAAAATAGAAATATTCAAAATCAGTTCTGGCAAAAGTACCTGGAATTAAACTCCTTGCTTTAATATCAGCATTGCTGACCGAAGGTGAAATTTCATTTTTAACCGCTCCATTTGCATTCAGAGCATTTAGAGCCTGAGGAGGAAGAGAAGAATTGTTGCTCATTGTTTGGGTGTTTGGAACTGATTGATGAGCCTGAGACACTGAATTATTGCCAACTGGAGCTCCTCCAATTTGGGGCTACACAATCACCAAAATAATCAAACAATAAAAATGACTGTAATCACAATTCGTAATAATTCGAGACAGCATTATCGTATACGTACATATCACATACATACATACTCTACACACTAAACATAGTCCAACACCATCGCTTGAAAAAATTGATCTCAAAAGGTCTTAATAAAACTAAATTCCACACTCATCCATCAAGGATCAAAGCTTTGAATAAAACAGAAAACGTATTTACTATTTTCATTTCTAAAGATTTGCTGTACATCAAGCAGTAACACCGGAACAACAACCCACGTTAAACACCGATGACGAACGTATTATGAACGTAAACTATGAAATGTAACGTAATCTCACACAATCACTTTCTTCGTTCTCCACAGAATCAAAATCAACTTAACACACCCGTGGTAACAATGTACTCACGAAGGAGATTATAATGTATTTAATTACATAATTATTGATTAACCTCCACAACGTAAATATACATTGATAACTTCAACTGTATCACTTCCAACTTTTCCAAAAATCAATCAGAACAAACAGGAAATATATTATTTCATCATCAAGATATCAAGAATTTATTGAACAATAGTAAATTTTATTCATTTGAAAACCTGTGGTATACACAAATACGAACATGAATATTACAACAAAATAGAAATATAATCTTTTTTATTTCTCATGGTACAACCTACAAGACGATTTCGCCTTGAATGACTAATAAATAAAACAGCGACAGTGTGTGTGTGTGTGTTGTATGTACTTGGGCCGTGTTAATATTGTGTCTGTGTACTTCTGTAGTAGAATATTAATTTGTGTGAAGGGAAGAAAATTATTATTTTTTGGAGAAATCTACCTTCATTTCTACAGTAGACTCCATGGAGTCGCCCATCCGAGAACCAATTTCACATGAGCTGGCTACTTTTTGTTGACTGCGGATGGTTAATTGACCGATGTTCTGGTCACTCTGTCCACGTCCATCAAAATTTTAGTTTATTTTAGAATTCAAAAAAAAAATTAACAGAGTCGAATGAAGTTTCAGAGCACACCGCAATGGCGGCCCGACATTACGCCACTAACGATGCAGTCTTCCACGCACATGCGCCGCCAAATACTCTTTCTTCCTCATTGCTCCATTCAAATTCACGACGACTCTTGGACCCAATCAGAGAGTCCCTTTCACATTTTCTCTTTCAGTGCCTGTGTCGAGGAGGAAGAGCTGAGCGCTCAATTCTCTATTTCTCAGAATTTGTTTCTGACTCAACTGAGGCTTTTCACAGCATTCACTGAGACTCCCTCGTCTCTGCACATGTCACGTACATACTCAAGCGTCCGCATTTTGAGCGGTTGTACTCTGTATCGGCATATGTACTGCTCTACAGCATCCGCATCCCTTCGTCCATATATATGTACGTGAGGGGATTTGAAGGATTCCTTGCCTTGATGCTCAATGTTCACACAGAAGGTCTAGCCTCGTCTAGACTCAAGCGTAAATACATACGTACGTCACTCACATTTGTTCATGTCTTCCGCGGTGGTTTGGCCGTCGCGTCGGTGGCGTGTGTGTGGTGTGGTGCAGGGATTTAGGATTCGCGTCCTCTGCTGTCTGTAGCAGCGATAAATCCTCACATGAACGAAAATCATGTACCTTGGGGTAAATCTTCCATTCTTTTTGTTGAGCACTGGCATCTCTTAGCTAGTAAGTACACACCTACACACACAGTAAGTACTTACGTGACGACTTCAGAGAAATTAAAAAATCAGGGCTCTCACTTTCGAATTCCGTGCGTATCGCAACTCTACTCTCGACTCTTCACCTGATTACCAGTTTTTCATTACAATTAAATTTTAATAATAGTAAATATTTGGTTAGCATTATGTGTAGCATGTTGTAACACGCGTAGAAAAATATAAGCAAATTAACCACATTTGTTAATTTGTACCTTGTTTTTGTGCTACTCCGAAACCGACACCAGAAGGTGTTATAGTAATAGTGGTCAACCCAAATTTTAGTTCGCGATTTACACTAATCTTTTAAAATGAGTTTACTAGTTTCTGTTGTTCTTTAACCAAGAATGTAGTTACGGGAATAACTCATTCAAAAGTAATGCAAAAACTCAGACTCGAACCCGCGGCCTTCTATATGGCTACCTGCCTCTTTAACCACTGCCCTGAGACAATACATTTACAGTTGTAAGTAATACTAATTTAGCATAATATACAGTGGTATAAATTCTTAACACGATTTTCGGTCAACTGTAACATTATTTGGTGTAGGAATATTAACACAGCGGTGTTTCACGTAGCTAACATATTACCTCACCTTCAATAATTTTGAAATTAACTGGTAATCGTGTTGAAATTAACACGAAAATCTGTTAGCTCGACCTAACAAGAAGTTAGTTAAGGTCTTTTCTAAGCGTGTATACGAGATGTATCTTGATACCTTATTGGGGTTTCTTTGGTAAGTCATGCCCATTTCGGTAAGTCATGCCCAACTTCGGTAAGTCATGCCCCATTAGACTTCGGTAAGTCATGCCCCAATATTTTTGGTTTTTTAAAACACTGAACCAGGCTCCTAAAGCTGCCTGAAAACGGATAGGTTATATTTTTCCCACCCGCCTTCGGCGGCCGAGGTCTTTCTGGACCCCACGTAGGGTATTCCATATTTATCTTTTGCTACAGATTTAAAAGTCGACCTGTGAATCAATTTTATGATCAGCGCAGGCATGACACCGATACAGTAGCGACAGAAAACTGTTATTATATAATTTTATCCTTAATTTGAGACCATAATTTAACAGCCGTAAACGAGGCTGTATGATTTTGCATTGGTTTTTGTAACAGTGCAAATTTTTTCCGGGTAGACGCTATTAATGTTCAACTGGTCCATTAATGAAAACTTACTTGAATACCTAGCCGCCAACGACCCACGTATATTATTATCTTCAAATCTTCACGAGTACTTGTTAATTTAATTTTGGAAATCTTGTTTTAATAATACAAGAAGTGTATTTTATTGGCATGTTTGCCCCCAGTTCCATAATAAGTATGTATCTGTAATATGTTTACTGCACTACTAACATTAACAGCGCCAGACCAGTACTAGTAATACAGATTCATAGTAGTACGAATACCTCCGACATTGCTAGAGCATAGCCTACCAACGCAAAGAAGGCATGCGACGCCAACGCCCCAAAATTAAACGAACCACTTCTTGAGCTAGTTTTACACTCACGGCTCACAATGTGTGTGTGGAGTGTGCAGTAGATGAAGGAATATAATTCCATGTAAAATTCAAGCGATTTTTAGGTCATTCATGATGGTATAATTTTTTAATCGGCCCGTTCTGGCTATGTAGTACACTAAATAATATAATATTACCAACTTCACTTGTTCAAAGCTAAAGCATCTCTGCTGTATTTTTATTCCTTTGCTATCCTTGAGATCTTGTCATAATGAAGATAGTGGGATAATAAATAATTGTATTTTCTTTCGTAGCATAATACAGGCGTAAGTAATCCGGAAATGTTTAATTTTTCTGTTGCTTTTTTTATGATAATCATAACGAACGAGGAATGCAACCTTCGTTATTTAAGGTGACGCACTAACAGGTATCTAGTTATATCTACTAGTAGTAAGCCCGTCACCATGTGACTGGCAATAACAGTTATCCAGACTACTGTATTCTATGCGCATCCGCTAATTGCATCTAGGGTTAATCTAAGAAATCAAAGTGCCGTTATGCATTGGGTTACACAATTAGAAAAATAGGAGTGAATTGACTACTCTACTGTTAATTTCTAACTGCTTTCTTGTTACTCCAACATCCACAGTGAATCCTGTTAACCACGGTCAACAGGATTATGGTTAGTGATTTACAGTGAAAACTGTTAGACTGAGTATTCTAGAACGGTGTTGGATCACGCAACACTAATCCTGTTGAACGATTTTGGTAATTAAAAAATAGCACCAAAAACTGGACACGAACCCCCACCCTTAGGTATACCAAACTGCTAACTGGCTCCTTAACCACTGGACTGACACAACACATTAATTATGGATTACTAATTTAGCATACAAAAACAGGGAAATAAATGCTTCAGCAGGTTTACTGTAGATTTTAACAGGTTTTTGGGTTTTGTAAAACCAGCCTTGTTGCATGTGGTTAACAGTTTTCCCCACCCTCAAAAATTTCAAAATTTACTACTAAACCTGTCAAAGTTGACAGCTTAACCTGTTGCCACGGCCTAACCACATTCGTGTCAAGATCTTTTCTAAGCATGTGTAGTATGCATATGTTTTTTGTTTTCAAAATTCAGAGAAACAAAAAATGTATAGCTAAAATAGTGGCACGCTGCAGAAAACAATCGAAAACCTTTTTACTGCTTCCTGCATTTGCATCATTTAATAGTGTCAGACCTTGATTTCACTACACGATTTAACAATTGTTAACCCTAAAACAACTGTTAGCTAATCACTCATTTTTACGTGAAATGTGAACTAACAATTGTTAAACTCTTAACAATGATTAACTTTTATCAATTGTTAAAATCGATAATTAGCGTTAACAATTGATAACTTAACCTGTGAAATCGCACCAACAATTTTTAAACTTTGAAATTTCCCGGGATCTATAACTAACAATGGTTAATTGATGCAGTGAAATCACGTTAACAATTGTTAAACTTAAACATTTTGAATTTTAGCGGGCACTATGGCTAACAATTGTCAATTTATGTAGTGAAATCGCACTAACCATGGATAGTTTAACCATTGGTAACTACTCGTGAAATCGCAAAGTTAACCATCGATAACTTAACAATTGTTAACTAACAGCTGTCAAAGTCGCTAGTGAAATCAAGGTCTCATACTACGATTTAGAAGTAGGTAATTGGTTATTCGAACTCCTCTAATTGCATGTTACAGTTGCAGTCCAAAGTTGCAATTTGAAAGCTGGGTTTGACTCAAACACTTACAGATTAGTTCTCACGAAACCATCCATGTTTGAACGAAATATCGGATGCTGCTTAAGCTTAGGTATTTAAATCATTTCGTTTCAAATGTTAACCATTCGTGGGTTTGTATACTTAGGCAGATGGGCAAGGTGTCCAAACATTTTCATGTCCCCGCCACCTGCACGGGGCAGGAGTTGTCCATCTGCCTATTTATAAAAATTCAAAAATATTTATATTATGTTACCTAGTTAATAATTAGTTCAATGTTACAGGTTACAGTTAGACCAGGTTGTTGGATCAAAATTCAATTGTAATAGGGAGAAACATAGATTGGTGTTGATGACATAGAGTGCAAAACATTTCGCGCCGAAACTGATATTTAAATTTTGATACGAAGGTCAAGAGGGTGCGGCCAAATTTAACCTTTGTAGCAATTTAAACTTCGAAAAATACGAACACATGCAAGGGTTCTTGTAACGTTTACAATCCGATTAATAAAATGAATTGTGCATAACGTGCACAATTGCGTAACCAAGAATCACAATGTTCACAAACAATTGTGAATAAATTACAACACTAGTCAGTACCATACCGCATGTAGGCGAGCTATTGCTTTACATGACCAAAAACTGACGTTGTTTCCGTCGTTCCTGAAGTGAACAGAAACTGTAAGCAGTTGTATATGTTAATGGCAGTACTTGTAAGGTAGAAATATCGATCGGCCTTGATGGGGTCGTATTTTTGTATCACTTGTAAAAATTGACTCCGTGGCGCAACGGTAGCGCGTCTGACTCCAGATCAGAAGGCTGCGTGTTCGAATCACGTCGGGGTCATGTTATAAAATTTTAACCAATTTCATTATTTTGACAAATTATGATTATGTTGATTTTGTGTAAGGTCCTACTTAGAGGGTTTGACGGGACGGGCTCAGTCGACAAATCATACATGTAGCATGCATACTTCGCCTTTGCCATTAAGGAATGCATCATCGCATGACCCACAAAATATTTAGAACCCAAGACTGCCCCATCGTGGAAGTCATTGCCATTGGCATGCAGGGTGGTAATGCAGGGGTGATATCACAACTCGCGATCGGTTTTAAATTTGGTGTACAAATTAAGAAAAAGAATTAAATGAATAACAGCATTACTGATATCATCACCCGAAAATTATATTTGAATATGATCTTCGCTTAGGACTGGAAATTATTATACATATAAAAAATAAGCTATAATTCGTCCAAATCGACCAAGTATTTCAACAATGTTATAAATTATGTAAATAGGTAAAAATAATTTTTTGTGCTATGCAGTAGTGAGAGCAAACTGACGTAGGTATGTATAATGAAAAATAAAGTAGACAATACAGACAGCCATTTTTGGTAAAAAGAAATTCAATAATTGACTAGTAGTTTCATTTTTTTTTGATTTTGATACAATAGAAATAGGCGCGAATTTCACACATCTGATGTACTTAAAATTTATGTAGTTCATCCTTTCAATATATATAGTACCTTATTATATAGATATCTTACGGTACATTTAATAAGTTTTATGAATGAGAATAATATGGTTATGGTTAGTATGTATAGTTTACGTTAAGTATGCATAAATTAATGGTTAATTATTTTTCTTTTCAAAACCCTTAAAATTGACTAATTATTGTATAGGTATGTATCTAATCCCATTTTCATGAATAGATAATTAGATGTATACGTATGTAAGTAGGTACATACAAATATTTACATGTACATACATACACGCTCTTATAACGGAATCCGAGCAGTAACTGCAGCAATCAGTAATAAGAATAACCAATATTAATATAATCATTATTAAGTTTCGAAATAGTACAAAAACCGAAATATACGATTGACTTCCAACAAATAAAAATATCCTTAATCGTAAATTACAAATACAAAATCTATCATGGTGACGTTCGCTCTAATAATTAAGTCATTAATAATTAATAATCATACATACATTCATTTTTATGAATGTTTCATTACATATTTATAGAAATTCATCCAGAATCTCTTGCGAGAACTGGCAAGCGTGTCAACAAGTTAGACGATCATTACTTCAATGCGTTGATTTTTTTTGTTGCTTTGCTACGCTTTTATTTTCTGAAATGTTTGTTGAGCTTGTTTAGCGATTGTTACTTAGGATTTGGCTAAAGGAATAACTTCTACAATAATGTGTTCCGAGCATTCCAAATTTTCGAAAGTATTACATAAAAGTGTAAAGAAAAGAACAATATATACTAAATCGAATTTCAAGTTTAACGTATGGTCATAATTCAGTATACATAATTATAATAGTCAGTAGTAATATTATTTATATACCATAATAAGTATGGTACGTACATGCAATGCGACTCACTAGAACAGTATATGATTATACATTCATAATAACTGGATTGCTGTTAAAAAATTAACTAATTTAACCATAATTTTAATATGGCAAATTAACAGCACAATGTAATCGTAATTACAATTATATATTATATAGTGTGTATCTTACACTCAAAAATGTATGTTGAAAACAAAAGACGATTAGTAATACAGCAGAGCCACTGTACTACAATTAAATCACTCTAACTGGTTTTTGTATATATGCATGTCAGGGTTGTAGGACAAAGTCTCCCTGGACAAAGCCTCCCCGGACATTTTACCCCCGGACAATTTCCCCCCGGTCATTTTCCCCCCGGACTTTTTCCCCCGATCAGTAACAGCGGACATTTTCCCCCCAGTGCTAAAATGCAACAGCTGGTATGTGGTATTTCATTATTGTGTAAATGTGCATACTTTGAGAAGATAGCTCAATGTTGTAAGCTATAGGACTAGGAGCTGGTCTTGAGCATTATTTCACATCACATATCTTACGACACATAACACAATTACGAGTTTGGGGGGAAAATGTCCGCTGTTACTTATAGGGGGAAAAAGTCCGGGGGGAAAATGACCGGGGGGAAAATGTCCGGGGGTAAAATGTCCGGGGAGACTTTGTCCAGGGAGACTTTGTCCGATTACCGCATGTCAGGCATAATTATAATTACAGCACTAAATTTAAAAGAACGATGCATGCGAAAATTTGCGACATAATAGTTGGAACTAAAATTTCATGTGTAGCATAGTAATTGATTACTTCTATACTATAAATATCTTAATACTCATTACTAATTCATTTTAACATGATTAATAATTCGAATAAATATATATTTATACCTATAATTCATATAATTATAATAGTAAGTCCATCAGTACAAATACAAAATTGCAATCGTACTATATTCATGCTTATAATCACCAATAAGTAGTACAAAACCTGTATCTAGTTCTTAATTCATATAAATACCTAAGTAATAATGCACGAAAGCATTGCATAAGTACAGATGTGACATCTTTATACTTAAGCTGAGACAGTCAATAGTCATGATTTTAAACACCATATTTCAGTACTACAATAATTACAGAGGAAAGGAGTTTAATTAGGCATTCTTGTGTCATATTTACCTACGTATAGTTGTATATATCGACCAACCCTATGTATTCTCCACTCTATAGTCATTATCCATACATTGGGTAAAGGCATACACAAGTGCAGAGCTCGAATTACAATAATCGATATTTTTCTTCCCCCAAAACTTGCTCTCTATTAATACACTTTAAGGAAAGAATGGCGAAAAATAAGGAATTTGTAATGAATGATGAATGAAATTACCAAATTATGATAAATTTATATTTGTTTCTCTAAAGGAATATATATTTATATAGAGGGAAATTAAATAACTAATTTAGTCATATTCCTATCTTTGTATAAGATTAGCAAAGTCTCGTAGAATATTCTGCAACTCATGAAGGTTTTTATCTTGAATGTGGTTCTCCAACTTTGCTAAAACTTGAATTAACTGAAACCTTGCCACTGGACTTAATGTTTCAGCATATTTCTGACCCCAAATATGGAGGATTGAAGCTTCTTCTAAAATTGGAATAAGATTTCCCGTAGAACAAGTCAAGGTTGTTATCATCGCATCCAGCGCCAACCAACGCTTGACCATTTCGGATCGATCTGTCAACTTGTCGTTGTCCATTATCGCTGAAACTGTTATAAAAACTATTTTGAGAATTGAGAGAGTCTAAATAGATCTCGCTAATTAAAATGAAATAAAAAGTTAGCAGAACTTACTTTTGGAATTATCAAGGCGCTGAGAAGGCGTAGCATAAATAGGATTAATTTTCTTCATAGTGGGTTTGACCGGTACTATAGGCTTGTCGGTAATATCTGCCGTAGAACTTGGGGGTGGCCAAACTCTTTTTACCCTTGATCCTTTAGTACTAGTTGACTCAGTCTTTTCATTAGAAACGCTAGGAGGAGATGTTCCTTTTTTATTTGGTACTGCATTCGTTGGAGAAGTTTCGGTTGAAGAAGAAATGTTCCCTTCTGCTTTAGTTCCATTGTCAAGTCCAGAACGAGATTTCAACTTAAATCCATCAATAGGTGAATCACTCTGACTCCTGAGTTTTTGCTGCTGCTGCTTATTATCATTACTTATGATGAGCTTAGTATTTGTTTTAGAACTGACTTTGGAATCTTGTTGGGAAACTTTACGTAGAGGTGGAATTTCAGCAACAGAACAATCTTTGGCAACGCTCTTTGGTTGATGAAAATTAATATTAGTTTTTACAGAATTTACATTTGAGTTGGCATTATTCGTATTAACATTAGCGTTTAGATTTGGTGAAGTTTCATTATTCACTCTATGCCCTTCCCACATTCGTTTCAAACTCGTAATACTTCCTGTACTAGATCTTTTCTCTTTCGTTGCATTTTCATTATTTTCATTGTCATCCGATTCTACTCCTCCAGCTCCGGCTGGCTTCTTTCCACTTGTATCGCTGCCAATAACATTACTACCATTGTTTGTATTACATCCATGAACTGGAGACTTTTCACTTCCACTATCAATGGACTTGGAAATTTTACGTAGTCTAGATTTTAATGTTTCGAAACTTTCAACTGGTTGAGATTGAGTCTCCACCGTAGAACCACTACCGCTTTTATTTAACGGTTTCGACTGTGCTTGATTCTGACTTTGACTTGACATGGTTGGAGAAGAGAGACTTGTTTTATTAACTTCAACTGGTTCTTTTTTAGGTTCTCCTTTCACGTTTTTTACTTTAAGACTTTCAAAAATCTCTGACACTAACTGAAGTGCTGGGGAATTGGGTGGTGGGGACATGCGTATATTGTGGTTTTCTTTAGTCTGTTTAAAAAAGAAAGTAAAACAAATTTTTTTAATGAAATAAATCACAGTTCACAATTTTTTAGTATAATTTGCTCCCTCACAAGTGATACTAATATTTAATTACCTCAACCTTTAAGCCTTTTCCTCTGTCCTCCTTTTCTTTACTCCAACCTGGGGAAGAAGCTGTATTATTTCGACCTTCAGAGATTTCTCTTATTTCAGAAATTAGTTTTAATTCCAACGCTTCCTTCACGCTAGCTGGAGGGGGAGCCGTAATGGGTTTAGATTCTACAACGGGACTATTCATTGCTGAAGCTGACTTATTTCCATGTGGAAGCAGAGGTGTTTTGAATGTCGAAGTTGAGCCGATTCCTGGAAGTGGTTCTAATGTTGGTTTGTGCCGTGCTCGAGGAGATTGAAGCTTGTGTGACTTAGTGCGTACGGGGGACATTACCTGCTATAAAGTTTCAAATTGTTAAAATTTAACCAAATAAAACACCTCATACTCCGAAATATTGCGGAAACACGAGAGATTTTTATTTTTACCTGCTTATTTTTGGTCCTCAATTGAAGTAAGTTTGGCTTCCTCCCGCCAGCACCATCAGCCGTATTTTCCTCGTCTACAAAATCTGCAGGAGCTTCGCCTCCACCAGTTAATGGATCTTGTCGTAAGGAATCTAAATACGCTCCTATTCTTGCTCCCTTGGGAAGAGTACCGTAGCGGTTAATTGCTTTGCGGACATTGACTTCTTCTAAAGCAAATACCTACGCCAAAGAATAATTTAGAGAATATTACAATGTATTATGCACGCTATCAAAGTGCAACCAAAAAACAATTCAAAAATTCAATGAAAAGCAATACTGCCAAGTAAAATATAAGGAGGAACGGATTGCGTACTTGAGTTTTGGCATGATTACTACTACTAGCACCAAATCTAGTAGCTCCCAAGTGATCTTTAATTGGGTAAGTTCGTGATTTTGAGCTTTTGCTACGACCAGCTCTGTCACGAAAATCCCTAGCTGAGGCTCGAACTTCTGGAACGGACTGAGTTCCTGAACCTTCAGAATCTTCGTCCGCATCCGCTCCACTTAGATCCGCGTAATCAGCATCGGTCAAGTCAGCTAATTTCTCAAAGGAAGCGTTTTCTCGGTGACGATAGAACTGAACTTCCATTGCAGCATCTTCATAACTGTAGGATTGGTCATCTGGATCCAAATCACATTGTGAGTCTCGGAAAGAGCTCGTTCGCTTTGGTGGTGCTGGAGCTTGCTTTCCTTTTTTATTTCGTCGTACAATTGCTACTCCACTACTATGAGTCACTTGGGGCTGCTGACTTCCAGCAAACGTTGAAAGGAATATTTGCTGCTGATCTGAAATTTATAACATTACCACAAAATTGTGTTACAATTTTTCGGTCCAAAACTTATTCTGTATACGCTTTTAGGGTGTTAAGTAGTAACAAACAGAGATGAATAGGTAGGTAGGTAGGTATCACATACACTCCCTTAGAGGCACAAGGCCTATGGGAGGAGGTGAGATTTTTATTGTCCAGATAAAAATAGAAACGTTACAACAGAGATGAATAGATGAATAGATTATATCATATAGCACTGGCACATAAGTATTGCTATTGAATAGGCAATATAAGAAATCCGCAATTTTTAACGTTCGTCAAAAGTAGCCTAATCTAATCTACACCTTCTTATAAACCTTATTATTGGCAATAAACCTTTCCAAAAATGCTTTATATATGCATACAATTAAAGTTAAATATCACGCATGTTAGTGTTTTTAAACGTAGATTTGGGTATTTCCAATTATGTAGTTAGTACAAAACTGATAATTGCTTGATTTTTTTTTAGAGTAATTTACTATGTTGCTGGTGTAAAATTCATTCATTTATGTTACTTTCATATATAAACTTTGCTAGGTATGTACATTATAGCATTACAGCAGCTGGAAATGACATATTTTACCTGTGGATGACACTTCACTGTTCATGAAGGAGGGAATCAAGGGCGGCTCAATAAATTCATCCTCTTCTAAGTACTGTATAGGCTGGAGTAACGATACAAGGCTATGGTGAATTTCCCAAAAGTTAGGTCTTTCACTTGGGTCCCATTTCCAGCAGGATCTCATTATTTGATAAATTATTTCTGGACAACCCGGAGGACACTCCATCCTTCGAATTCAAAAATATTCGTTGAAACTCTCAATTAAAAATTCAATGCTAGTGCATGCATGCAGATCATCATTAAAACATGTTTGAAGTACCAATTAAACTTACAACATTATAAAGCATACACAAATGCTTTCTATTCCACTGCAATTTTAAGGAATTCGAAAACACCCCGAGGAACAGTAAAACTAGATACTTAAATCCTAGCAGCACATAATATCATATATCTTTTCCTATTCTCAAAATTTATAATGCTTTGGATCAATTGTAGAAAGCCATGAGCTGCCAGCAAGGCTCAGCCACTGGGAATTCAATCGAGCCTCAAGACGAAGACGCGAAGACTAGATTGCTGCATGGAAAATACATACCGTATATCTTGAAATAGTACGCCCCTGGTTCTGGTACTATTCAAATTTGAGCCCCTCAGACCCGCGTAATATTTAATAAATAAATAATGAATGATTCATTAGCTCGATTTAACCGAAGTTCATACAACCAGGGTAATTATCATGTGTGTCAGAAGATAAGAGGCTTGTCCCAGTCATATTACCCTTTCACCTATCCCCGTCCCCTGCCACACAACGGCGGGTACTTTCTCTAGGCAAATACCGTAAGTGGAAGTCACTAGAGAGCACTAGAGAGCTTACTCTCCAATGACATGTACCGTACTAGCACCGAGCCATACTTAATTAGCAGGCAGCCTTTGGTTACCCATCGGAGCTTAACTTCGTTGTTTCCACGGCGCCGTAAAGCCCCAGCCTTTCTTCAGCTATTTCAGACACGTGTACTGCCATTTAATAGCAGGTTAAATAGACCCATGTACTATTCAAATAGAGACCTCTCAGACCCGCATACTATTTCAAACCCGCGCATTATTTCAAGATATACGGTACCTAGGTTTCGAACTAGCGCGTAGCGCAAAGGACTGGAATACTATATACATGCACCATGCGTAACATGTACGAAGAAACACTACAGAAAAAAAGTTAAACTTCTCTCTAAAATATTTGTGTAATTTGATGGTTTGAAAGATATCCAATTTTCTAGCTTGAAAGAACGCACTGTACATAAATATCAGCACATACTTTAATTCTCCAACTTCTAAATTCACAGATACTAACAATAACTGCACTGTAGCTATAGTATAGCACGCACATCGGATTAGGATTAAAAACAGCTGAACAAATCTTTTTTGCACATACCTGTGTCCTTTCTCGAGCATATGGTATACATCCGTAAGATCAACGCCAGGGTAAGGAGACATACCATATGTAGCAATCTCCCACAAAAGTATTCCATAAGCCCATACGTCGCTCTAGAAATCAAAAGCCAAAATTAATTTCCTGTCATATTACGACGGAAGTCTAAGCTGAATAATTACACGGATCCGTTATGTATCATTACTCAAGTCATTACCAAAAGTACAAAAATAAAATAATGCATAAGAGAAAGGAATTCATACTATAGTAGTGCATATACCTCTATACACTTGTATGTAATTACTACCTACACAGTGCAAAGTATATATGTAATTTACACATGTAGATAACGTGTGTAATCACGCCCTCCGACTCGTAATTGGAAACGGCACTTGAACAAATTCGAGAGTAATTATGAAACAGAAAATATATTTTTGTGAAACAAATTGTATTTAAATTATGGAATACCTTTGTTGAAAACTTATTGTAGGCCAGTCCTTCTGGAGCAGTCCACTTAATTGGAAATTTAGCTCCTGCATGAGCTGTGTAAGTGTCATCACGCATTAGACGGGCCAAACCAAAGTCTGCTACTTTCACAACGTAATTCTCTCCCACTAAACAGTTTCTTGCTGCTAAATCACGGTGGATGAAATTTCTAAATCAAGCGAGAGAAAACGAAAAATTTTGTTATTGGGCTACTTGATTAAGCTTTCGCTTCATTCTGACATGGTAAATAGACTTACAAATTATACATATAGTTATAGAGCTAAACAAGATAAATTGCATAAGGCACATCATATAACTTGCGCACACGTCTCCTTGAATTTGAATTTAAACACATTACAAGGGTTCAAAGTTGGTAAACTTGCAGCAGTATCCGCTAAGGAAATAATAATGTGACTAAACTGATGTACGCCTCCCGCTGTTTTGTAAATGTTGTTGAATGATTCTAATTCAAGAAGTTTTTACCCTAAATTTTCATTTTTTGTGTGTATGTCAAGGCGGATCCTTACCTTGACTCTAAGTAAGACATGGCAGAAGCAATTTGGGTAGCAAAATGTAAAAGAACGAGCTCGTTGACAGTCGTTTTGTCACAAGTCCGTAAAAAGTCCAACAAGTTGCCATTTTCCATAAACTCCGTGATAATGTAGTACGGTGGCTCACGGGTGCACACACCAATAAGTCTTACTAAATTGGGATGAGTCATCGTCTTCATGATAGCTGCTTCTTCCAAGAAATCTTTCAAAGCCATTGTGTCTTCCTGTAATCATTGTACCATGCATTATTACTATTAACGGTCATTATTACAAGCATTCTTTTGCACTGTATGTATTAGCTCCCATCTTCATTCTGAAATGCCAGACTGAAGCAGCATTCGTTAGAATCAAATTCCAACTTTTAGAATTCTAAGTTCGGGGCAAGGTATTACATATGCGGTTGTGCATATCTCTGATTTCCTTCCAGGCAATAGTGTGAAAGCCATACATACAAATATTTACACATAACCTACTATCTTGTTATCAAACAGTACGCGAACAAAATCTCAAAACATTTACTTTATTTAATCAGCTAAAAATCTCGCATTAGTCATTTAAAACTATCCAGTTCAAAAGTTAATTCAGAGACAAGATGTTTATTATTCAATAGTCTTTGGGTTATAGTAGTTCAATAGTCTATTGTTACAGAACTCAAGTAAAAGCATGAAATGACTTCAGTTTCTGAAGCTTCTTTATTGGAGTAAAGGCTTCGCTTCACGTACTCAAAGTCAACGTAATGCTCGAACGAAATGAAGGAAGGCACATTTTAAAAATAATACAAGCCTATTACATCGAGACGCATGACATACCTTAAGAGTTTTTACAGCTACCGTCATCCCGGTTCCATCTCGTTTCTTCCAAAATGCCTCATACACATCTCCATACTGCCCTCCACCCAGTTTGTGACGCATAGTAATATCACGGCGATCAATTTCCCATTCATCCGGTTCTGCAAAGTCGAATGAAATGAATGAGCAAAATGAATGTAATCTAATTAGTAGAGATCCTTTCTCATGAGCAATACAGGTCTACCGTTTCCTATGTCTACCCAAGCGTAATACAGTTTAATACTAGTTAATCTCTCCTACATAAGTTTCCCTATACTCCTATAGTGCTAAGTTACGTAAAACAGAAATTCCATCCGCGGTATTACATATAGGCAAGTTGCCAAAACAAACGAGGTATACGCTCACTACAGTCTAACTCGATGGGAACGATGAATGATAAACCTATGAACACTTATGAATCCCCTCGTAAACAATCCAAAGACTTACCAGGAGAAATAGCAAAAAGAGTCGGTTTATGACTTTTTGGTGCTGGATATAGGAGTTGTGTAATGAGACCATCTGCATGCATGGAATGGTGATGAACCAACTCAGCCAGACTTGAAAATCTAGACAAAAATTAGACAGTATTAGCACACATTTTTCAAATGTAATAAAATTCTAACATAGCACAACGTGGTTATACATTTTTTGCATCCATATAAGCATGTACATTATGTCAACAACGGTATTTTTACGTCCAAGTATAAGAATACAGTCTTCACCAAATTTTGTCCGAGGTGTTGAAATTCGTATGCGTACTTCCCTATACATTCTACATGGTAGCTAAAAAACAAAAACATCATAGAATGTGGATATAACAATCATATTACCTAGATTCAGCTGTGACGTATACTTTGGCTTCATTATCTTGGCTGATTCGGTAGTGATAAACCCGACCCTCATGCCTGAGTGAGATTGAGCGTTGTCCTGGACTTGATTCAGATTCTCGAACCAGAAACGATCCATTGATGCCAGAACTAAGTAAATACTCGGCCGCATTTCTGGATATTCGTCCATGGTACCTGTCATAATTTTAAAACACATACAGTTAAGTACAATAAGGTCACATATCATGTACCTAATCCACGGATACCAATACCAAAGCTTTTCAACCTTATGATGTTATAAGCAAAATGTCAGCTTTGGTAAAAGAAAAAGTACAATGAAGCTCTCTCGTAATCGTCATTCTTGATTCTTAAGCGGATTTCTGAAGAGACGTCGAAGGATATTCTATGTAAAGCACGTACCATGAATGTTTCTCCAGGGAATTGATTGGTGAAACATAATTAGACGGAACCCAGCCAATCCGCCCTGATGCCGATCTAGCCTCACACCATTCCCCATTACTATTGTAACTAAGAACTCGAACACGCTCTCCTTTCTGTAACGACAACTGATTTTCTCCCGAACCCTGAAAAGACACGGATGAAAAATACCAAATGTAAGTATGAAATGTCATGTACAAACTGGTCAACCTCACTTTCATTTTCCCTCTATACAAGGAAAACATTTAAACTGAGAATGTATGTGCATGGTTATCTATTTGACCTGTTTCACAACATTTAAATAATTGCAATTCTAATTCTAATCGTATTTCAGCTAAAGCAGAAAATTATCGATTATAGGGTTACACATTCAACTACATTTTTGAACTACCTGAAAATCGTAGAGAGCTACAAAGAGATCATCCCCATCGGCAAGAAGATTGTCTTTGGAAGTCCATTTAGGAAAAGCTTCAAGCCACTCTGGAGGATCTGGCAACGGTCTCCCAGCTAAAAGTGCCTCTGCAATTAATCATTTCCAAGAATTAACAAGTTTATCCAAATTGGGTATACTTAAGACACGCATACTATACCTAATCAAAATAACTAGCTTCAAATTTGAAGGATACTTTCACTTTCCAAAGCCATCCATGGAGAAACTCTTTTGATGTTAACACTAAATTGTGAATTATTAATGTTTACCATTTTATTTATGCTCCATTTACGAATCGGATATTAATTATACGATACGTAAACACAAATATGATTTGTTTTTCCGCGAAGGCGGGCTCGTGAATAGCCAACAAATAATTGCAGAAAATTAATTTAGGATTGTAAACTACAAGCTAATAATCTGGCCGATGACAAAAATAGTGACTAGGTATATCATTTAAAAAATTACCGTGGTGCTCAGCGAAAACATTGGTACCAAGGTAATTGGGACGCCGTGAAGCCCGGCTGGTGGGCCCTCTTTCTTTTGTCTGCTGCCCACCCATTTATTTTGCTTTGAACTTTCATTCCCAGTCTAACGATTGCATGGCAAAGGAAGTGTAATTGTGGCTTGTGGCTGAGGCAGGAGTTGAATTCGTATTTTTCACGATCTGCAGTAAACAAACACAAAAACAGAACATATCATCAAAATATTTCCTTGCTACGTTCCATTTGATCGGTATTTTTCTTTTTCATTCTGGAAACTTATACGTTCGTCTTGCTTTTTTTATTTGATCATTGAACAACGGATGCGGAACAGCTCATCACACATTCTGCCATAATAATAATACTGGTTTTTAGTGTTTGTCGGGAATCGAAAATCTTAAGGTTCATTCGTGCAGAAAATAAAATCGAAATAAAAACATACATACGCCACCAGTTATGCGTACCTATACATAAAATTCACTATTTATTTGCTAGGTACTATATCACTATTATTTTCGTATACATACCAAGGATTTCTTTACAACTGCACACAGTGTATAATATGAATTAAATGAATACCACTACACAACAATGAATGACAATAAACTAAATGTCTACACCATACTTACACACCTGCCCATTACTGCCGAAATAAAATAAACAGTGTATGTACATGAATGTAAATATCGATGACAGTTGGATGAGTGAGACTCAGCAAATTACTGTGGATACATATTATTAGCATTTACGAATTTCTAGATTTTATAGACCAGCATATTTGAAGCATGACACGTTACAAATTCTCAGACCATGTATCTACTTACGTATTCTATTTTTACCTTATCTATTAAATTCACTGCATGGCGAATGCAATGCTGAGCGAACGCGCAAGGCGTAATGGTCTCGGAAATTCAATTTTGAGTGCCACTACTTTTGTAACCGAATAATCTTTACAATCACCAAGAAAACGAATACAGCCTAGGAGCTCACGTGAAAATAATAAAACGGCCCCCACATTACTCAATCACACTCAATAACTGCAACTAACCAAAGATACTACCCACTATCTGCTTACGAAGTATGTGTAATATGGAAAGAATTCCACAAAGCAGCGATGATAATGATTTGCCAAGTCGATGATTAGAGATTTCTCACTTCAAATCTCAGACACAACAAATTAACATAAATACTTAGACTAAAAAGAACATGAAATACAAACACAAATAAATTACCAACATACACAATTTTGAATAAATGTACGCCATACCAGGTACATATACACATAAGTACATACGGCTAAAATTACTTAATTCGCTAGCTTACAAAGGAGAAGAAAGAAATCAAATCAAACGGGTACAATCCAATTCATCCGCTGTGTCGGTCATTTATAGTTTCCAATTTGAAATCAGGATCAGACCAACAAAAACAAAATACGATTGCAGGCATTTTCCCCACTAACTCGTTTCTTTTTACACCTGTATGCATAATTATACGTATAAAGTGAGCCTCAGACATATATTTGCAGAAAATCAAAAACCAACATCATTGCCCATTGTGGTCGTGTGGTCAACTGGTGGTTTGGTTTGGTTACTCGTTACATGTAATTTTCCTAACGACGTCTCTGTTCCCAATTCGGTTTCCGCTAGGATCTTTTTCCAACTCTCTACAGGCTACCAAATAAAAACGTCAACATCAAGCTTAGACTTTATTAAATTTAATTTGCAAGCTGAGTTAAAATTGTTATAAAGAATGATAACGATGATGATACGGCTTGAACTGAACTAAGCAACACAAACTAGAACTAGACTTGAAGTTCCATGCATAAGCAAGTAGTATATGTACTACTTGTGCAATTATTACTATTAACTGGAATTACATGTGTTGAAGACAAACAACAACAAACAAGTGATGCAAGTCTCTATCCAAGTATTCCGCAAAAGGTCATTAGAGTCTTTTTTTATGCATTTAAATTTAAACAGATATAAGTACATATATATTTACTGTATTTAGGTTACCTGACCAATGTACCCTAATTTCCAACAAAAGTGCAAATATTATTTTAATCAATGACAATGAGGTTCGACTGCCGCACCGAATAATGAAGGTAACATATCAGCATGTAACATTAAAATGCAAATTCGATAGAATACGTAGTTGTATATATGCATAATTGTATGACTTTGTTTTAGTCGCAGCACAGTAGTAGTAGTCTAAGTAATACTTAAATGTAGTAAGTAGTATGCAAGTAGTGCAACAATCTGATTCTGACATGGATGTAGCTTAACGATATGATATGGCGATATCTTCAACGTTTCGCTATGCTACAGAGATTTATATCCTGAGGATATGAGTTAAAATATCTGTACTTACTGCATTTGTTACTAACTAAAAGCAATTACTATTACTATCAGCACACAATTGCTATTAAAATCAACTTCAAAAAATTTCACACACTTTTTTTGTAAATGCAACGGTGTCGATTCACACTGCCATGCAACTACAGTTACTACATGCAGGCACACAGGAAAATGCAATAGTTGTTTTCCTGTAACTTGCAGCTGTATAGTTGTGGTTTCGAGTTCCTACCTACCGCATGTATAGTAAAGTGTGAAAGCATAGCTACAGATTACACATACCACATACCAACACTACAAAGTACATATGTACGAAGAAACAACAGTCAAACATAAAAACTTGCAAAAAACCGACAAGGCGAAAGTTGGAAACATTTAAAACATGGGTACGGATGGGTCGGTTACAAATATAAGAAATCAGAACTTGCAAATAATTACTGATATAACATTTTGTAATGTCACGCCATTACTAAATCCATTAATGAGTATACATATAGGTACTTAAAAGTAATCTCAAAAGTCAGATCGGAAGAAGGATGTCAAATCAAATTAACAGTGAAGAGTATTTACAAGCAATTACATGCCATACTGAATACTGGTAGATTTGTATTGGGTAGTGTAACAGAATAAAAACAGATAGGTAGATCGGTAAACGAAAAGTTGACGTCTCGAACATTAGTACCGGAAAATTCGTACCTCGATTTGTTTTAACTTGCCACGAAGACAAGTACTTTAGTTTCTAGCGCTCATAGTCTACTTGTTACAAATTGATTCTGACTTTCTGACACTTGGTTTATGATTTCAACAAGAAAGCAAAAAAAAAATAGTTCTGCAAAATTTTATAAATTTGATGTAATCCAAAAGGCTTTCTTATGTTGAATGTTAGTGGTAGGACCTTATGGCTCAGGGTAGACAATTATATTTTAAACATCATTACGACAAATAATAAAATCAAAAGAACGGTCTATAATTGAGGTAGTCTCTGTACAAAATCTAAATTTTAATTTATATTCAATTTACTTAATTTTTAATTTTGTTAGGTGAAGTTAGTCCAAACTGTGGCAGCCAAACTTAAAATTATTATTTTACTCTCTAAATACTACTGATTTTTGATTAAACTACAAGTATTCAAAACGGTGATAGTATAATATTCAGATAATGTAGTAATGTCCTTGTAAACATGCGTATGGAGCATGAAGCGTATGCAGAATACCCGTTTGAACATTTGAATTAAATTTGCACCGGCTTTCATTCATATTTTCTACTGAGTTTTCCTACTACGTCAGAATCAACAAATATCATCGTAAAGCGGACCAATACTGGTAAGGTACATATAAATACATAGTTAAATATAGCCATCAATTAAATCTGCAAACTGCAGGGACAAGCAAAGGCAAAAGGTAAAACCTAAGTATCATATCTAAAATCCACCGATGATTTTCGTTATGGAAAATGATTAATAATGCAAGCCCAAATAAAACACAACTATGTGATTGTTAAGTGCTCACAGGCCAATGAAACAATTACATGGTAGGTCGGTACATTGTACATTACCGAAGCATGGAAATAATTTCGCTGACCAGAATACGCAATTGCTTTTTTAAAAAGTTTTCCAAGACATTCGGAATCACATGCTAATTTATGGGTTATAATACTTACTTATATTATGTTGATGACTGCGGATAGTAAATACTCTGACTGTTCCAGTTCCAAGTATCAACTTTTCGATAATCAGCGAAGTATTGATAAGATACAGCTCCACTATTTTAGACATGTGAATGTATACAAAATACGAAGATTTCAAACTATCATATTAACTTTTTTTCGGGGTTTCCCCTTCTGCCATGCTGCTGTGCACAGTGTATATTTTAGTTTGCTTGGCTGTCAGCTGTCTACAAATCTAGAATTGTCATTGGCAATAATAAGCATACGCATCACTCAGAATTTTAATCAGAATCAGAACTTGCCAAACAAATGTAGGACTTCAGATTTCAGATTAGTTTCTCCAACAGAGACAGAAGTTCAGACCAGACACAGACTAATAAGAGCTCAACTAATGTATCTATTCACCGTTTGTCGTTCTGTATTTACACACATGCATTTGAATCATCACTCATACCTGGAGAGACTAATGACCGTTTATATTAAATCCCTAACCAGACTCAAAATTGACTAATTCCAAAGTTCAAACTCAAAAGCGACAACTCCACACAGCATGTAAACTGTGTTGTTATTGGGAACATTTTCAAGCTTATTTATTTATAGAGTTGTAATAACGAATGGGAGATCGTGCTTCTAATAATTAAACTATAAGAATCAGATAATGACAAGTTTAATCGGAAGTCTATTCAGTTTATCACTGAAAAATAAATAGATAACAAAATACTACATTCACGCATGCATGAAATGTTTGGATTTCTTATTTTTTTCGAGCTAAAGCTTCCTTATTGCTAGGGATTAGGAATAGAGTAAAAAAACACTAGGTAATGTATGTATACAGTCGAGAAAAAAATAATGAAACTGAAATGCTCATAATGATCTTGGTAGATTAATGCAGTAGTAGTAGCCGCAGTAAATTTAATCATCCCATGATCACGATTATAATGTCAAATAGAATGTAATTATATATTCATACACTTGATTAGTTTTTGTAAGTTTTGACATTATGATTGTGCACGCACTAACTTACTTCATCAAATTTTACAAAAACTAAAATACTAAAAATTATAAAAGTGTAGAATGTCAGGTCACGGGATTTATTTGGATTTGGAACATAACGTGAGAATTTTTACTACTTCAGCTTTAACTACACATCACTACCGCAGCCGATGTATGGGAACGACGAAATCAAAACTAAACCGCGTAAATATCATAAAATGATGGTAGTTAGTGTTGATAGTAAGCCGGTCGACTGTACTTTGATATGTACATGCATGCACTATCTTCTTTCTTTTTTTTCAAAACCAAACCCACAAATAAAAAAAAACTGAAATTGTGATTATTTTAAGACCACCCATTTCTCATGTGAAGGTTGAAAATTGGAAAGGTCTTATCTGTGTAAAAGTAGCGCCAGACTGTTTACTGTTTACATGAAATAACATATCGCTATATTTTTAGCAGTTATAGATATGAAGTTGTGGTAGATTATGTCGTCGACGTCGAGTCACCAGTTCCCAACTCGCACTCGCTAAAATATGTGAAGGTAAATATGGAAATTGTACTGTAGGGGTATTTATAGCAGTAGCGGGAAGTAGACAAGGAAGGTTGGGGATGGAGAACCAACCGACGTCGTCGGTGCAAGCAGTAAATTTCCACTGCGTATAGCCGGAGAAGAGTGTAGGTATAGGAGAGGAGCGGGGCTAGGAGTATAGCAGGTAAAGTAGGGCAAGTGGAAGAGACGGTTGGAGCTGAGGAGTATGACGTAGGCACTCTCTCGATCGTACGATCGCCGTCCTCTTCAGCAGGCGAACAGAGCCAGGACGGGACTTCCTATTCTACTCGTCAAGGAGACGCAACTAGGTGGAAAGCTAGTAAGTGAGGAAAATAGATAGCCCGTCAGCCATCTTGTTAATATTTAATTTATATTTATTTGCTTCATTCTCCTTCTTATTCTTCTCCTTTGGAGATCTTATTTTAATTACCCGTAAGGGAATAATATTGTGATTAATTAAGAGATCATTATTGGTTATTCGCGGAGTGATTATTGTACATTGTGTGAGGTTAACGAACAGTTCCAGAGTTCAAATAAAAAGAACACTCCCTCAGCTAGATTCTTGTGCTGTAAAGACATTGGACATTGCTTAGGCATTTATTGGCATACTGGAGCCAGCACAGTAGTACTATAGTGATACTCACCGTTCACCGGGTACCGGAGTATAACGGTCACCTTATTCATACTCCGGGTGTGAGTGTCGACGGACATACCGACACCTACACACCGGGTCATTGTAGTTGTGCATCCCATCCATAACCACGGAGCCCTTACCGAGTCACCGGGTTCTTCGCAGTCAGTCCAACGTAGCGAGACTTCGTGAGCAGGAACTTCGTAAGCGCGGTCTGCTAGGCCCGGTCGCTCTTTCTGTAAATAAGCGAGCGAGCCGAGGACGATCTCGCCCACCGAGGACCGCGTCGATCTCCAATCGCGGTCGAGGGAAAGGAAGAACACCTCCGACCGAGTCCGACCCGGTCGCGTTCTTGTTCCAACCACCTGTCCCGGTCGTGGTACGTGGGAAAAGGGGAGATATTGGGAAAATCCAGTTTACACTGGCGACCCTGCAGGACACAAAACTTTCGTTTTGTTCAAGTACCGAGGAAAACAGCACAATCAGGTGAGAACCACCAGTTCCACATTTCTGTTTTTTCTAAAACTTATTTAGTTCTAAGTTTACCGTAGCTAGTCGACCGCGACACACAACATTTATCTTGTCTCGGTCGGACGGGTAGCATATGAGCATACTGAATCATACGGCAGGAACGCATAATCTCGAGTTGAGCATAGACGCGAGTACCTCGGTCGGCGGTTGTGGTTTGGCAGGAGTAGTCGAGCACACCAGAGCCCCAAAGCAGGCCGGATTCAGCCTGTCCGTAGAGAACTTGCCGCATAGCGCAGACCGCGACTCGGTCGCGGGGTAGACTCGGTCTCGGTAGTCGTAAGTAACATAGGCAACCGCGACATACCTCATAAGTTAGAGAAACAAAAAAGTTCCGTATAGGTCCGGCCCAGGTTAAAGAGGTGGTAGTGCATAAGCAAGGGCCAAGCCTGAAGACCAGGGACCGGGACCGAGATGAAGCCAATATGCGACATCAAGACGGAGGGGGTAGCGTGGACGGGCCGAGAAGCTGAGCTGATCTCAAAGCAGCTCCTGCTAGAAGACCCGCAGACACCGGGAGCATGCGACCTGTTGAATGTAAAGAAGAGGTGGTATGTGTATCAGTATCAATTAGATGTGAAAGAAGCACCCAAGCCCATGACACCTTCGGAGGTGGCGGTCGCTTTTGCAGCATACCAGCATCAAATGATAACGGCAGAACAGGATGGGGAGACCGACTTCGAAGGTGTCACCGAGCTGAGTCAAGCGGAGACCAGGAAGTTGGAAGACTCGGTGAAGCAAATCGCGACCGCGTCAACGAGTGGGCCGATAGCACCAAAGAAGGCAGAAGCCTCAGGAAAGACAATGCTGGACTATGTCTTGCAGATGTCGAAGGATATGCAGTCCATGCAGTTAGTAGTCCAGTCCATACAGGCGGACCAGGGACGCATCAAAGCCCAGTTGGCAGGGGGTAGGAATCCCGGGGGTCCAGCAATTCCGTCAGGAAACTTGCTACAACAGGTCACAGCGAGTACTGGCCACCAACAGCAACAGCAAACGCCAACGGGTACCGGGACAAAGCAGCCATCGACACCGGGGGTCACCTTCAGCGCGATACCCTCACAGTTCAGCCAGCGGTCATGTAACAGTTCGGGTAGTACCACGTCAGCACCGGACATTGCAGATATGGCAGACCATTTGCTACAGGTCCTAGACCAACAAAATCAGAACACCCGGCATGCCCAGGAGCTACAGCGGGAGCAGACACAGCTGCTAGCAGGAATGATGGCTCCGACCGGGCTACACATTATACCGCAGCACTTCGATCCCAGAGTAGATATCGCAACAACCTACATAGACGCATTTGAAGCACACCTAGAGATCCACGGAGCCCAGCCGAGGGCGTACATTCAGATCTTCCAGAAGTGCCTGACAACACCAGCAGAAGCATCCTGGCTTAAGGCGACGCTTCTGGATGTGAACCACACTTGGGCAGCAGTAAGAGCGGAATTTCTGAAGGCGTACGACCGGTCGAGCGCGCAGTCCGTGTTAAACAGGGTAGTCAACTGGAAGCAACAGGCTCACGAACCAATACGGCAGTGGGCATCCGATTTCTACACCCTGCTGAAAAGCATCAAAGAACCTCATGCTTGGGAGCAACGAGAAATTATTAGTCGCATTAAGCAGAATATGCATAGCTCGCTGTACGGAGCATTCCCACCGGGGACAGTGGTCCCGCAGCGGTTGAATGATTTTATTAAACAAGCAGAGGAGTTCCACAGAAACCGGGTCCGAGCCGAGAAAGAGAAGGAAGTGTATCGGCCGTGGACTCAACAAGACCGAAGCAGAGGCCGGGACCAACAGTCGTCCCAGGGGCAGCGGAACCAGCGTTGGAACTCAAGAGACCGTCCGCGAAGCAACGAGCGAAATCCCGGTCCCGGGGAGCGCAGAAGGGTGCAAAGTCGAAGCCCGCAGACACAGAACTCACCGGGCCGGTCGAGCCCAGGACGGGACAGATCAGTTAGCCCTCAGGGTAGAAGGGAATCACCGCGTCGGGATAGGCAACCAGAGCGAAGAACCGGGAAGTGGTGTCACGTATGTAGCAGAAATACGCACAACACAGAAGACTGCAGATCAGCAAAGGCTAAAGTCATGGCGTTGAAGATACTGGCTCAGGCGTGTACCGAAGAGGAAGTCGCGGAACACCAAACCGGGACACCACCGACCGGGACACCAGAAGGAATGCAAGGCCTACAAGACTCGGCGGAAAACGAAGAGGACCCAGACGAGAGGCAGTTGTTTAATGCGTTGCGGACCGCGAAGAATAAAGAAGAAGGAAGCGCGCTGAGGCGAGACCGGGATCAGCAACCAAGTCCCGGTGAAGACCAAGTCCAGAGGGCGATAAACAAGTTAGAAGCCAAATTTGTGCCTTCGGTACTGCCACCAACTTTAAACTGGGTTCAGACACGGACAGACGAGGGGACCCGTGTCTTCTACACCGGATAAATAAAGCCCCTTACGCCCTAGTCAATATTAAGCATAAACAAAAGCTATTTCCATATTTTGCGCTAATAGACTCGGGCTGCACCGCGCTCGCTATATCCAAGAAGGAGTGCGATAGACTAGGGTTAGAGATAAGAAAGTCTTCAGTAAAGATGTCGGGTTTTGATGGTAAGGTAGTTACAGCGGGAGGTGCAGTTACATTAGATATGAAGATCGCGGGTCGGTGGTTTAGAGAGGATTTCCTGGTCCAAGAGGGACTAATGTGCCCTATCTTCATCGGGAACAAGTTCCGATGGAAGCATGGTCTGAGTTTTGACGACGTGAAGGGCGAGATGCGATGGGACGTCCCGACCGAGGAAGAGAAGGAGCGAGATGCCGGGTACTTTGTCCGTGGTTTGTCAGTAAAAACCGCAAAAGACGTCTGTGACTTGTCACTAGCGTCGACCCCGGACAGGTACGACCGGGCAAAGCTGGGGACATCGTCCGTCCAAGTGTTCGTCGAAACTCTGGTCAAAAAGTATCCCGGGGTAGTACGGAGCGATGGTAGGTCCGGGATCACAAACGCGATCATCCACGATCTGCGCATCCCGGAGGACTGCCCGGTGATACAGTGTAAACCTGCTCGAAGACCACCGGCGATAGCAAAGTGGGAAGACGAGACACTGCATGAGTTGGAGCTACAGGGTAAGATACGGCGGTCAACTTCGGCATATTCCTCGCCAGTATTAATTATACCAAAACCAAACGGCGATAAGCGAATGGTGGTAAATTATAAAGAGTTGAATAGTTACACACCGAAGATACAGAACCCGATGCCTATCATACATCAAATCTTGGAGCATCTTCCACCTAACCGAGTCATGTCCAAGCTGGACTTAAAGTCAGGCTTTTGGCAAATCCCCATAACAGAGAACTCCAAGAAGTTCACCGCGTTTCACACGCAAAACGCATGTTATGAGTGGAACGTGATGCCGATGGGGTTGAAAAATGCTCCAATGATTTTCCAGGATCTCATGAACAGGTTGTTTGGTAAGTTCGTAGGTGACTTCTTGCATGTGTACCTGGATGATATCTTTATCTTTAGCGAGACCGAGCAACTGCACAAAGAGCACCTAGATTTTGTGTTTAAGACACTTCACAACTTTAATCTAACTCTAAACTGGGCCAAATGTGAGTTCGATCTACCGGAGGTTGAGTTCCTGGGCCACATCGTCACGCGCTTCGGCATCAAGAAATGCCCCAAGAAGGTAGCGGCGATCCAAGATTTCCCGTCACCGAGAACGAAGAAAGAAGTGCAGCGATTTTTAGGGGCCATTGGATGGTACATGCGGTTCATACCGCATTACGCCACTCAGTTAGAGCCGATATTTTTGAAGCTGAAGTCGGAGGCAGATCCGAATTTACCGTTCCGGTGGGGAAAGAGCCAGCAGACCGCGTTCGAGACGATTAAGGCGGAAGTGGCCAAGGAAATCACGCTAAACACTATTAACTACGACCACCCGTTGTACGTGTACACTGATGCAAGTGATGTAGGGCTGGGAGCAATCTTGGCTCAAAACTACCACTGTGAGTTGACCGGGGAAGACAGATTCCGAGTGATCGAATGTCGCAGCAAACTGCTGAATGCAGCGGAGCGTAAGTATGACGCGAGAGAGAAAGAGTGCTTGGCTATCAGGTTTGCAAACCGTGTGTTCGACCCCTTCATTAGGTACCAAAAGGACGTGATTTTTAGATGTGACAACCAGGCGTTGACACATCTGAAACATGCGGCCATTAACGATCACCTCTATAACCGGCATATTGTCAGGTGGGCAATAGAGTTGGGTCATGTTGTCAATGACATAGACTTCGTGAAGGGAGAGGATAACAAACTGGCAGACTTGCTCTCTCGCGGCGCGCTACCGGATCCCAAATACGACGACAATCCAGATGAGCTGGACATGTGCGTGGAGAGTGCTTGCGTATGCCTGGCAACGTTTACGAATACCACGGAAAGAGTGGAAGTGGATATGGACATGCTGAACAAGGACATGCTGCGGGGTGTGCAGAGAGAGTGTGAGGCACTATCCACTATTACCAAAAGCCTTAGCCGAGTCGGGGAGCGGTCTCGGTACCGCTACGACTACGTGATCGTCGAAGGTATCCTCTGTAGGTACGTCCCGTGTAAAGAGCGGACCGCGACGCGGTCGATCCTGAAAGAGGGAACACCGGAAGGGGGCTTCTATAGCAGCCAGGTGGATAAGTTGTGGGAACAGAGGCTGGAGGAAGACGAGCGGACCGGGCAACCAGTGCCGCCGGTAAGGGTGCGACCGTCTATGCTGATGAAGAAGGGTAAGCATATTAAATGGCAGCATCCGTTAATCCAGGCTAGCTTTTTAGATCCAGAGTCAGTGACAGCCAGGAAACGCATAGTCCCGGTCATACCGCAGTCCATAGAGCGGGATGTCATAGCACACTTTCACGATAGCACGATGGCCGGGCACCAAGGAGTCGAGCGCACATACGACCGGATCAGGAAAAGGTTCTGGTTCTATAACATGCATAAGATCATAGAGGCGTATGTGAAGACTTGTGCGGTATGCCAGCTAGTAAAGGCTTCAAACCAGGCACAACCGGGAAAGATGGGCATTCATTCATACCGGAACAACGTGTTCGAGTGTGTGCATGTGGACATTGTCGGAGAGTTGACCGCGAGTGCGGGCTTCAAGTACATCGTCGTGTGTGTAGACGAGTTTTCTAAGTGGGTGAGCATGGAACCCTTAACATCGGTATCATCTATCAAAATCTTGAAGTTTCTGCAGAAGGTGTTTAACCAGTTTGGAACACCGAAGCGCATAGTCTCCGATAATGCGTCATATTTCTCGGGTGATGACTGGAATGATCAGCTACGCCAGTGGGGAGCTACATGTGTTCATGTGGCACCGTACCATCCCAACCCGAACCAGTCGGAGCGGGCAAACCGGGATATTAAAAGCATATTACGCGCGTTTTGCATGGCGACCCAGACAATGTGGGCAAAGCAGTTAGGTGACTATATGGTGGCGCTCAATACCGCGAAATCCAAGTCATCCCGGTATTCACCATGTCAATTGAACTTAGGCAGGGACATATTACTGCCGATAGACCGCAAAATGCAGCTGCTTGAGACAATGAAGGTAACTGAGGAGGAGTACGGGCAGCAATTGATTAAGGATGTGACTTTCATCAGAGACCAGGCGCGGTATAATCTAAGGGAGGCGCAATTGCAGCAGAAAAAGTACTTCGACCGAAACAGGAGAGATGTTGTGTACGCGGTAGGGGATCTAGTTAAGATACGTAATAAGAAACTGTCCTCAAAGGAGGAGAAGTACGCGAAATCCCTTGGACCGCGGTACACCGGGCCGTGGAAGGTAGTAGAGGTACACTCAGATTGGTCCTACAGTATCCAGGACCCGGACAAACCTAATAGCAATCCAATGAGGTTTCACACTTCGCTTATGTTACCTTACCACGAGAAAGAGAGCGAGGACCCGGTCCCGGTAGAGGAGTCTGTAATAAGTGCAGACGGAGAGTCGGGACCAGATACCAATGAACGTCCACAGCCGGACTCGGTGGTCACCGAGTCTGTACCATCACCAGATACCGAGACCATACCAGATTCCGGAGGGAGTCCCGGTAGCGCGGTTACCGCGACCGGAGGTACAAACCAGAGCACGGGTTGGAGAGGAGGTTTTGGACCTATCGACCTGTCTGATGACTACGAGGTAGACATTGATGACCCACCACCACCAAGACGCTATCCCGGTCGGGATCATAAACAACCAGTGCGTTTGGGCATCAACTACGCGATGACCGAGGAGGACACTGGCAGTGTCCATGAGTTCTCGATGTTAATGATTGAGATTGCTTAAAATAAATTTTTAATCATTTTTTTTACTTTATCTTTTATTCTTTCGTCTTTTGCATGGCGTGTTACTATATAAAATTTTACAAAAACCGAAAAAAATCTTTTAAAATTTTTATAAAACTGGAAAAAAAGTGTGTTTTAGGTTAAGGTGGGAAGGATAGGGATGTCTTGACGGGCACAAACCTATTCTTCCTCACGTCCTATGGTGTGTACGACGTTAAACTGCGCCTCACGCCTGTCCCGATCTCCACCGTAGGGGCAGGCATAGAAGGTAAGATCTGAGCTTAGGCGAAGGTCTCGTACCTTCGCTGGTAGGAAGTCAGAGCGAGCAAGAGGCTCGGGCTCAAAGCTGCGGGAGCATGTAAACCAGCCGGAGTGGAGCTCCATACCCCGAAGACCATCGCCAACGATGCTAGTCAGGGGATGCCGTGAAAGTCGGCCTAGCTCTAAGCTGTGAGCGATCTAAATATCAGCACAAACCAACATCCCGTAGGCCTTCGAAAGAGATGCTAGCCAGGGGTGAGTCCGTAGGCCCGCATTATCGCGCTAGGTCAGGACAGAGCGAGCAGAGTGTAGAGGGTGTGTACCCGTCCCGTAGACCATCTTGGATGCTAGTCAGGGGCGAGACCTGGTACGCGGTAGTGAAGTAGTGATCCCGTAGGCCTTCGTAAAGATGCTAGCCAGGGGTTTAGTCAGAAATATGGTGTGCGCCCGTTCCGAAGACCATCTTAGATGCTAGTCAGGAGCGAGACCTGGTGCGCGGTCTTAGACCAAAAAATCCCGTAGGCCTTCCTGTAGAGTTGCTAGCCAGGGGTTCAGAGTGAAGTAGGGTGTGTACCCGTTCCGTAGACCATCTCAGGATGCTAGTCAGGAGCGAGTCCTGGTACGCAGTAGTAGTGCAGAGAGCGGGATCGTCTCGTAGACCACCGGGGGTGCTAGTCAAGAGGCGAGTCTCGCAGTGGCGGTGAGAGAGTCGGGGGGATGTCCAGGTCGTAGACCATCAAGGATGCTAGTCAAGATATGGAATCCCGAAGCAGCGCGATGCTCAAAGCTTTGTGAGGATAAACTAAGCCAAAACCCGGATCGCGGTCTGGAAGACGCGGTCACTTGCTAGGTTAGTTAAGCATAGCAGTAGAGAGAGTAGAGACGCGGTTGTACTGACCGCGGTAGGGTCGAGGCCAAAACAAAACTAGGGGACTTAGTTTTATTTTCTTTCCCAATCAAGTCTGGTCTCAGTTCTTTCGAAGTTAGGCATCGGGAGTAGGGTAGTCGGACCCGGTGCGAGCGCGGTACTCAAAGCTTTGGGAGTATAAACTAAGCCTAACCCAGACTTAGTCTGGAGGACGCTGGTGAAAAATAGGTTAGTAAATATAAAAGTCAGCGGGACGAGCGGAGACGCGGTTATTCTGACCGCGGAGAATGTGGTCAAAACACTTCCATGGGACGATCGGCCAACTTCTTTGTGTTTGTAAACGTTGCCCGGCGTCGGATTTGAAATAAACAGCTGTCGAGAACTTCCCGAGCATGAATAAAATCGTAGAAGCTCGCATCGATTTATTACTGAGGTTAGAATAGAATCAGGCGCAGGGGTGTCATGAGCTGAAGTATGACACGATACTGAAGTAATCGCGGTCAGTCAGGGACCGGGATTAGCAATACGCAAGGTGGAGAAGCGAAGGATAGGCGCGCGTAGCAGAATAGACCTACTAGTACATCCAGGGGAATCACCGGTAGAGAGCCGCGTGTATAAACATTAAAACTCAACCGGAATGGGGACCGCTCGGAGTGAGGTGTTGCGGAACCAAGAACTCGACAAGGGTACCATTCAGGAGCAGGCGTCCAGATACCGGAAACCGTGGTGTGGTGTACGGTCACAGTTTAAAGTTTTCTGTGGGTAAGCAAAAAAGGCACGCGCTTAAACGTTAAGTATTTGCTCAATGCATCTTAGTTCGCACCAGAACACCTTAGAGTAAGGAGAAACGACCGGGATGGTTTCGGACCATCCAGAAGTAGCGGGGAATATCGTGGCGAGACCGGGCGACCGGGATCGCCGCACCAATAGTAGTTAAGTTTGGTTTTAAGTTTTCTTTTGCGGTATCGGGGGTACCGCGGTGATGGAATTTTGTTGTTTTGGCCGTGCCTCGGCGCGGCCACATGCATGAGTTTTGGGAAACACAGCGAGACGGAGGTGAGGGGAATCTCACTTAGACATTGTCTAATCTGGGGTTTTTAAATTTTTTTTAGCATGGAAGCCCCACCGCAATGGGAGCTGGACGTTGCACAGGCCTTTGGCACTGTGTCGTGGAAGGCTGCAGCATGCAGCGAAGGATTGAACGACCGGGCGTTCGTATCCGGATTACCTGATAACCCGGTGGAGTTCGGGTGGCCTTCGCGGAGTGTTAAGGCGGAGGCGCTCGAACGAGGTACGATTCGGGTCGCGGAGCGGCCACAAGATCATGAGTCCCTTCGAGGGTTGACAGAGGCCTACCGGCAGCAGGCTGAAGATTTAGAAGCCTTCAAATATAGTACGAAGGAGGATCTGCCGGCGAGGCGAATCCACTCATTTGTGGAGCGGGACGGGTCCTGGGACCAGAAGTCGTTGGAGACAAAACCGTCCATAACGAAGAAGCTGGTGGTGAACGCGGACATCAGCACAGACGAAGAAATTAGGGCCGCGTTGGATAAGTTCGCGGGGGCGACACACGTTGGGGTACACGTGTGGAGGGCCACCCGTCACACTACGAAGAGAGGTTACATATCAGTAATCGCGGTCACCGATGGGAACAACGTGGTGATCATGGGGTTTGCCACTTTACCCCACCCAGCCAGAGTAGTCGTGATGGAGTGGCTGGAACAGCATAAAGCAACTAAGTGGTTCTACGGTTTGGGATCACAGTTTGAGCTGCTCAGGAATTTCGCGGATACTCGACCGCGACACGCCGTAGATGTAAAGTACCTGTGGCAAAAGCTGTGGTCAGCAAAGTACAAGCGGGATGCACCGCGACAAGTGGAGGTAGTGATGTGCACGGTATTCCCGGGGATACAGGTGTCCCGGGTTGATATGGCGGAGGACACTAGGCCATCCAGAGATGAGGACACAGTGGTACTCCGGGACACGCAAGTGGAGTTCATGGCGAAAGTGGTGTTAGGCGTGATCAACTTGGGGCGGTTGTACGCGGAGTCTTATTCATCGCCGTGGATGGGATACGAACGATGGTTGAAGGCAGTGCCGAACAGGATCGAGATTTTAAGTGCACGAATGCCGGTAGTCGCGCCCCAATATACGGATGCGCTTCTAAAACAGGACGTGTTAATGCTGCTGAAGGAAGTGCGCGGTCTAGTAGATAAAAAACAGTTCAACCTTCGGCAGAAATTCGACCCGAGGGGTCTCCTTTCGATTCTGCTAGTGCTTCGCAGAGAGTTCGCGTACAGACTGGACCTACGACCGGGGGAATGGCTATCAATGCGGGCCATCGCATGGATGATTCAGGTGCCGCTGGTTTTGGGCAAATCTAATAAGTTAAAGACCCTGGATATTCCGTCGAAGTGGGCGTCCAAATGCCGGTGCGCGCAACAGGGTGAAGTGCACGGATATTTTAAGGACGCGTTCAGTGCCTTTGCTGAGTTCATCGATTTGTGGAGTGTAACGGATACCACCGGTGCCCATGAGAAGGACGCGGGCAGAATGATGCAGGGGAAGAAGAAGCTGGAAGGCTGGGTCAGGCTTCGGGATCTGCAGAAGCCGGTGCAAACGGTGATGAACATGGACGTGATCAATCTGCTGGACTCGACCGTGCAGATCATAGACCCGGATGGGTGCGAGTCTAATGCTTCCGCGGTCAGGGATGATGACTGCCGGCCAGAAGTGTTCATTAAAGATTGGGATGAACAGCGTAGCGTGACCCGGGCCGAGCAGAGACGGAAAGAAGAGGAAGACCGGAAAGCAGCCGCGGCATTAGAAAAGGAGAACGAGCGGATCGCGGCACAGCACCAGAAGCTTCAAGATGAAGCGATCGCGAAAATGAATAAGAAGCTTCATGCAGGCCAGACCGGGGCGTCGAGCTCGAGGGCAGCAAAGAAGGCAGACAACAAGGCCGCGACAAGACCGGCTCCAGCCAGGACCAGGAGTAAAGGCGGTGTAGTGCCAGACGGCGAAGGCACACCGGGATCAAAGCCAGTCAAGAGAAAGCGCTCAACACCAAAGGGGACGGCAGCCAAGAAGGTGAAGACGGTGAACTTGGCCACGGAGACCGAGGACAGTGAGGAGGATTCCGAGAACGATGAACAGGATCCGAAGCAGCTGCTGTCCACGGTGGAGTATGAGAGGACTCTGGCATCCAGCTTTATGAGCAAAGTTGGAGCGCAAGCGAAAGCCATCAAGGGCGCAGGGAGGAGAGTCATGAAGCTGTTGTTGGACACGGAGACCCGGGTATGGGATAGCAGGCATCCTGTATTAGGAAGGGTCTACGTGTTCAGCGCAGTGAGTGGCTGGCTCCTGCTGCCGGACAACCACATCAAATGGCAGAGACGCTGGCTGGCAGACACGACCAGGGGCCCGGTATATGCTCCTACGCAACCAGGAATGTACGAGATCGGGAAGGTTTGCCGAGTCTGTCGGGCAGTCGGTCATACAATAGTCTCGTGCTTGTCGGCGGAAGAAGAGCAGCCAGAGCGACCAGAGGAATGGGTGGATAAGTCCCAGCCTTATTTACGCAAGCCAGGCGAAGAGGACATCATGTTCCGGATGGATGTTATGCAGACGGCATGGAACCGAGTAGAGGTTAGAGCCCATGAAGCGGACGCGCCGGCCGGGGAGAAAGAAGTTCTCCAGAATCAATTGTTGGGATTAGTGCGGGGGCCAGCGACGGTGGGCGCGTATGACTTGATGAGAGCGATAGAGGCTCTCCTGAAGGAACAGCCTTGGATGTTGGTTCGTACACCTCGGGAACCAATGTTTAGAGATTCTGAGATGGAGCGCGGTCTCCAAGACGTGTACCTGCAAGTAGCGGGAGTGCTGCGGTCGGTGGCTGACTTGCGAGCGAGGAACTCGAATCCTGATGTGTGGGCCCCGGTGGACCGGGACGGATTTTATAAGGAAGTCGCAGAGCGGGTTCTGGCCATGCAGGAAGACCGAGCAGCACAAGCAGCGGACGCGTTTGGAAGTCAGAACACGTCCCTCCAAAGTGTGGAAGTCAAGGAGCCCGGTGCGGAGGACCCGATAGTCATTGGATCAGGCGGTAGTCAGACGGTGACCGAGTCGCCAGAAGTAAGTGTTCTGGGGGAAGTAGTGGTGCGCACGTCGGTCGGGTCGGGCATGCCGTTCTTTACGGATGATAACCAGTTGCGGATGCCTTTACGGTTTGACGAGAATGGGATGCCGATCGGGTTCAGCGAAGCTAATACTAGTGGACAGGAGCAAGCCTCGACCGGGATACTCGAAGTCTCGACCGGGATTACTGAAGATGCGACCGGGACGAACGAAGACCGAGATGATGAAGAGCCGGGACAGTCGCAGGAATGAAGAGGCATCATGTTGTATATGTGTCCATTAGTGTGGGTGTGAGGTTGTGGGGTCGCGGGACCGAAGATAGTGTATTTTTGTATTTTTATATGTTCTTTTTTACATTTTTTTTTGTTAATTCTTAAGAGTTGCCACGTTATGAGATGCATAGGGTGGTTAGAATCCGGCAGGTTCGGGGAGGAACCGGGATTGGGTATTTTTGTACTTTTATACGATTTTTTTTATCATTATTACACTTATTTTTTATGTTAACTATCATGTGTAGCACGTTATAAAGTGCATAAGATGGTGAGGATCTGGCAGGTTCGGAGAGGAACCGGGATCGGATGTTTGTACTTTGTGATTATGATTTTTGTTTGTCATGTGTTATTACTAGTTGATACATTTGTACGTTAGTGAGTATGATCGTGCACATGAGTGCGGCATTTTTTTTTATTTTTATTTTATTTTTTAATAAATCTTTGACTAAGTTTGGGGACATGACATTGTGTATGATGTTGATAGTATGGTTGTGATGATGCCGTCAGAATTTGGTTTTTGTGAAGGTGGCGGCGGGATAGGTTAGGTAAGAGATAGGGCGACCGGCCCGGTCAGTCAGTAGCTCGTAGGTGATGTTTTTATGTTGGGATGTAAGCGGGACACCGCGTTGAGATGAGTACCGAGACGAGCGAGGTTAGAAAGGATAGCGGGACCGGGATGACGAGCGCGGTCGCGGTCAGGGGTTGACAGCAGTGTGAAGGTAATGAGGCTTAGGCGGGACGGCGACCCGGCTGCAACAGTACGGCACTCTCTTTACACCTTTGTTTCAATGGGCACGTGCTTTGGGGAGCATCCAGCGATGCTGAAGCAAGTACTACCCGGTTGAAACAGGTGGGGGGGATAGTGTGAAGGTAAATATGGAAATTGTACTGTAGGGGTATTTATAGCAGTAGCGGGAAGTAGACAAGGAAGGTTGGGGATGGAGAACCAACCGACGTCGTCGGTGCAAGCAGTAAATTTCCACTGCGTATAGCCGGAGAAGAGTGTAGGTATAGGAGAGGAGCGGGGCTAGGAGTATAGCAGGTAAAGTAGGGCAAGTGGAAGAGACGGTTGGAGCTGAGGAGTATGACGTAGGCACTCTCTCGATCGTACGATCGCCGTCCTCTTCAGCAGGCGAACAGAGCCAGGACGGGACTTCCTATTCTACTCGTCAAGGAGACGCAACTAGGTGGAAAGCTAGTAAGTGAGGAAAATAGATAGCCCGTCAGCCATCTTGTTAATATTTAATTTATATTTATTTGCTTCATTCTCCTTCTTATTCTTCTCCTTTGGAGATCTTATTTTAATTACCCGTAAGGGAATAATATTGTGATTAATTAAGAGATCATTATTGGTTATTCGCGGAGTGATTATTGTACATTGTGTGAGGTTAACGAACAGTTCCAGAGTTCAAATAAAAAGAACACTCCCTCAGCTAGATTCTTGTGCTGTAAAGACATTGGACATTGCTTAGGCATTTATTGGCATACTGGAGCCAGCACAGTAGTACTATAGTGATACTCACCGTTCACCGGGTACCGGAGTATAACGGTCACCTTATTCATACTCCGGGTGTGAGTGTCGACGGACATACCGACACCTACACACCGGGTCATTGTAGTTGTGCATCCCATCCATAACCACGGAGCCCTTACCGAGTCACCGGGTTCTTCGCAGTCAGTCCAACGTAGCGAGACTTCGTGAGCAGGAACTTCGTAAGCGCGGTCTGCTAGGCCCGGTCGCTCTTTCTGTAAATAAGCGAGCGAGCCGAGGACGATCTCGCCCACCGAGGACCGCGTCGATCTCCAATCGCGGTCGAGGGAAAGGAAGAACACCTCCGACCGAGTCCGACCCGGTCGCGTTCTTGTTCCAACCACCTGTCCCGGTCGTGGTACGTGGGAAAAGGGGAGATATTGGGAAAATCCAGTTTACAAATATAATAAAATTATGTACTATACTCTCGCCAACACCAATGCTTTATTACAAAGGAAAACTTTCTTTTCCCAAGAATATGTGCATGTACATAATATGTAGTCGTATTTTCTATTTGTAGGAATAAATTGAACGAAATGAGTGTTAATTTCATACAAAAATTAAACACAAAAATTCAATTTAATTTTTAAAAAAATGCGGAACACGAAAGTTTACACAGTACTAACAGTTTCATTGTTCGTGAATCTTATTATCGTGTCAATCGTGCGCATTAGGCCAAAACCCTATTCGGTTTCGGTCAGGTGAAGCAGTTATAAATACGCATTTTGGTCAGCTGCATGACCTTTAAAATACCGCACTTTTCCCTTGGACTTATGTTTAGATTGTATGATTAATCTATTCAATAGACTAGTGCATTGTAATTGTTACGTCTACGAAACTACGAATGATGCGATGCATTCATAAAGTCCATTTATAAACAAAAAATTATTATTTTGACGCTGCATCCCCTACGTTGACATGCGGAAGTAAAATGACAAAATCACAATAGCTTAAGATTAGTGGCCAATGAGTAAGTGGTGAACAGTTGGCAGAAGATAGACACTGATTAAAGCAATGGAATTCAGAACTTAAAGGCAATGACGACACATCCAATGCAGAATGAATATATGGCTTATAACGTTAGTTTTGTTGGGTGTCATCCATCCTTAAACTCTTTCTTGAGACACCATTCACGAATGACAAACAATTATATACACTGTAGTAGGCAGCAGTAGGTATGTCCGCCAAAATAAAAAAAGTCATTATTTTTTCCGTTGTTTAGCCTTATTACTTGTGTGTGCTGCAGATTTTATTGTTGGTAATAACGGACATATAAAATTCACACAAACCATGAAAATTGGTAAATCCATGCGGCATAGGCAGTAGTAGTATCCGTAAATTATAGGTATTTATTAATGATTGTAGTACTCAAAGGTTGAGTGTGCCAATCTTATTAAATACTGCAAATTGAACTGAGGTGACGATGTAGAGATATTTAAGTAGTCAGTTTTGGTGTGTTTAAAATCAATTAAACAACTTCAAACTTCTGCAAATGGGAGAGCGGTTTCGCAAATTTTGAAATCATGCTATGAAGTATCTATCTATGGAGCTGTTAAGTAACTCTGAACGATCATAATCATAATATATCAACATTGAAAACTGCTACGTAATTATACTCTAACTTCCTAAATAACCTATGCCTTAAGCGCATTTGGCATTATTCTGCATTAATCCCCGACCCCAGTAAGTACAACGTTGAACGTACTCTCCGTTATTGGAATTAAAATAAATACCTCCCCAGGTGCCAGGAAGGTGCATATTATAAAATCTGATATATCGATTAAAATATAAAAACCTGGGCACGTTTTCTGGTAAAAAACAAATTGTAAATAAAAACTACCTGCAGTTGCAGTTATCCCAGCATGGCAAATTTTCGGTTTCACTAATCGTCCATGATATTTAAGTAAACAATTTGGAATTTAAGTTTTTTTTAAATACAAAAACACAAGAATATTGAAGATTGCAGTTCGAAGTTACAGACCAGCTTGCAAATCCAGAAAACTTAATTAGTTTAAAATGTAAACTGGAAACCACACTTAAAGAATTTCACAAAACTACCACATCTGACTCTGACATAAGTACACACACTTCACAGAAGACGAATGACTAACGAAAGATGAAAGATGAATGTTGAAGTTGAATCAACAAAGAACAAGTCTGAGTATGATCCTGCCTTCTGTTTTGTTTTTGTATTCGTCTTACTCCTTATTGTCCTGTCTTGTTTCTGTCCTGCTGGTTGACTTGATGTTGTTCTTGTTGTTTTTGAGAACTGATTGCTCAAGTCCCAAGATGAAATCTTGAAGGTTGAAGGTTGAAGGTTACACGCACATGAGAATATTAAGTCGAAGTTATGGAAGTGGAAGTGAAGACAATTTCTCCGAGAGAGTAAATGACTAAAAACTGGAACTGGAACTGAGTGTGGAGTAGATTATATTTTATCTATATATATATATGGAAGAAAGTAAGAAAGTAATTTACAACCTACCTTCAATTAATTAAACTGAATGGTATATGGTCAATGGTTATTCACAATTCCGTTTCTTCTGTCTGGACTGACTGGATTTAGAATTATGGACACGCTAGAGTTCGATTACTTTTGAACGGAGAACGACTGACGACGTGTGTGGAGTAGGAACCATCACCAGAGCCCGAGTCATAGGCAAAGGGTGAAAGGTAATCCTTTTGAACGCTGAAGATGGAACAAGAAGAGAACAGGGAAGACTGTGCCCGACCGACCGTCCCGGACGTCAAACTATTAATCACAATCCGCAATAACTCCAAACTCGAACTTATAGTAGAATCCGAAGTTCGGAGGAGTGCAGTAGTCGTAGTAGTAGTCGTAGTGCAGTGCAACTCGGAAGGAAGATTGGAATTGGAGTGTGAGGTACGGACATAACACCGAAACCAAATACCAATGATATTTTTGACTTAAAGCCCGAAGGAAATATACACAAGACAGACTCAAGACATCCACATATAAGACCCAGAGTACCGTTCCCGTCGTTCCTATAGTAATATTATAGTTTTCGTCGTTTAAGGGCAGTAAAAGCAGAGAGCTCCACTTCTACATTCTACTCCACACAACTTCGAACTTGGAAGTATTTCGAAGGCTCAAGAAAATATTATAGATGCGAATTGTGTATTATACAAATACAGACGAGAGAGAGAGAGGTACACAGATGCCCTATTATACGTCCTACTACTCACTACTAAACGATCTCCACTCAGCACCAGCACTGGGAGCTAGATAAAAAAAACTGCCACTTCTTCTGAGTTTCTGACTTCGACTTTTCCAAGTACTACTATTTACTACTACTACTACTACAGGACAAGGTATATTATGCATTAGACATTTTGGGACTGAGAAATGTAGAAAAGTAGAAATGTTTAAGGTGGACGACTGAGGATTGGATTTTTGTGTGTATATTCGTATATTGTGAGTGAGCAGTGAATTCTGTGTAGAGATGAAGGATATGTATACTTGAAGTAGTCCTTACTTACTACTACTACTGTATGCTTTTATAATATGCATTGTTTGTATGCACGGCAGGAACTGGCTCTTGCAGCAGTGCTCTTCCAAAGAAGAATTTGACACTCGGCTCCGCCATCATTTTCATTCGAACATTCACATTCTGTAGTATAACCTGGTTTTGCTTTTGGATTTGAGTCCCAACATAAAACGAGATGCACATGCCATCTCGACAACTTTTCTCTCCGTCCCACACAAATAAGTCTTATACAAACAGTCCCATCTTTCTGCTGATCCCTGCACAAATATCTATCTGTATAAATATATTTATTATGTATACCGGTCCGGTAATGCTATTTATTTTTATCAGTTTCTACATAAATTATAATCATGCAGACTTTTAAAATCACGCCATACTTAATTTACTTAAGTAAATAATAATAATGCATTCATTCTCTAACAATGTCCTATGGGATATCTATTCATATATATATATATAGATGTACTGGCGCTAGGTCTTAGGACTGGCTTTAAAAGGTTCATTCATTTTCATTATTAGTTATTGTTATTGGACACTTATTTAGGTGCATATACATACCATTCCTGCAAACAAAGTATTCCCTCTAATTATATGATGGACGACGGGACCACCCATGCAGACATCGACGACTTTCTCTTTTTGTGTTAGAAAATAGATTTGAGATGTTTGTCAAGAACGTTCTAAATTCCTAGCCATTTAATAGGGAGCCGGGAGACAGGTTGAAGTTAAGTAAATTAAAGTAATTGCTTTAACATCATAACAACACAGCGAATTCTCACTAATTTCCAGGGAAAGACAGCTTTTTACTACATTACTACTCACTATGGTCGTTACTTTTGTATTTGATTTTATCATTTCTTACTACTTTTTCTAGAGAAGGGAACTCTAGAAAGCCGAGAGAATGAAGGTTGAGAGTTGAGATGTGTTGCTAAAAAAATCCGTATTATTTTAAAAGCCTTCCGCACGTTTAATTCTGCTAAATTAAACGATGCTTAATTTTTGACAGTACTTGTACAAACGGTACAAAATGCTCAGATGACACTTTCAGCATTACTGACTTTTCAAAATCCATTTATACTGATTATTATAATAATTTTTATTGTAAGTAAAATTTCAATGCTGTTGACTGCAATAGTTCTGCACTGTGTAATGCACAATGCAAATAATGCTACAAGCATATTATGTTTATATTATTTATGGTGGTAAGATTTTCTCCATCACGCGGCAACACGCGGGCAAAACGACGAGTTGTGAGTTTTGGTTTCTGATTGCCCATCACATATTATGTAGTCACGTCATAAAACTCTAATACCAAGCTGGAAACTAGCAATTTGGCTTACACAATTTGAATAAAACTGTTTCACTTTCTCTACAGAATAGGTCATTTCAATTAGTAGTTGAAAAATATGTTTAGCAAATTGCAATGTACTTGTAATAGTGGAGAAGTGGAGATGATATTTAAATGATTGCCATATTTTTGGAACTAATAATTATACAGCACAGTATAAATACATTCTACACACTACCCTACTATATATGCATAATTTTGTTCAAAAAACCTTTTAAACCAAATTGGAATTGTTTTAAAGTTTTTATTCCTAATCAAGGGTGTCGTCGCATCTCATATTAAATCATACCAACTTCAATGCACTCTTATAGTTTACTAATAACTTACAATAAGAATTAAAAGCACACATTTAATGCGCACAAGACTGCTGAAACCTAATGAAATTCAATGTATGTATTGAGCAAATGTTTGAAAAGGTATATATAAACTAGGTAGGTACCATAATTCAAAAAAGCGTTGCGACTACAGTGCTACATAAGTACCATGTAAGGTAATCTGCACTAATGTCAGGACTGACTGCTGTAGGTGGTACTATACTGGAATAATAAAGAAACCATGTGTGGCCCAGAAAGGGCCATATAAGCTGCAGTATGGAAATACTTAATCGGCCGCAGACAGAATTAAATAATGCCCTCGTATTCAACCGGAATAATTTATTGCTAAACATGGGTTCGCATTACAATAACTAAAGCAATTTATGTTACCAGCGAATGAAACTTATAAATAGTAATTCCAAGGATCGTGTCATTCGTGTGATTTACAAAGGTCAAACTGAACAGGAAATATATATACTAATAATAACGGTCCTTGTGCAGAACGAACATGTCTTCACACTTTATATCTTCCCAGAAGAGAATACATCACGAAAAACCATTTACAATAACCAACACCAATAATTATAACGGCAATTTAGTTTCAAAAAATCTAAAACAAAAGCAACAGAGCTAAAGTCGAACTGCAGGGTTAACAGTAGGTATACTTAAAAGGAACTTTAACTTTGTAGTAAACAGAAAGTTGTTATTTTAAAGTACTTTGAACTTAAAGAATCAGGTAGACAGTCAGATTCTTACGGATAATACGATTTTATTCCCTATGTATACTACAAAAGAGCATAGAGCCATTAAATCAAATAAACTCTACGGTCAATAGTCAATCACAAACTTACAAATATAATATTAATTTTGAGTAATAGCCGAATCATGTGGAGGGGAAATTCTAATAACTGATTCAATCAATTTGAGAACAAATGTGACAAGTTAAGCATTTATGAAGGAACAGGAATGCCAGCTTCAACTAAAACTTTATCCACAAGTGGTTTACAGACTTGGAAGATCTGATCGGCGGTACCACTGGCTTCAATTGTAGCTACTTTAACAGCATAACGATCCATAACAGGCTTGGAGACTTGGTGGAAGGTTTCGAGACGCTTTTTGATTGTTTCTTCGTTATCATCAACACGTCCGGATGACTTTGCCCGTTCAAGCAACCTTTCAATCATTACTGCATCGGCAACTTCAAAGTACAGAATCAATGCACATGGTGCAATCTATTCAAAGATACAAAACCCCATTTTATTATTAGCAGATCTGCAATTCCAATTCTGACTCATATTATGGATACATCAATTAAGAAATAATTTACAGAACAAGGAAATTAGACTTACAGCTGCTTCGAAATCTTCGCCCTGCTCAATCTCTCGTGGATACCCATCGATCAGGTAACCCTTGGCAGAAGGTAAATTCTTCAGCATTGCCTGTTTCATGAGGTCCAAAACGACAGCTCGGGGTACCAAAATACCTTTCTGCATCATTTCATTAAGTTCTTTACCCTTTGTGGAACCTGAAGCAACTTCTTCACGAAGAAGATCCCCAGATGAAAGATGTACGAATCCGTACCTTTTCACCAATTTTTCACACTGTGTTCCTTTGCCAGAACCTGGTCCACCCAATACCCATACGATGGGCAGTTTTGATTCTCTTAGAGTAGCTAAATCCTGCAAGAGGAAATTTAAAAAATGTATTTTATTTTACTTGTACAATTATACATGCTGCAAAACATCTATTTATTTCGATTTGCCACACTTATTTTTTGAGCTACTTTGAATTCTACGCAATACAGACTGCCTTGCCACCTTTGCTTCCTGATTATCCATTGCATTAGTATTCTTCTTCCCACCACAACACAAAAAACCCATACTGATATCGTGTTACGTCTTTGTATTCCATTAATTTCATGGTTTAAAAATATGTATTTCCAACTAGCGCTACAATAACGCTTGCCATAAAGAAACAGTAAGAACAGCATACATTTATAAGAAAAGTAAATGGCCCCAGCAAGCCATTTTGTACTAAATTTTAAGAACAGCTTTAAAAAAACAAAAGTAGTAATCTTCCACAAAAATATCCATTTTATTGTACTTTTAACCTCCAAAATTATTGCAAAAAAATTAGTAATACTAAAGGAGCTTATTATAGTGTTAGTTAAACAGGTTTAAATTCAATGAATTCGATAATGGTTTACAATAGTCGGAGTATTCATGACAACAATCTAGTTTAATCCATTGTTTTAGACAACAAGCCAACCCTTGCTTGACACATAATGAAAAATCGATTAAAATTTTTAAATGCTGACTTTACTTTATTTTTTCATACGTGCGTTGTGTATCAGACTAAAGACTCAAAGAAATAAAACCCTGAATAATAATATTATACAGAAACATAAAACCCGATTCCCGATAGGTTTCCAGCTGTAGCAAATTAAAATTACATTTCATCCTGCACGTAGTTAATACATATAGGTATGTGATATGTATTAATTTAAACCACCGAAAATTTAATGTTTATTAAGGACTGATGAAAGCACACACAATTAAAACATACAAACTGAATGTATACGATAATTGATGTCTTTTAATTAAAAATAAATTACTTATTCTCTTCTCCACGAAATTTAGCTAAATTTAGTACTGTCTACAAGTCTTAAAAACTTTGATGCAATATTCTTTATTCTTTCTTTATTAGTATCGCTATATAAAATCATTCTACGTACTCGAATGTTGAAGGCGTTGCTAATTAACAAACAATGCGATAATTTTAGTCGTCCTTTCAAATACTCTCTTTTAACTAAGCAAAATTATAAAAATAAAGTGACATAATTATTTTAATATCAGCAATTTAAATTATGAAAATTATATATCTTACCCCGTCTCCGCTCATTGTAGTAGAATGAGAGATGAAATCAGAAGATGATTAACTTGTTAATGTTCTGGAACCGGACTGCCTCACTGGAATGAAAGTAAAAGACTGTGTCAGCCAACAACTCAAAGATGACTCCTTCGAAAAGAATACAAGTGAACAATGCAATAATTGCAAGTTTCCCTGGTTGGCAGCTGGTGCTGGTAATATGGGTGAAGGTTACTAGAAAAAGAAAAAGTTACATTGATACTTCGGAGGACCAGGATAGAAGTAGTAATTGCAGATGTTTAATTTTAGAAACGAATGCCAAGGTTTTGGGGGTACGGAAGTTAGTTACAGATATGTATACATGCATACTATATTATTCAAGAGTATATACAAATTCTTATGCAGTACTATGTAACACTTGTCGCGGGAGCTATGTGACTAGTCAACGAGGACTCGTAATAAACGACGACCGAACCGAATCGATTATTATTAGGTCGTAACATCTTCAGAGTCAGAGTACTATTTAACTTACAACCACAACGGCGATGACGAAGCGTCACCTTATACTGGCAATTAGGCACCAAGTTGAAAACAATAGGACACACAACTGCTCGGCAAGTGTTTTTTCCAATCAATTATTATCACGTGCCTTTAACTAATATGCTTAAAAAGCACAGTCAACTCTCTACTAATTGTAATGTTTAATGCTTACTACAGGCGTTAAATGAAATCTTGCGTGTAAGTCTACAATGCGCATAATACTTTGAATTACATGTACCCAAATCGACGACGGAAAAAAACCCTTACTACAGGTTAACAATATATATTTAATTCAGAACTATTGTAATTGTACCATAAATGACTACAATCTACAACCTATTCAGTTCACCCTTTCAAACTTTCAATACGAACTAATGCTGCATAGTGAATATATATTCTACATGCAACTTGTCAGCTCTTGTGCTAAAATAACTGTCAGTCAGCCAACCAGCATGCCACTCTTAAAGTATTTGTATTATTGTACTACAGTCACAGTGCCATATTTCATATTTCATATACGTTCCGCAGTTTAATTAGATCTATAATTTGTGAAATTACACGTCATAAGTATGTCATTAGTTAAATCAACTATAATTTTAGTATAATTTTCTTTGTTAAAAAAGCTTTTAAACTTACAACTTCAACAAATTTTCATGGATAACTGATCACGACAATGTACTTAAAAGAAATGAACTCCACAGTATTCATTATTATTATTTTTTCATGTTTCGGCTGATGCGAAATACAAATTTAACATTCCAATTCCAATCCAAATAATATTGCGCCGCATGTGTAACATTGATTGCAGGCTATGTTTCCCACAATTATTTTTAAAATGCTAGCAACAAAAAATAAATTAGTAACACCAATGCCAAACGTAAACGTATACAAACTTCGTTTTTGACTTTTGATGATTTTTTCCAAATAAAAATCAACTCAGGAAGGTTCAAGATGGAAAAACTTAAATACAGGAATAATAAAAAATCCAACAAAATATTTATCTTTTATGAATATTTTGAACTTGGACTTTGAACCCTTACTTCTGTAGTACTTATTCATTTTGTATAACGTGTGGAAGTTGGTACTACTTACACTCTTGATATATTTATTTTTGCTGTAACTGATGCTGATGGAAAGCGGTATGTACGTGAATGTTAAGTGCCCTGATTTGCATAATATGATAGGGAGCTATAGATAGAGCTAGAGTTGCTAGAGTATACTATAGTACCGATTACCGAAACGGAAATGCCGACAACGCGACTGTACATAAACTAACTAAATTTAACACTTGAAATTGGACAATGTAACTTGTTTTGCAGAAATTATTTAACTATATCCAAATTATCTTTAAAACCTATATGAATTGATTAAGTGTAAAATTGATGAACTCACCTAGTAAATTGAAATTACAAAATTCACTCCACGCAGCAGAGGTGAGTTAACAAGCCGGCTTCCACTGAAGAAAGGACGGATGGTTGAACTTGAAGTTGGGACTTGGAATCTTTTAACGAAGGTGATGCGATGGGATTTCAAACATCACTCATCCTCCTCACTGTACTGCTTTGCTTGCCCCCTCGTGGCGTCCTTCAATACTCGTTTTATCGAGTAATAAATTCCATGACGGGGAAGAAGTTGATTTAAATCTTCACAGGTAGTAAATGCTCACACAACTAACACTTAATAGTAGTTAACATATTCATAATAATAATTATGGGATTATCTTCCCAAATCATAAATAACTAGGCATATTATGTAGGAGGAATATGGGGAATAGTTTGCAATTTCGTTTTAACGACATATCACTAGCCAGACTTAAACTTTGAAATCAAACCTCTCGCAGTCTTATATTCTGCAGATTCTTAATACAAATTATTACTTTGAAATTGGTAGTGTCGGAAAGATCAAGGTCACATATAATATATATAATCATCATCATTATACGTACTAAAAAAAATGAAATTATTCATGTCAGAAATTGGTATGCATAGATTTAAGGCAAGGAAATATTGGCAACTTCAATAAACTGGCCTGGCAAAAGGTTAAATTTACATACACCACTGCCAAACTGTGAGCACAAAGAAGCGCGTCGATTTTACTGACTAGTGAGCTGTGAGTTTGTTTTTAAGGAGGGTACTTTTAGATAGAGATGCCGAAAGATGTGCCTTACTATTTTTAGTAGACATACATACATATAGTTTATATACCAAGTATTCTTAAGTAATGGTAGCCAGTAGCCAGGTTTGGTTTTGGTTGGGGTTTGTGGTGTATAAGTGTATATATCTACACTGCATGCATAATTATTTGCAATAAAGTTAAGTAACACTATAACTAGTAACCAGCAGTTACAGCAGTTCTTCATATTAGCATACATATATATATAGATGTGAACTACTTTATTTTTTTACTTCAAAATGCTGTTTCTTGGTAATACCTAAGTCCACGAAAAAATGTATGCGTATGCAGTAAAATACTCGCCACTCAATCCTCTATCTGTACACAAATTATTTAATTTTAAACTAGAAGCTGTCATTGCACGAATTAAAAAGGTCCCAAAGAAAAATAGCGGAAATGCCCTAAATGTGTATCACAGGGTCCAACCACGGAAATTTTCAAAGCATTATTAATTTCATAGGGTCATAAAAATACGTAGAATCGTATAATTTTGCAAATAAAACAGTACGCGTTTCAAATATATTCTTTTCATTTTGCCATGTCCCAGTGATGTTTTTGATGTTTTTCGGATTCACTTTTTTAGTGTGACGTACTTTGATTGTGATACTAATAATTATTAGCAGAAATAAACATGGTTCACATTTAGGAACTTTTAATCAAATTGACGCTGTTTGTTTTTTCATATCATAAAATATCTATAGGTATGCTAGATAAAAATTAATTAGTGATGAATGTAATTACACTGCTTTGAAGCTACCAAACAGTTTTGAGGAAAAGCAGAGTTTAAAAATATATTCCGTATATTCTATAATAATACGCGGGTTTGTAATAGTACGCGGGTCTGAGAGGACTCAGTTTGAATAGTGCGCGGGTCTATTTAACGCAGTATTAAATGGCAGTACGCGGGACTGTAATTGTACGCGGGTCTGAGAGATCTAAATTTGAATAGTACGCGGCGCGTACTATTATAGAATATACGGTATTTCGGAATATTTTGATTTGAATTTAGTCAGTATTAATATGAATTGTAAAACAAACTATGTAATAAACAAAGTGAAAGTCAGTTTGGATGTTTACTATAATTTTTCACTGCCTGGGAGTTAAAGGGGGTGGTGTCAAGGTGGCAAGGTGCAAATTATACTGGGCTAAGTTAATTCGACTGGAAAACGTTACTGACCAAACAGATTTAGATTTTTGATATCGTAGCGTATCTAATTTGATTACCTTAATTGCAACTTGATAGTATGTCTGTATATCACGTCGTGCTCGTACGTACAAAAACGAGAAATCTTTTCGTCTCTATTCAGCTATAAAGTAAACCAGATTCACTTTTAGATAATCTTGAATCCCACTACATCCTAATGGAGGTACCTGCCTAACTTTATTTGGATAAGTTTGCGGTGTTAAATTTTGAAAACAACTTGAATATAGACATGCACCTACGTATATTTATGCACACTCACATAGAGGTTACAATTTTATTTGCATGAAATAATTTGATTACTTCAAATTAATACTTGAGAATCATATTTATTTCTATGCGGAGTAAAAGATATATAATAAATAGCTCGTAATGCTTATGTATTTGGTTAGTTAATCTACAAATATATTTAAATATGCTTTTTGCAAGTACTTGATGGCTCATCACCATCACCATGTACATAGCCTTGCTGAAAAATATGTACTGAAGACTGCGGGGAAACCGTTTACGTTTACGGTGGTCACAACTTACATTATGTTTTACAAGCCGTACAAATAGTTTTGATACATTGCCAAAACTTTTAAACTGAAAGCAATCAGAAATTATCTGCCTCATCTGAAGTGCACAAATTATAAAATAAACTCACTCCGAATCCTGTCTTCCTTCAAAAGTTGTTTTCAAAAAGGACAAAGGGAAAGATTTGGAGGAGAGCAGTTCATTTTTTATGACTCTAACAATAAGAAAGAGACGAAGAAACTATAATTTCATTCTTCGTTCGAAATACATTTCTATATTGATTCATATAGGCCAAACATACCATTTGAATTTATATCTCAATACATTACTAGGTACTTCTTAAAGTAACAATACAACCTACAAGTATATTCGTTAAAGAAACATTTCAGGACATATTAGGGGTACACCCGACTGCTCTCAATGCCTCTCAAATACTCTCAACGCTAAATTTCTCAAATTATTACCATAGATACGGCACTCTCAGCAGAGTTGAGAGAGATAGCGGATTCAACAATGTTTAGTGAGATTTGAAAGGCAAGTAAAGCAGTCAATCTCAAACTGACATAGCTTTTTATTATTGAAATTACTATTAGTCGGGTGCAAAGATTTCATATTTATCGAGGATAAAATCTCAATCCGTAGCTATGGTAATAATTTGAGAAATTTAGCGTTGAGAGTATTTGAGTTTGAGAGGCATTGAGAGCAGTCGGGTGTACCCCTATTATTTGTTCAGAGGAATGCAATTCATAAAATCACGAGGGAAAGAGGGAATTCGCTAAATTATTTTAACAAAAAATGAAAAAGTATCTGTAATCTGTAGAACGTAGAACAGATGAAGTTTTCAGTTGTTAAGGACATCTAAAATAAAGTATGCTATATGTTTATCGTAACTTTATCACAAATGGATTTTATCTTCGTAACATATATTTAAGTATACATACCACATCAGAATTGTATTTCACCAAAACTCGTGATGAGAGAGAAGCGATGGGACAATGCTGTTGTAGACATTTCAATTCAAGGATTCAAGGCAAATCGACTAACTATAAGCATGTGGAAGTAGTGGAATTCTTTTGTGTGTTCCTATATTTCTATTTATAACTATTTATGTAAAAAAACATATTGGGTGCTAGTAATAGAATACATGATTACTATATTTTTTATATTGCACCACGAAAATTTTGAAGGTGAATTGATCTTGTAATTAGCAGATGGTTGGTTATGCGTGAGTAGAGAAGAAAAGACAAAAAAATACTTTTAATTATATGTTACGTAGCATCAACAATCAACATACCTGACAATCATTCCCCATGCCCAAATCTTTCGTCAGCAGTCTGTCTTGGTCAGTATACACAGCTTGAAACCGCTGAAGCCTGAAGGATTTTATTTCATATGAAGAAATAATTGTTTACTGACTGATATGCATCCACTGATGAGATTATGCAAGGATTGGGAATCCTGTAGATGTATGTAGAATGGTTGTAGGACACATTCCCCCTGGACAAAGTCTCCCCGGACATTTTACCCCCGGACATTTTCCCCCCGGTCATTTTCCTCCCGGACTTTTTCCCCCTATAAGTAACAGCGGACATTTTCCCCCTAGTACTAAAATGCAACAACTGGTATGTGGTATTTCACTACTGTGTAAGGGTGCATACTTTGAGAAGTAACTCAATGTTGTAAGCTATAGGACTAGGAGCTGGTCTTGAGTATTATTTCACGATTTGCTTACTAATTACTACGTAAATTTTAATGTTCTGCAATCTAAAAACCTACTCACATTATTACATACTTTTAATTACTATGTCTGCTGATCTGACCAGCAAGGAAATGGTTATACACAAATCCGCTTCGGTTGAAGTTTTATTTTATCAGTGTCCATCAAGAACTCGGAGCAGTGTCACTGTCTTAAAATACTTACTTCTATTTTAGTAGAAATTGCAATGGTTTTATAGAAATAATTAAAACAGCGTCTGGTGGGAAAAAAATCGCATTCGAAGAGTTAATAAAGTATATTTTGCATAGAATTTGTGAGATTATATACAATCAGTGAGAATAAAATTAAAACATATTCTTATAACCCAGCATTTCATAAATCATCACTTAATCTTACGACACATAACATTTACGAGTTTGGGGGGAAAATGTCCGCTGTTACTTATAGGGGGAAAAAGTCCGGGGGGAAAATGTCCGGGGGTAAAATATCCGGGGAGACTTTGTCCAGGGGGAATTTGTCCGATTACCATGTAGAATGCGTAGGCTTGCATTTATTATAACAGAGGTCAAAAATAATTTACGAACACCCAAACCTAAACGAAAAATATCCTATACCCATCGCTATGTCGCTCGGATAAATATTTGTACCTCTACGTGTTTTTGGGCTGTAAATAACTTAAAAGTAGCGGCGGATTGAATACACACTGTTTTTATATTTTTTTAATTAAGGTTGTTAACGTTCATATAGTTATATTTGACCATTTATCAGTGCATCTATAGTCCGTAGTCAGTCACCTTTGCTTTCAAGTGGTGGCAATTACTCGTCCGCTCTGAACTCTGGAAAATCGTTACACACACGTATAAGAAATTAATTGGTAATCCGAACTCCGAGAACGAGAACTAATGCGAGAGGAAAATACTATAGTGCAGTGCAGCGGTGTTACAAAAAGCTGCTTTTAGCCAAAAGATATCTGCGCCACACTTTTCCTGAGCTGATCTTTTCCCGTACGGATTTTTAATTTTCCATGTTGAAATTACTGAAGCTTAAGATGAACTTATAACACTAACTAACTAGATACATATATTAATTGGCCCGTCTTTACTAAAAGTAAATGTTAGCACTAGCTGTAGATATGAGTACAACCCTTGCTTAGCTTTTCTATGGCTTTTTCCAGCTTTGCTGCTGAGAGTAGAGATGAGAAATGAATAAACTCTGTATTATGGCAATCATCTCATAGAGCCCCAGCCCATAGCTTGCAATTCAGAGGATTACAATTTTGTTTTTGCCACTACTGCTCATGGCCCTATGTAATGCTAGCAAAAAACAAAACAGTTTCATGTTTTTGCATCTTGGATGAAAGTGCATATAGGTATAGCATAACATTAGCTGCGTTCTAACAAAGCCCCTTCCCCTATAGGAGAACAAAATAATGATCTTCACGGGAGAGTGTGATCCACCCGACTGCAACTGTTGTATTAGCAATCACAAAACTTGAGAATTAAACTGAATAATTAAACTTTCAAAAGATTCAGTTGGCATGGAAATGATATTTATAACTGGAAAATTTATTTTATGTGTACAGTTTACTATTTCTGATGCTTGACTGCATGAGCAAAGTTAATTCACGGGTTTTGCTCACTTACAGATATGCAAATGATACCACAGATATAGTAGTAGGCGTTTGGGTTTTGAAAATATCTTATAGAGAGTAGGCTTCTGTGTGATACAACGTTGTTGTGCGTAGCTACTTTTTGTGTTCAACAAAAGCCGGTATCGGTATCTGTAGTTGCATGTAATTATGTCTGGATGTACATATTTTTGTCTCCCACGCTGTATCTTAATTTTATCAGAATCAGACTCCCGAGACCTGTCTGTCTATATTCAGTGCAAATCCACATCGCCTATTACGGATTTTAATGCAAGGCTATTGTTTTTTGTTATTCTTTTCCCTGCAAAATAGCGAAAGGCAGAGGACAAAGCCGAAGCCAACACCCACACACCAACCTGATTTCCTAAAACTCATACATGTAGAGTTTTCTGTTTTGACTTTCCCCTTTCAACAATTTTGCCGCTAGCACTGGGGCACTGCACTAAAACTGTCCAAAATTTCTAAGGTTTTTCCTATAGCATTCCTTCTTCTGCTGATTTTGATGTGGTTTGTTTCGAGGCAGTTAATACAGTCCTCCTATTGCAGCCACTTTGATTATGGGCTTCCGCCTACGTTTTTATATTGGTAGGGAATTTGCACCAAGCATATTACTTATTACCCTTACGTTTGGAGATGCAAGTAGGTACATATCTTTACCTGCAGTGATAATGTAGGTACTAGGTACCCACCAGCCTGTGGCCCTCGCTGTGGTTGAAATATCTTACGAAGTCATTCTGAATTCTGGGTGTGAGCATTCTCACTGCTCCTTCTCAGTCAGCCACGGACGCGAAGCATTTAAAAGAAAATAAACGCATCCATAACTGAAAGTGTATGCGTCTGCCAAATGAAGTTTTAAAGAGTTATTAAATATGATGCCTTTGACTTTCTTCCACAAAACTTTATGAATAATTGGAAATAATTAAAAATAGTTTTTAAATTAAGGATAGTTTCCCCGTTGCGAAGTATATGTACATTTAGACTGAGGAATGGAAGATCCATTTCACCTCTAATTCAACCTCTGTATTCCGCTTTCATTTCACCCGGTGCATTTTTCGACCCTTCTCTACTCGTTAGTGGAGTTATATGCATGTAATAATTGGTATTGCTATTACACAGCATAATGAAGGTGCTTAATAGGTTCAATAACTATACGTAGTTTGCTGTATTTGTTGAAAGTGCAAAGCAGGCTACGCAATACAATTATTTCAGACAATCCTGTGTAAAAACTATTAGCATAGCTTATTTTGAGTTACGTCATTTTCGAAAGTATAGAAAATTGACGCATGTGTGTTGAAAAATTTAGTTACCTAGGTACACCATTTTTTAAAGGACAAGGAATACGTTGGACTATATTTGAATAATTTTTAAAAATTTCGAATTACTTTCATTTTTTAGTTTAATAAAACAAGATACATAAATAATTGTAAACAGCTTCAACCGTGCGGCATTGTTGTGAAAACTTGATTACTAAACATTGTTTGTTAGTATTACTATATCATAACCAAGTAATCTAGTTTTACTTAGTATTATTACAAGAATATTTTCAGTTGGGAAAGTGGAAAATACATTAAATATAGAACGTGATTATTTTCTTGTTACAATGAGAGAGCAAATTGCCTAATATATAATACTAGACTTTAGGTCACTTGCCAGCAAGTGAATTTGTGTTGTCATAGACATACCCTAAATTCAAAATAAACAACCGGACATGACCACGAACACGATCCTTAAAATAGTACTTGGATTTATCAAATCAAGTTTTATAGCTCATTATTATAAAACTGAAAATTACAAGTCCTTTGCCAGACTTTGTGAAATATTTTTCGAAAGAAACAATTCTGTGGATAAAGCAGTACAAGTTAGAAAAGAAGTTGGTGACTGACTTGTTTGTTAAAATCTATCTCTTCCAACTGTTATATTCCTCACATTATCAGAAACCTAAAAGTGGCAATGGTTCCCATTTTCCCATTTACAATAATTCAAAATAACCGCAAATGGTATATACATAAAACATTTAAAAATCAAATTATGATTTTAGAATGCTTTATTAAAACTGTTAAAATTACCTATCGTCTATATTAGCGGATTTTCAATTTATTACATAGGTACTGAATTACTGAATTCTTTTAAAATATCCAAATACAAAACGGCTTTAAAATAAAACACTCTATATAGTATCCAGAATAGTTAGTAAGGTAAATAGAAGTGTAAATATTTTAATTCCAATATAAATAAATATATCCTTACAAACGAAGGAGTGCCTTAATTGAGAGGAACATGATTTATTAATTAGAGGAGAGCATCTAAATGTCGATGAGCACCTGAATGATAAGTGATGGTACATCTAAATGTTGAACAGCAACTAAATCTTTTTAATGCAATGCATCTAATTAAGGATCTGAAGAAAAAACTGAATGGTTATACTGCAACGCATCTGAATTTAGTAGAGCATCTACGAATTTATTTCATAGTACATCTCCGCGTCGCACGTCATCTAAAAGATGCTCGTACCTCATCTTTTACTGTTTCTGGCAAACAGCATCTAAACACTAACTAAACACTACCTGTGATGTATGTTGCACAGCAACTAAATTTTATCTAACTCCCAAAACACGATTCATCTCAAGATGCATTTCTGTTTATCAAATAATTATGCATTAGCAATGAATATCAGAAGTGTTTCAGACGTCTTTTACATGTTGTTTTACGGACAGTGTACATAAACATATATTACAATTTCGTTAGTGTCGCAATGCTAGCCTTAAAACAGCTAGTTTAGCTTCTATGAAAAATTGTGTAGCACGTTAAATGTTAGAATACTATTAGTGCAATATGAGCAAATTTGCATATTAGATGTAAGTAGGTATGAACATATCATCCGTGAAGAATCAAAATTACCCATATCCATTTCTGGCCAAAAACAATATCCACTATCTACAAAAATAATGAAATGTACTTTCAAAACATGTAAATAAAACATTTTGCACTTTTAAAAACTTGCAAATAAAACATATCACGCTTTTCAAAAAGATGTAAATAGAAAACTTTACAAAAACATACAAATAAAATATTTTGCACTTTCCAAATACATGTACGGTAAATGATCTAATACAACGACCCACGTTATATCAAAACTCCGACCTGTACCCCCCGCGTTATATTAGAGACCCGCGTTGTATCAATTGTCAATAATTTCACACTCGTTTGAGAAAAGCAATTTGCAATAATTGTGCACTTTATTCAGTGCGCAGAGTGGGCGAACAAAAACAAAGTAGGTAGGTACCAAGATACAGGTGGCTAAATAAGAAGTAGGTGCCTAGGTAGGTACTTATATTACAAAAGGTAATTAATATTGTAGCGTAATATTGCGTTGTATTAGAGACCCGCGCTGCATTAGAGACCCGCGTTGTATTAGAGCATTTACGGTATATGGAACATTTTACGCTTTTAAAAAACATGTAAATAGAACATTTTACGCTTCTCAAAAACATGTAAATAAAACATTTTACGCTTTTCAAAAACATGTAAATAGAACATTTTACGCTTCTCAAAAACATGTAAATAAAACATTTTACGCTTTTCAAAAACATGTAAATTGAACATTTTACGCTTCTCAAAAACTCTTAAACATTTTACGCATCTTCTTCATTTCGTATTTTTATGACATTACATACATAGTTCAATTTGATTTTCGCTTGAATTGGATATGGGTCATTTTGGTTCTTCAAGGACGATATAGTGTGCAGTGTATGTGCTTGTGGTTTATATAATATACCTACATTAGAATAAGCTTTTATTTGATTTTCAGATGTTTTTGGTCAAGCGCATTGTCCAAATTAATGAGAATGAGGTTGAAATTAAGCCTTAACTGCATACGTATTGCTTGTACACATGCTCCCACACGTATATCTGCATACTCATACACGATAGATACTGGAGGCTGCAATTATATTTCTAGGGAATTTAAGACTATTATTGCTAAATATATATGACACCCAAATCAATTTTTAATCCGTTACGGGCGACGGCCATAGGACACGCCACACATAAAATAGAGAGAAACATGATATTAAAATCACTCCCACTGACTTCCACTCCAGAGTGCATTCAGGAGGAAACTCCGGGTGGAATACCGGGAGTAAACCAGAGTGAAAGTGAAACTTACTCGCTCACTCAATACACAATTTAGAAGTAGGTAAGTTGGTAATTTAAACCAAGCAGCCACCAGATTCATTACCAGAGGCGCGCACCTTCCCAACTCTCAGCTCCATGGACTGACTCCTACATAGCTTTTGACTCAACTATCTGTACAGTTTACTTTACCTCAAGACTCAAAACTCCAGAGTTTCACTTTACCATCTGCAAAGAATTCAAGCAGAAAATGAAATGAGACGGAATGAAATCAGCAATCCTTCTGGCTATCTGGACTACTTTATTTCTACTAACCATTCGTCTTCTTCGTCCTCCTGCACACAACATTCCACACGTTGCCCCCAGTTTTCTTTCCCTTGTCTTTCAAACCCCCCTCACCATCTAATAGGTACTGCATCTCCGGAACAATACCAGCCATTTAGAAACTTAAATTTACGAAAAACACACACTATATCAGGGCTGGGTAATGCGGCCAGCGCAGGCAGCCCCCGCTGACTGAATTTTCAAAACCTATGTAAATGGAACATTTTGCATTTTTGAAAAATATGTAAATAGAATATATTGAATTTTAAAACAACATGCAATTAAAATTTTTTTGCACATTTCAAAAACATGAAAATATAATATTTAACACTTTTTTAAAAACCATGTAAATAGATCATTTTGAAATTTTCAGAATCAAGTAAATAGATCATTTCAAACTTTTCTAAAACATGAAAATGCAAAATTTTGGTTTACCAAAGAAAACCTTTAATAAAATCAAAATGGTGGTTTTTGTATAGAAATAATTGCTGCCTAAAATCAATTCCTTCGTTCGGCCCTGGAATATATAATTATCTGTAGTCCAATGCATACCGCGCATTACTATACGATATACGGTAAGTAATGTTTGGTATTTTATAAAAAAATACAATTTTACGCACTGGCATAGGCAATGTTAGTGGAAGTAGTTTCACTTAGAACTTTAAAAAAACATGCAGATTGAACATTTTGTAATTTAAATTTGTGATTTTAACATTTTAAACTATTCAAAGCATCTAATTAGAACATTGGGCATTTTTGAAAAAACATGCAATTAGAACATTCGAAAAGTCTAAAAAAACATGCAATTAAAATATTTTGCGGTTTAAAAAAGTATAACTAGAATATTTTTAATTCCAAACTATATTTAAATTTCCTTGTGTGTTACAATAAAGTACGTTCCTAATTTTTGTAAATACCATACGGTTAGTATTACACCACCCCACCCGTGATGTATTCTTTACCTACCTACTATGTACAAGTCTCTTCAAGTTTCCAATAGTCAGTTGAGACTCCAGAATTTAGCTTCAGATAAAAGAGCGGACGGTTCTTCACACAACCTTAAAGAACTAAAGAAGTAAAGGAGGGTGAACATTGCATTGAACAATGACTACGGTGACTACTATATCTATATGTTATGTAGGTAGCTAGTTTCAGAATTTGGTGTCTATACACCAAAGGCACATATATACAAGAAAGAGACTGAAACCATCTTGGCTATAGTTTTGGTATTTAGAACAGAAAGAAACTAGGAAAAAGTAAACCTCTTAAATTCTCTCCTCATACTATATATCTACTTTACTTCATTGCTTTCGCCTTACGTTGAAACTTTTCAGCTTTTATTACTTAAAATTCCAGCTTTCTTTTTACTATTTTCTTTGTTCTTTCATTACCGCAAGTATTTTATACCGACACAACAAAGACTAAAAATAAAGTTAGATGAGTTGGTATAAAAAAGAAAAACAAGCTACGGAACACTTGTGTTTCAGCTATATTATATTACTACTTTTTTTTGTACATTATAAGAAATAGCTTCTCCAAGTGTTATGTACGCGGTGTACCTCCTATAGTTTCTTAAAGTAGAGAGGTATGGGTTCAAATTCAAATAGGTCATACCTACAAGATACATAGCGTCTACTTGCATTTTCTAATTAAGACACACACAAATTACACGAAATAAAGTTACCTCCAAAATATTAGCGATCCTATGAGTATCTAATACTACGTAGTACTCTGCTCTGGTTTCCTCTCTCGTAATAATGTAAACTTCGTACACAGATTTTATTTTGCATTATTATTAGATTCTTGTTGAAGGTCCAGCCCAGGTAGCTGCTGACTATTCAAATTAATTAAATATGGAATTCAACGCTTTGTTTTGACGGAGTAGGAGTGCAAATATGTACAGTATACTTGGCATTCAATAATAGAGAAAACAAAGCTTAGAAACCTAAATACACAATTTTAGAGTTAATTTTTTTAAACTAATAAAATTTCGGTTTTTTAACTTACGTTTTTAGACTGACAAGACAAGAAGCGTCAGACGTTAGTTACAAACTAATGAAAACATATCGTCTATGAAGAATCAAAATGACCATTTCCAATTTATGCTAGAATTAGAATGAGCTATGTCAAAAAAAGATTGTAAATAACATGCATGCGTACAATACTAATTACGAGTTTCTAAAATGAGCAAATTGTTGTATTTACATGTTTTTAAAAAGGTCAAAATGTTCTATTTACATACTTTTGAAAAATGCAAAATATTCTATCTACATGCTTTTTGAAAAGTGCAAAATATTTTTACATGCTTTTTAAAAATGTCAAAATGTTCGATTTACATACTTTTGAAAAGATTAAAATGTTCCATTTACTTGTTTTTTGAAAAATGCACAAGGCCCTATTTCCATGCTTTCATGAACATGTTATTTTAATTCTTTCTGTAGATAGTGCTTTTTTTAAAACTAAAAATGGATATGGGTCATTTTGGTTCTTCACAGACGATATGTAGATACTAAATAATTTGTGTGATTCATAATTCAAAAACATTTTAGCCCAATTTTATGTGACGTTAAAAATCAGCAAATCATGCGATACGGCCAATAGCTTCATAATTCTCTTGTATCTTCAATTGGCTAGTTCATCACTGCTAATTAATGCCTTGCACATTGATAATTACAGTTCGCAAAAAGCCTATTCTACACTGCAGACTGCAGCCACAGAAAGTAATTGTATACACTTTTGCAAACATTACAGAAACTTAATTAATAGTCTTAATGACTCTCTGATTTTTCCGCCTCCTTTTTAATCCACCAAAGTATTTTTAACTATACTAAAGCTAAAATCTAAAACACAAAAAACAAATCTCTAATAAAACAACCAACTATTTGATACTATAAAACAAAGTGGGAGAAAAAAAAAATCAAAAGCTCAGAGATGAAAGGAGAGGCGACTAATAGGAAAGCTCGTTTATCCGCCCAATTCATCTGCCTGCACATGACAAATTATAGATGATGGATAAATATATAAGATAATTAGTAAGGGATACATTATTACGGACTATGGGGACGATGAGATTACAAAGGTAAGACATAACAAGAGTGGATAAAGTGGATAATGTCTAAACATGGAAATATACACACTGGCACACATAAGCATAAGCTCCCCAATATATGTGTGTGTGTCGTTTAGGTCTGATGTGAAACCGGTAATTTCCCTGGAAGTTCCAATGAAAATCAATGGGGAAAGAATAGAGCGCAGGTTCCCCAAGGTTTCATAAAAGGAGTGAAAGGTACTCGAAATGTTTCCAGTTTCCCAGTGAAAGTCCTCGAGAGCAACACTCGAAAGAGAGATAGAAAACTTAACAGGGGATAGAGCCGAGCAGTAGGGCGAGAGTCTCAGTCTCAAGAACTCACAAAGTAGCTTCAAACACTCACGGTTTTTAATCCTAAAACCACAAACTTTGGCTTCCAGTTCATATTCTCAGCACTTCCTTAATTCCTTACGAGGCAGAGTCCAACTCCACACACAGACAGGAAAATACAAAATAGACAAAATTACACTGAAAATAACATAAATAACATACATACTCCAGAACTCCAGACTACCTATATAATCCCATACAAAATATAAATAATACCCCCACACACATAAGACAAATATAAATATACTTTGTTCTACATAATTATCTATGATACAAAGTTACTAACATTAAGTTAAGTGTCCTACATGTTTTAGTTCTTGTATATTTATCTTTCCATTTGTAATCCTACCACCTGTTCTCTCAACTGCCCCTTATTTTCCCTACTCCAATATTTTAACTAAACTTCCTCCCCCGCTAAACCTAAAACCAACCAAACTTCAGACAGACTTCCCAACCAAAACTGTATATAGACAGACCGACGGACATCCTTATTACATATGAAAAAGCTAAAGACCTGAAATTTGTGTAGGAGAAAACACAGACAATTTATCCTACTCCAAAATTCTCCCTCTGCACACCTTCCGCATAAAGTGCTTTCTGTGTCTGTTTCTGTATCTGTATCTGTGCCTGGCTCCTGGCTCCTGGACCAGGACCTGGACCGCAACTCAATGGAGCGGTAACGAGCTAAATACAAAGTTGGTTTGCTTAATCAGCTGAGCTGTACCGTGACCAATGCAAAACTGTAGCAGTACCATACTACACCATCCTGTCTCCTTCCTACTAAATAAGCACAACGTGGTTTTATTTATAGTTTCCCAGTAGTTTGTTTTGAGAGTTGTTGTTGTGAAAGGGGGAAGAAAGTTGAAATTTTTCATTCCTCAACTTTTGGAGAGGCTCCCATAAGCTCTCCGCATCTCCTACCAAAATCCATTTACACTTTCGGATTCGGAGGCAGACGCAGAAAGACAGACAGACACGTAGGAAGTGGTGTAGAGAGTAAATTGAGAGTACATTAGCTTGTCAACTTGTCAGATATAATTTAGGCGTAATCGTTTCACAAGAATCTCATTAAGTCAATGGATCATGTTTTATCTTTTTAAAATATACATTCTACTAGGCAGTTTATAGTCCAACTTGACGGAGTGTATTATGTAACTCACTCGACACGAAGAATCTTAAAATGATGTAGTAATCATCACCCCACGTCGCGTGTTCCGTCTCCGCCTTTCTTCGTGGAACAACCAACAGTACCCGCAGAAACTTCCTCAAAATCATCATCATCAGCACATCAGAAACTATATAGCTACAACTACTTTAAATCTTGTCAGTAGTAATAGTGCGCAAAAGTTGATTATACACCCCTACATTTTTGGTAAGTTTACAAAGAATTATTTGTTAATAAGAACAAAGAACAAACACTGTTCTAGTTCTACTAACGAACAAGTTTTAACCAACCACATATTACTGACACAAAAACAAATATTTAAAACTTGGAATAATGAAAAGTTATTGACATTAATTCTAAAGTTTCACTCTACAGTTTACTTATATACGTATATAGCGTAGTGCTGTCTATCAAAGTCGTATTTGTAATCGATGTATAGTACAGATGCATTCGACGCGCAAAAAATAAGGAACTATATATATGGTATGTAACGTATACAAAAAACAAAAGTTCAGTGACAGGCAATATAAAAGGACAATACACTATACAGATCTGTAATCCAGAACCAGATCCAGATCCAACACAACATCATCAAAAAGAACTCAAATCAGTTTGAGGCTTTGTGGAAGGAAAGGACGGAAAAAACCAAACTTGGGGAGCATCAGCCTTTTAGATCCAAAATCTAGCTCCAAATTCAACCTCATTTACAACAACGCAACGAGGAGAGAAAGCAGAGGAAAAAAAGAAAGGAATATAGGAGGGCGAAGTGGATAGAAGTAAAAGTACAAAGACTCTCTCCACTGAGTGAGTACCTTCCTTCCAGTTTCCCACGTGCTCAGAAAGAGAATCACGATGAAGGGTCACCAATTCACGACTTCAAACAGAATCTGTCTCGTTCTACCACTTCTTCTTTGTCTAACAGGTAGCCAGTCGTTTTTTTATACCACAATCTATCTTCCATCATCTTTATTTCTACACTTTTTTGGGCTATATTTTTTTTAGGTTCTTTCTTTAAGTTTGAGCATAGTTTTTGCGCTCTACGATTTACCTTCGTGCATTTGTGATATATTCAGGCCGCAAAGTCTATATTTAAAATTTTAAATTGCAATTTGAATTTTTATCTCGCCATAAGGAAGAATCAAAATCAACAGTCAACAGCTACGGCTATAGTGTAGGCTTATTTTTTGTTGTTTTGATTTTTTGATGTTTGTTTTGGTTTTCACTTTTAAAATATTCTTTCGTACAACTTGGAAAATTGAAAATTGTGCGTTTTTGCATTTGTTTTATATGCAGTAGCTTTTTCGTTTGTCGTTTACCTTTGTCAAATAAAATGTCAGTTCCAGGTGGTATCGCCAATACTTTGATGTTGGCCGTAGGCTCCTATTATTTTTTTAGGATTTTTAAATGAACAGACTTCATACGCAGACACACAGTATAAACTAGGTATATGCAGTTGGTCGTTCATTCTAAAAATATCAAGAATATTTCAATGCAATACGGATTCTCGAAGCATTTTCGTATCGAGTTTATTGGGGATTTTGACGAGATATTATGAGAGGCATCTTAAAAAAATGATTTGATTTGATTTCTTTTTTTTGTTCTACTTCTAAGTATTATTTTGTTAATAGTCATCACGGCTCCTTAACCCTTCCACTTATTTCCAGTTCGACTCAGCAGCTCTGCAGTTCAATTAATTTTAATACTTGCACACAATTCCAAAAAGGATAAGTTGCTATATGTTCTCATATACATGTGTGTGTTTATGCCATATAGTTGGTTATAGGAGATGAAGGGAAGCATGTATTCTGGTCATGAATTAAGAATAAAAGAAATGGGAAGGGTTTTAAAGTTATTTCCTGGCAATGGGATTGGCACGGTCATGGTATGCTATGGTATGGTATGGTGATATGATGGGGGTACGTGGCATGACAAGAACAACGACAAGGAACGAAGAAGACGACTCTCCTATTCCCCTGTACTTTCTCAACATTCCTTCTTTCCCCCTCCCTCCCTCCCTCCCCCCCCCCCCCCTCTGTCTTTAAACGGATATTTGTGGGATTGTTTTACGAGTACTAAATCCAAAGATCAAATATAATGTGAGAGAATTGAGGAAATATAAGTACACTGGATAAATTGGGTGCAGGTAGAATATATATAGACAGTTTATGGTTGTGCTGAGGCTCCTTAGCGTGTAAGGATTTTTTGGTGCAGGGTACTTACTTGATGGGTGGGAAGGAGTAAAGAATACTGCTACAGTGCTACGTGAATATTTCAAAATTCAGAAGCAGAAAGTATATCAAATTATATTGTAGTCCAAAGTACACGTTAAGTACAGTTATTAGTAATTTTATGTGGAGAAATTTCCCTTTGATATAACTATCCCCAAAATATTGGTCTGTATATAATATTCAAATATGTACCCATGTCATGACGGAAGGGGAATATGGGGAATATATTACGTTTTAAACTTGCTTCGTGAATTCATTTCGTACAAGGAATTAGGATTTTGAAAGTGAAGCGAATCTAATAATAGGAGAGAGAGAGAGAGAGAGAGAGAGAGAAAGAAACGAGAATATCTGTAGGAATGGTTATTTTCTGAGCGAGTAATGGCGAGTATAAGTTAAGTACGTCGTTAATGGAGAGAGAAATGATAATCCAGAATTTAGATACTTATCTTCATATCGCAGACTCCAGATCTCAACTGCATATATTCTCTTAAATGACACGTAAAGAGCTTTAAGTCGGCGGCGAGGACGGAGCAATACAAGACAATAAGTCTTTTTTTTCTTTGAAACATGTACCTATATATATATGGTATTCTTTACGGGCCAAAAAGGTCTGCCATTTGAAATCGCAGTATTTAAACAAAAATATTTAATTAGAGTTTTAATTTTTAATGATCATGTTTGGTAATTCGTCAAGTACTTCACCCAAACTCCGAACGTTTAGCTATTTCGCTCTGTTTGAAGTTTGAAGCTTTGCAATAAGAATGCTTCGAAATTTGTGAATACATTTAATTAAAAATATGATGGTGAGTATTGTACTCTCAACAGGAATATTCATATGTCTGTCTTATCATTTAACAAGTAAATGGATTCTAATTCAAGATGTATTTTTTTGGAAACTGTTACAGTTAGACGTGATAATATGCGATATGCACAGTTTTAAAAAATTCGATAAAAACCGGTGTACAAAATAATAGGAAGTACCTACGTTGTACGTACAAGCGGATATAGATAGACTAACTTGGTTGTGTGCCTATCCACAATTGAGAAAAAATTTAAACAAGACTAAAAATTCACATGTGGCCTTCTATACTCTCAAGTACCTTATTAGTAGATACTTAGTTTTGTTTCATGTGAACTAAGCATTGAAACAAGACAGTTTTTTTATAGAAGTAAAGTGCAGTTTTTAAAAAAGAAACGCAGAAAAATCCAGAACATTTACTTTTTCTTTGATGTTTTCTGTTTACTGAATTTTTTCTCTCCTTTAGTTTTGCTTTGCCCTTTTCTTGTGAAACTACTGAAATAGTGACCTAAAGAAATGTTACAGTATATTTTTACTGTACATTACAGCCACTGAGCACTGTACTATCTAATCCCCCGCCTTTTTTTTACTTTATTACGATTACTATTACGACTACTACGAGGACCCATTGCATTGACATTGCCATCTCCGTCGCCCGTTAGTCTATTTGTATTTTACAGATAATATGTAAAAGGATCAGGAAATATCTACTATGTACCTTTACCATTCTCCAGGCTCCAGAGTTAATATATGTACCAACATTTGTTAGGATTGTCGGTCTGTATGCTTAAATTTTTGTTGGAGGAGTGGAAATACGAGATATAATTATGTATTAGATTACACCTATATGAATAAAATATTGCAAAAATTAATATCTACATCGGTAGCTCAGGGATCCATAGCTTTCAAATTTTGTTTAATCTAAATGGTAAATACATGCTGTGTGTATTTTTCAATATTAACTAATTCACGCGTTTTTTCAATCAACTAAAATGAGCTAAGTAGACACTGCTATACGCTTTTGAGAAAATCGAAATGTTCTAACTATATGTCTATCATATCTTTTTGTTACTGTAAAAACAAATTTCAATATTTTCCTAATTTTCCTAAGCTTTTGAATAATGAAAAATCCGCAGATTACACTTTGTTTTTAGAAATATAAAACTTTTAACTGTCTTCATTTAGCTAATTCAAAATGTTCCAAATATTTGTTTTAGTTTTCCTAATTACTTGCTTTTAAAAATTGGATACATTATTACTAACTACGTTTTTCTGAAAAATCAAGAATGTTTTACTTACATACATAGTTTTACATCTACTACATTTACATTTTTACCATTTTAAAATTTGCACAGATATGCGGCTGCTATAGCTTCTTCAGCCACAAAAATTTGCAACGATCCATGTATATTAGTATCAGTATAAGGGGCTTTCCAATTAAGTATGTCATATATTACTTAAGCCCTGTGAATCCAAATACTGGACGAGATCTGCAGCCGTGCTCCCTTTCTTTCTCTCTCTCTCTCTCTCTCTCTCTCTTTCAGTGGAGGGCATCGGGCATGCATGGAGGGAAGGGAGTGTGGCTTTGCAGTAGATTTCGATTGTAGACTGCAGACTCTTTGTGTGTACCGAGTGGAAGCTCATCATCATCTGTAGATGGTCGAGGGAAAAGACATAAAATTTTGGGAGCAAGTAATCACGGTATTCATGTAAATAGGACAATTGTTTCTAGTCTACAGTATTCTCCTATAGTCCTAGTCCAGATCTATGTAGGTACCTCCTGTACCCTGTACAGAGTACACACACACATACATATCTGTAGAGAAAATCTACAAATTCAAACCGTTTTTTTCATTCCAATGAAACATGAATAACAATTCAGACTCTCGGCGGCTCCAGATTCCACAGTTTCACCAGCCGAGTCTCGATCTGGACCTGGACTATGCTATATGGAGGCAGGATTGTAAATTTGATCAAAATGACAACGATAACTCATCATTTCATTTGTACTTTTGAAGCGCGCTTCCATTTGTTCCCGTCCACTATTTGTATTAAATTTGCAAGCGTATATAAAGCCATACTACTCTCAAACTCTCAAGTTTGAACTTGAATTAAAATTAATTAAAATACATTTTCCAGCTCCGTTTTTTTTCCTTTTGCATTATTTGAACTGTAGAAATAATACAGCATATAACTAACATACATTGAGCACAGAAGGCCGGACGAAGGAATTGCTTTTGGGTAGCAATTTATTTCTATAGTAAAACCACTATTTTGGTTTTATTGATGGTTTTCTTTAGTAAACCAAATTGTTGTATTTACATGTTTTAGAAAAATGCAAAATTTTCGTTTTACTTGATTCAGAAAAGTACAAAATGTTCTATTTACATGTTTTGAGAAAAGTGTTAAATTTTTTATTTTGCATGTTTTTGAAATGCTCAAAAAAGTTTTTTTGCATGTTTTTGAAATATACAAAAAAATTTATTTGCATGTTTTTGAAATATACAAAAAAAATTTATTTGCATGTTTTTGAAAAGTCAAAATATTCTTTTTACATATTTTTGAGAACTGCTCCATTTACATGTTTTTTGAAAATTCAAGTAGCGGGGGCTATGCCTCCGCTGCCCGCATTATCCGGCCCTGATTGCGCAAATTTACTGTAGACTGTAGGATGCAATTTGAAATTGGGATTTTGTACCCTCTATATAGGCTTTAGGCAATATTATGAACTAGACACTAGACGGATATGTGTGTATACATTTAACTGCGCCCAATTTTTACCCTCCCACCTCCTCCCCCGAAAAAAAAAATAATGACGTGACATGCTCCTGTTCGTGTTATACGTTATACCTAACAATGCAAGAAAAAACTGAAAAAAAGACAGCGACGGAAGAGGGTATAGAGTCTTACTGCTGATGCTGAAATGTGTGCGAATAATAAGGGAAAGGAGAAAACATCATTGCATGGAATTGCATTGAGGAAGCGACCAAGAAGTCCAAAAGGCCAGAACCATCAGAAGTATACAGTAGCTAACAAAATACAGCATTAAGATTACTGTGTTGACTTTGGATTTGTTTTTTATTGTGACTCCCTTTGTCCAAGTCCAAGTCGACGAAAAAGTTGCAGAAAAAGCAAAAATGCAACAAAAAAAATAGATGGGGAAAACAATAGAAAAAAAAACATAAGACAGGATAGAAGGGACATTGAAAAAAGGCAACTTATATTTCTTGCTCCTCATTTTAAATACTTAGCATCGAGAGAGAAAAACTCCGAGCCACAATTGCTGTCGTCTTTTCTTGTCCTTGTCTTCTAGATTCTTGTGTCTAGCACTCGTCGTAGTGGTTGGTAGCAAAGTGACGCCTTTAACCATGTCACATGTAGAAAGTAGAAAGCATGGAGCTGCTGCATATCCTTCGTAATCGGGACAGGGACTGACTCAGAGACTGTGGTACCTACATCGGCTGAGGCTGAGTCCAAAAATAAGAAAAAACACAAACATCCAAACATCCAAACAAGGTCTTGTCCCATGTCCCATCATGACATGTACAAATGACCATTAGCTCTTCCAGACTCATACTTTATAATCCTTGTCTCTTCCCCAGTGTCACTTGTCTCTTGTCTCACAGTGTGTTCCGTGTTCCCTGTTTTCGTTTCTATTCTACGCCGTCTCTTGTCGTCTCTGTGAGTACAATGTGCTTTTATGTGCATATACATGATGTATGCTTCCCTCATTTCCCTCGCCGTGAGTATTAAGTTTCGCGTAAGGTGCAAAATGGTGTAACTTTCCGTAGAGAATATCTTTGCCTAGCTTAAACGTATTTCTTTTGCTCCACATGTTAAGGAGTTACAGCTATTTTGCGTGGATTCATTGGTTGATAAACCACAATGTAATGCATAACATGGTGACGTTTTAAAGGATGCTGTATTTTGACTAAAATATTTTGGTAGTTTTAGTTATGTACTTAAATAGTGAAATTAATCCATAGGCGGAGGCCGTGTATCGAAAGGTAGGCAAAATTTATTATAGTTGGCCACATACTCTTTAAGAAAATAGGGGCATTCAAAATCCAAGATGGCCGACTTGTTTTTGTTGATGTTTACACAGTCTAGTAAACATTTCTATAGATCCGGCATTTTGCCGTGTAATATTGGACATTGGAGCACATAATTCATAAAATGTACCCATATGTATGTAGGTTCATGACACATCCAGCTAAATATGTAATGTGATGTTAATGGAAAAGTACATTGTCAGCTCCCGTCTCTAGACACTTCCTTTCTACATCTCTGTCTCCACTTTGTTCCTCTACTAATTCCCAAATCGAATATCTCAATTTCCAAAGTTGACTTCCACTACTTGCTGTAATGTATACGGGTGTGAGGGTGAGTTGGAATTTGAATTGGAACTCTCGCGTCTGAATTATTGTGAAATGTATTTATGTCATAAATAAGAATAAAGGAGCAGAGTCAGCAAAAGTAACAAGTTAGTTGAGACGTTGAAAGTTTCTGACTGTTCCTCTCTGAGTCTAGTCTAAAATGAGAACACAAGTGTAATATAAAGTCGAGAGAAAATATTTCCTTTATAAATATCCGTATATTCTGCTGCATTGATATATGAGGAGGTATTATTGTCTATAAAAGCACCACCACTAGAATCCAACAATTCTATACCATGAAATGTTGCTGACTGTTCAAGGGTAGGTGTATGTATACTATATAGCACTATATGTACACTGTAGGGCCAGGGCCAGGGCCGCAGAAAGGAATTTACATTGTGATGTTCTCTGATTTTCTCTTGTATCCGAATACACTGCGATATCTGATATTGTAATAGGAATAAAAGCACTACAAGATTACAAGTAATATCGTCTGTGAAGAACCAAAATGACCCATATCTAATTTAAGCTAGAATCAAAATGAGCTATGTCATACAAAAAAAATGAGAAACATGCGTAAAGTGTTATTTTAGGGTTTTGGAAAAGTGTAAAGTTCTCTAATTCCATCTTTTTGAAAAGGTGCAAAAATTTCTAACTCCATGTTTTTAAAAAGTACAAAATGTTCTAATACCATGTTTTTGAAAAGGTGCAAAATTTTCTATTTCAATGTTTTTAAAAATTACAAAATGTTCTAATTCCATGTTTTTGAAAAGTGTAAAATATTCTATTTACATATTTCTGAAAAGTGTGAAATGTTCTATTTAAATGCCTTCAAGACATGTTTCAATATTTTTGTAGATAGTGGATATTGTTTTTAGCTAAAAATGGATATGGGTAATTTTGGTTCTTCACAGACGTATGTATGTTTAGACATGATCATGTGTAGGGCTTTGCCGTTGCCGTGGGAGAAAAAAAGTACAAGCTAAACAAGGCTTTATGTGTTCATAGTTGGTAGTACTATGTATGTGAGTCTTTGGCTTTGGTCTTCTGGTTATTTTATTTCTCATGTACTCCTTACTCGACAGAAATAAATAAAATGTGGTGAATAAAAGAAAGAGAGAAAGGAAGTAGTGTTCCTCCTATATGTATCACTACTATATCATCGACATCAACAACTCCCTAACCTCACATAATAATGCCATGCATGAATTTTAAGTTGGGAATGTCTCTAGTTTTTTTTTCTACATCCCGGCCTCGGCCTCCACCATCTCTGACAATCCTTAATGACATTCATGAACATCCATCTCAAATCTCAGAATGGCACTTTTGACTTGGTTTAGCTTTCTCTTCGGGACATAGGGACAGGATCGGACTTTTGTCCCCTTTCTACTTTCTAGTTTTTACTTTCTCTGATGAGAGTGAAAGTGATACTGCCAGCTCTTGTGTTGGCTATGGGCGGACCTCTCTGTGCTCGTCTTTCCTCGTCTTTTGATCAAAGAATTTAAAACTAGGGCTTTCATAGAATCCAAGCAGATCCAGACAAACTCCAGTTTATGATTCACATCAAGATCAAGTCAAACATTGAAGTATAAATAATTGCACAAACTTTTTACTTTTAGAAAATTGGAAAAGACAAAAGACAAAAGAGAGAATATAATATGAAACTGGAAATAACTAGAGAATGGGGGGACGAGGAGGATGAATACAAATTACAAACATGAGAGCGATACAACGATATACATGCGTATTTTTGTAAACATAAAAAGTAATGAGAAAGTCAAAATTTCAAAATATATATATATGCACACAGTAAAAATCCAAGGTTGTAGAAATTTGAAGTGAAAGCTATACTACTATATAGGGATCTACTACATGCGCTGTAAAGTTTGTTTTGCTCGTCTAACAATAAATGACGGACAATATATGGAACTAAAATGGGATTAAGCACATAATTTGTAGATAGTTTTGTTTTAGATTTTTTTAAAGTTTTTAGCTATCAAATAATGTAGGGTAAGCAGTATAATATTTTTCATTTTAAAATTAGTGTTGTTTTGCATCATATTTTTGCCATTTTATTAATTTTTGTTTTGAAAAATCTTTACATAAGTTAGTTAGTCCATAAATTTTTTTAGGCAGCAATTTGTTTCCATACAAAAACCACCATATTGGTTTTATTTATGGTTTTCTTTGGTAAAGCAAAATTTTGTATTTAGGTACATGCTTTAGAAAAGTGAAAAATGTTCTTTTTACTTGATTCAGAAAAGTGCAAAATTTTCTATTTACATGTTTTACGAAAAGTGTTAAATGTTTTATTTCCATGTTTTCGAAATGTGAAAAAAAATTTATTTTGAATGTTTTTAAGAGTCAAAATATTCTTTTTACATATTTTTGAAAACCGCATGTTTATATGTTTTTTTATAAATTCAAGCAGCGGGGGCTGCCTGCGCTATATCCGCACTATCCAGCCCTGTAGAAATGACCGAACGTCTGCGTCACTGCACTTTATTAGAAATTTTCACTTCCCATATGTTTTGAGTTCTTAAGTAATTTGCATATACAAACTACAGATTACAAGTTGAAATCCACATTTTATTCATAATCATTATCTCCTCATCCTTCATTAAAATCTGGGCAGTAAAAGGCTACCTTTTTTGTCTAGAAAATATATCTGCGTATAGTCTATAGAAAGCATTACAATACAGACACTTAGGTGAAAGTGTACTGTGAAACGAGGACATATTTATACACGTCAGTCAGTGCTTAAATTCTCATTCACACACACCCACACACACACACAAACACACACACACACAACCACCATAAATTGTGTAGACAATAGAAAAAGTGAAAAAAAACGATGGGAGAATGAAAAGAAATGATGAAAGGGAAAAAAATCTATGACGAGATTTACAGAGAAATAGAGATGTTCCAAGAGGAGTTCAAGCATTAAAAAAAAGTAGATAAAAAATCAGGACAGAATAGAGACGAAGATAATAGAACATTTGGAAAAACTCTGTGTAGTGTGTACAAGTGGAAACAATTGGAACTCGAGTGCAAAAATCTATCTGTACGTAGGATCTGCTGATACTGATAAAAGCGGAGGATATGTACCTACCTATGTAACAAGACACGATCGGACGAGAAAGGAATAAGGCGTAATAAGAGTCTGTTTACAGACACAGACTCCATAGTCCAGATATACACAGTCGTTGAGTCGTACACAATACAATACACACAGACACAGAGAGGAGATAGACACAAATAGACAAAAGGGAACCTTTTTGAAAGGAAACAAAAAGTGACGATACACGCACATCAATTCTTTTTTTTCCATCAGTGATGGATGATACAAGGGAGAGAGATATGTAATCTTGCTTCTAGCTCGTTTGGTAATGGGATCCCATCTCTCTCTCGTAGAAGTCGACATAGATAGACGTAGATGACTGTCGAAATGAAAGCACCAGGCAGAGAGAGAGAGAGAGAGAGTGAGTCAAGGGTTGCATATCTGATTCTTTTTTCTACTCCAATAAAGGCTCTATGCTCCAGTTTCGAATTTGAACCCGAGTCCTGAAACGGATACATATTTGCAAATAATATTTGGGACGTTTTTTGAAATATAATTATAATATAGTCCACGTCCTCAGGGTATATATTCCAGCTGAGCTCCTGCTACTACTACATGTACATACTAAGCTTATCATTACATACTGCTGATTATTCAAACGTAGACTGACACATATAAACTACGAATTATCTCCGTACTTGAGAGACGTAGTAGGGAGCGGAAGCCAGAGCCAGGACCAGACCAGATGGTTTATGTCTGACTTGTTTATGGAGAGTCGTTCCAAGTATTATACAATTTGATAGATGCGATAGCATTCCCACACAAATACACAGCATATCTATTAATGTGTTTTTTTTCTATTCTTTCTACCCACCTAAATTCCTTAGGGATCTTCATGCGTAATAAGACCTGACTATTCGATATCAATAAGTGAACAGGTTAGTTATGCCCTATATATAGTTATGTCCCTATCTAGGTACTGTGATATGATGGAGGGAGCGAACATAGAAATTAAGAACCCAATTTTAGATAGGTGATATATTTTACTTATTTTATAGGAAAAACTTTTGTAATCGCGAAGGTGTGAATTGAAAATGGGGCATCCCTCGCTATAATTATCTATTACGAGGATGTCTCGTAATGGATACGTAATACCACTTAAAATTTATTTGGTGAGGCATTTTTTTCACCTTTAAAAATTTACCATGTTATATACTTTTTTTAAAAGAAAAATCCGTATCTTACATTTTTTGAGAGCGCGGCGAAGTTTTTAAAAAGTATACATGACCTTTCTTTACAAATTTTAATTCCGTACGTGTCATAAGATTTTAAAAATTTGATAGGCGTTAACATCGAGCAAAAAATATTAATTGAAAAATTGCAAAAAAATATTATTTGAAAAATTACAAAAAATGTTTAACCTATTTTTACAAAGTGCTTTACATGAAAATTTGCTATATACGCATTTTTGCATGTTTTAAGATTTCCGAGGCAAATCATGTATCCACATAATGTGCTAGATAAGCGTAACATTAGAGGATATACGGTATACTGCGAGCTCCCCTCTGCCTCTAAAGTGTATCACTCTCACGTAGATATTTTGTTTGCACTGCAGCAAATTACTCTTCAAGGACACATAAGTGTCCTGCTTCAATTAATTCACGGGCTACTACGCTCCGACACAAGAAGAACGACTGAACGACTTTTGGAAAATTTGAGAATTTGAAACTCTCGAAAAGTGACGATACGAACGAACAGTAATATCTTCTCAAATTTCTGCGCTATCTTTTGTTCTAGTTAGATACAGTGGTACAGGAAGCTCCACTGCCCGACAGCCATTATGCATTGCATTTTGCATTAGGATGGTGAAATTGCCAACAGGGAATCTGGAGTGGATCTCTGAATGTGTGAACTGATGTTGATATTTTGTTTACTTCCAAAGTCAGAACTGAGAATTTAGAATCTATAGAAAATCTATGCATAGTTATATATAGTTGAACTCCACACGTTATGAACCCTGTATCCTTATAATTCCTGACATCATAGCTCCATAGCAACATTCCCATTACCGTTACCAGTACCAGTACCAGAGGACCATTATACAAGACAGGGCTGAAATTCCTTTCAAGACACTCAAGTTGAAGAATGCATTTAAGTATTGTGATTGTGTCTGTGTCATTTTCTTGGTTACTTGGTTGATGATGAGGAGAAGGAGGTGGAGGAGGAAGGAGAAATTGAGCAAGTTGAAGCACATTCATTCAATTCATTTCTTATCGGCTCTTTCCAAGTCAGCAGTCGCTCACTTTCCCTCCGCCTCACAGTAACAGTCTCAGCAGTCTTCTTCTTGAGCCTCTGTCTCCAGGTCTCCCGTCATTGACAGAGAGACACAGAGGCAGTTAGTTATACTTGTAGCTCGAATGTAAGTCAGGATGTAGCCGGCCGTTTTCATACTTTCCCTCACATTCTTCATCCCGTTGTTTCGTGTACTTTCCCCACACTTTCACTTTGCCTCTCCTTGAGTAGTTTCAGATTTGAGATGTATTCACGAGTCGAGTCGAGACGAGAGAGTCAGAAAAGTCAGAATCTCTCGAGATGCTAATGAACAACTTGACTTGGTCGAGTTCGACTTTCGACTTGAATTGAGTTCTCATGACTTACTCATCGTCAGTCTGATTTCTCATTCTCTGGTGAAATGAAGATAACTTGCTAGAAGGAGCTATATAGGCTATAAGAGATAAAGATATAGGATGTAGTTACAGTCACAGTACCAGTACCAGTGCAGTGTAGTGATTGACTATATAGATTGCAGATATCGTTTCTTTGAATTTAGAATACATAGTTTCTCTTCTCGCTGATGCTGATATCTTCTGTTGCTCAGTGGGGGGTGAAAAGGGAGCCAGTGTGGAACTGCTTGGCTTAACTGGAATTGGAGAGAGTGAGTGGATGAGCTATGAGCTATGGCAGTAACATGTTCATGATTTTGATCTTTTATAGAAAGTGTGTAGATTGTAGATGTAATTTTATTATGAGGATATTTCTTTTTCTTTTTTTTCCTTTTTTACTTACAATCCTATTGTTCAGAGACTGTTTTGATGTGGGGGATTTTAATTATTGATATGATACGGTATGCATGCTATTAATAGACTTTCACCATGAAATATTTTGAACTCTTATAACTCTTACTCTTATAACAGTACAGTGTTTGGAAATAAGAAGTGAGTATGTATTATTTATTGTAAATCTTTAACTTACAATTATTATACAAGTTTAGGCCTGAAACTTTGACCTATATATACGCAACAAATCGTCTGTGAAGAACCAAAATGACCCATATCCATTTTTATACAAAAAAACATTTTGTATTAAAAAATGCACTGTAATAGTCATAAAATATTATGATGTTGAAAGCGCGGCAATATATCATTTTGAACTTTTCAAAAACATGCAAATGAAACATTTTGCACCTTTCAAAACCATGTAAATGAAACATTTTACACATTTAAAAAACATATAAATGACACATTTTACACATTTAAAAAACATGTAAATGAAACGTTTTGCAATTTTCGAAATCATGTAAATAGAAAATTTTTCGCTTTTCAAAAACTTGTAAATGAAACATTTTACAAATTTAAAAAAAACATGTAAATTAAACATTTTTCACCTTTCAAAAACATGTAAATAAAACTTTTTCAACTTTTAAAAAACATTTAATATAACCAGAAAAGTTTGCACCTTCCAAAAACTCATATTTATGTAAAATTCTACGCATCCATAATTAACATTTCGCAGTTTTCGACGTGCATAGCTCAGTTTGATTCTAGCTGAAAGTATATATGGGTTATTTTGTTTCTTCACAGACGAAATAGCACCCTAATTCATTAAAAAACGTTGCATCTATTCAATAAGATGTAAGTTTCTTTAAATCATTTATTTCATTAATGCTTTGAACAATAATTATTATTGTCTTATTATCTTGAAAAAACTTCTAAAATAAAAATTAGTATTTCTGACATCTTTATTTAAAATGCATATCTACGCTTGGAACCCGCGTGAAGACACTATACACACACACATTTAATGTCATAAAAGCGTTGAAAATTCACACAGTGCTCTTTAAAAAACAGTTTTAAAAATTCAAAGGGAAAATTTATGTTTTCCGGAGCATAGATTTCTTTCCTATTTTTGTAATTCTGTTTTTATCAGTTCATCTAAAATTAAAATGGTCTCCCGTATTACATTCTCTGTCTATTAGCTGCTTCTGATAGATGGTCCTTATACTAAGGTATGATACTTATATTTAAGTATATTCTGTCTGTACATGCGTAGATACATATATATACAGTAATATTTCAGTATTATATCAGCTCAAGATCAGTTCAGTCAGGACTAAAATTATTCATTGTAGAATGTATAGGAGCATTAAAATTTTAGTTACTAGAGAGACGACGTGTAGGTATGCGATTGCGAGGGAGGCAAAAAGGAGGACTGACTGCCTTACCTACTGTAGACTGTAGAAAAGTGAGGGAGTGAGGTAAAGTAAAATGGATATTAGATTTTTTTTCCACTTTTATGGTTTTTCATCGTTCATCCTCGTGTCCTGGTTCTATGTTCTGATTCTTAGTTCTTTGGGGGTATTTTATTTTTTGGTCCTCTTGGCAATTCACGAGTCTTTTCTCTCTCCCGATAGTCGGATACTGATACTGTTCATCATAGGATGGGATGCGATGGGTTGAGATGAGTTGCTTTTCCTTGAGCTAGTGTTTTGTAATCTGATTTGACATTTTTATTTAATGCAAGACATGAAATATGGGGCAGGGGAACAGACTCTCACTCTTCTCATATCCTCCCCCTTTCTACTTACTTACTATTATTATGTCAAGGCTTAAATAGGTGATTTCAGTTTTGAATTGGAAAATTTTAACTTTCTCCCTATATATATATTATGCTTGCATGTATTTAAATTTTGTATAATTATACCTATATATGTCCCACATATCATCATCTCTCGTCTGCCTCTGTCAGAGTCATTGTAAATTGAAAGTGAGGAAGCTTAACGAGCGTGCGTTTGAGTGGGAAGCTCAAAAATGTGAAAAGATTTTTTCTCCGACCCTTCCTGGAAAAGATTGAAGATGAAAGAATCAAATTTGAATATTCCAATTTCCAATATCCTAAAGAAAGGAAATTTCAAATTTTGAAATTGTATTATGTGATGATCACAGTCTATAAATAAATATACAGAGTATATTATTTATGTCACGATTGTTACAAGTCACAAAACATTGAATGAACAGTATCTTTGTATGTGCGTCATATATTCTAAATTACTTTTACTTTTTTTAGAAAGGAGGACAACACGTATAAATGACTTTCAATGCACAATAATTTAAATTTTCAAAAGATTGCAGTGTAAGAAATGAAGTGGGAATTTAAATTTTCGAAACAGTCTGTGTACAATACAATTTGCATTTAAAAAAAAATTTATTCAATAAATTCAAAAAATTAGTAATTCAAAATACAGGAAAAATGAATTACAAATAATTTAAATAGTAATAGCACTATGAAAGAAATACAAGACTAGTGATAGAATGTATGCAATAAGTGATTAGAATTTATAAAATCACTATAGGTGCCTACTCTAAAGCTGAGGGAAATGGTTGATTTTGATTTCATTGAAAGATGATATAGGTGATTGTGATATTATAGTCGTAAATTTTGTTGGGTCGAACTTTGGATGGAGATTCAAGTCTAGTTTTGTGCCTGCTCTCTCCTCCCGCCCCGTCTCACCTCACCCTCTCTCTCTCCACTTCATTCTCTGTGTCATCATTTCTATACAATAACGTGTTTTGTGGAGATACTGATGGAGGCTTGGTTGTGTAATGTCGTTCTGTGTGGATCCAGTATTCAAATTCTCTCACAGTCCTTTCCTTTCATTTCCGATCTGGCTTATCAATGTATCACATCACAATCGTCCTCGTCCTGGTTGGTGCTTGTCGACACAGAAACAGTATCACGCACACTGCTTTGTTGAGTATCTCAGTATAAGTCTCACTGGAACTCGCAAGAGTCGGTCCCGGACCCGGTCACGGCACCGGCACCGGCACCGGTATTGGTGTTAGCTCGTTGTCGTCGTCGTCGTCAATCAAGTGTTCTATATGAATACTATCAGGATTTTGGATATTGTGTAGGGAACAGGGAGACAGTTTACAGAATAATATAGGGGTTGCCCTTTCACAATGTCATCCTGGTTTTCGTTTTTCCCGTTGTTGTATTCTCGTCGCCATTTCATTTTCCTCCCAAAACCTTGATGCGTCAAATCTTGTCTTTGTTATCCCCGTATTCTATTTTACAGGAAAATAAAATCCTGAAAGAATTCCACATATTCACATTCACTGGATTCATGTGTATGCATAAGTAGGAGGAGATAGGAGATGATAGGACAAGGAAGGTAAAATTCACAAAGAAGTTTGCGTATAAACATAGTAGGTGAAGAGTTTCTTATTCAGTGAGTATGTAAGCATGTCGTTGTTCAAGAATGAAGATGAAATACCAACCAGCCATTTTAGGAAATAAAAAATAAAATATAAGGCACTTTAATGTTGTATTTGTATGTGTGTAAGCTGGAAGAGTTTCAAGATTTTGCATTCTAAATTTCTTGGATCATGGGCGGAAGTTTGAACATAACACTTTAATGTTTTTGAAAATTGAAAAAATACCAGAATTAATGTTTTGTAATGTACGAATTTTTCTAATTATTACATTTTGAAATGTACGAAATTTTCTAATTATAACACTTTGAAATGTACGAAATTTTCTAATTATTACATTTTGAAATGTACGAAATTTTCTAATTATTACATTTTGAAATGTACGAAATTTTCTAATTATTACATTTTGAAATGTACGAAATTTTATAATTATTACATTTTGAAATGTACGAAATTTTCTAATTATTACATTTTGAAATGTACGAAATTTTATAATTATTACATTTTGAAATGCACGAAATTTTATAATTATTAAATTTTGAGATGTACGAAATTTTCTAATTATTACATTTTGAAATGTACGAAATTTTCTAATTATTACATTTTGAAATGTACGAATTTGTCTAATTATTACATTTTGAAACGTATGAAATTTTCTAATAATTACATTTTAAAATGTAAAATATTTTCTAATTATTACATTTTGAAATGTACGAAATTTTATAATTATTAAATTTTGAGATGTACGAAATTTTCTAATAATTACATTTTAAAATGTAAAATATTTTCTAATTATTAAATTTTGAAATGTACGAAATTTTATAATTATTAAATTTTGAAATGTACTAATTTGTCTAATTATTACATTTTGAAACGTACGAAATTTTCTAATAATTACATTTTAAAATGTAAAATATTTTCTAATTATTACATTTTGAAATGTACGAAATTTTCTAATAATTACATATTAAATTTTAAAATGTAAAATATTTTCTAATTATTACATTTTGAAATGTATAAATTGTTCTAATTGCATGATTTTAATTCGGGAAAAATGAACAATTTTGAATTTTTTTTGAGTGAACAAATTCATATTTGTATGCTTTGAAAAGGAGAGATTTTTCTAAATGAACATAGCATAAATTATTTTGTATTTTTCTTGAGCCTTTAAATTAGTTCATTCGTCTGGTATTGAATCTTTTATTACATATTTTTCCCCGTCTAGGAACTAGAACATTCCATAACAAACTTTATCCCGGAATGTCATTCATTAATAATTTAGAACAGAAATATGCTGGAACTATTTTCATCACATACGTACATGTATATGTATATGCAGAGTCATCTTTTTATCAAGTAATTACAAAGCATAACATCAAATCTGCATGGGAGCTCATGGGAATTTTTCTTTGTTCCCACATTTTATTTTATTGTACTCTATTGACAGTGTAAATTTCTATTTTTTCATCTAGCTATATCTTTTTCTTTTATGCGGATGTTTTAATTTTTTTTAACAGACATTTTTGTTTTTAGCACTCATACTTAAAGCTTGTCTGGCATTTTAAGACTTTTTAATTCAGAAATGTAACTGTGGTAAATCTAGATCTAGATAGGGCACGTTAGGCAAATCTGGGAAAAATCCAGCCCCTTTACATTATGTACACAAATTGTTACTATTATGCACAGTAATTTTCAAGACGAAGCGAAGAAGAAAACAGACTGGTCTGGATTTTTGTTGGAGTAAAATAGCAAATTCTAAATGCTTAAAATTAGTTAATGAGTGCCAGAACTTTTTAATAGAACGAGAGTGAAAGTGGAAACAAGAATGAATAGTACACTATGAATATTTTTATAAATTATGTACCTACCTACCTACACAACCACAATGCATTGTACACAGCACAGCAAAGGGTATACATAGCATATAACATGTACTGTATACTATACTGTATCACTCTCTAGAGACAGCCACACGAGAAAATGACAATACAACTAGAAACTTTTTTCCTACTCATCGTCATCGCGAAAGACAAAACGAGACAAGGCACAGCAGTTGCTTAGGGAAAAAGGAAAATGAAAAACTTTTTTTTATTTTGCATAAGAATGCTTTGTATTTATATTTTGAAAGAAATAAGTTGATATTGATAAGAAAACAATTCAACTTCCACTCTATGGGGGTGTTTTATTATGTTTCTTTTTAAGTCTTCATTTATTGTAGAATGTTTTATTATTACTTGGTAGTATTTTAATAAAATATATCATCCTCGTCCTCGTCCCTCAACCTAATTTAATAAAATAAAACAGTGTGCATAGACACAGTAGGAAACCCACATTTTTGCAGATATTAAGCCTAAGCCTACATATCACATAGCTATGCTGAATAGCCCAAATTTTCACAAATTCAAATACAAATTCACTCCTGGATCCTGAGTGGCACATGCCAAACTGTGTCAATCCTCCAAAACTTGCCATTTTGACTGTCAATTGTATTTTCAAAGAAAAAATACTCTACCTCTACTAATATACCCACATCTTATATTGAGGGGCTAAAGAAAAGCGGAAAGTGAAAAACGAACTAGTGAACCTCATAAAGGTGCATTTATTATCTGTCTGTCGAGATCAGTGCAGTGCATTGGATTTGGTATTGGAATTGGTGAGCATATGGTCTGGCTAAATAAACTGTACTCAATACAAATTGGAAAGTAGTGAAAAAAAAACGTTAGGAAAATTTCGAGAATATGTAACATAGTATATTGTTGTGCAAAATATTGGAAATAAAAAAATCAAAGACGAGGAAACGAAGGGAAACGTCTGTCAGTGACAAGTTAGAGGCTAGAGCCAGGGTCGTGGCCGGGCCGGGACCGGGACCAGGACCGGGCCGGGGTTCAGGTTTATATAGATTTAGTCTCGACGTGTGTGCGTGTGTTACTTTTCTGTTTTCATCCTAGTACCTATGTACATAATAATATTTTTCTATTATTTTGTTGTTTTTTTTTCTGAATTTGTATAGTGACGCTCTCCGAGGCTTGGCACCATCCCACGTCAGACTTTTACCCAGCTCGAAGATTGTACTACAAGAATCCACGTAATGCTCCGTCAGAATTTTGCCCAAGGGATGATGCCCAGGCTCAACTTCAGGGGAGAACTTGCCTCCGAAAATGTACTTCGGATGAAGACTGTAAGAGTAAGCGGAAGAGGTGTCTCTGTGATGGAGCCTGTGGACTCAGCTGCATTAAACCAGGTGAGCAATATAAAATATATAAATAGAATATACTGTGCATATATTAGAGACTCTACCTCAAAATTTCCTACTCCGTAAGATTTAGCTCTTAAGACACTATATATACCATGCCATCTTTTTTAACTATACGTAGAGGTGAACAATCTGGAGATATATAGATATATTGGCAATGATGGGGAATTTACCTCACATACATACTTGATGTCGAACTAAATAAAATAAGCCCACTTTATTTTCTTTCCCTTAAAAGTTTTTGTTTGTTTCAAATTAAATCTAGTTGTCTATTCTCAAACCTACTAGCCAAATCCAGGAGTGCGTTTGTAGTATACATTTTTCGTAGTCGCGGTATCTATCACATTCGCACGTCTGCTCCCACTCCCACAGTCAAGGTAAAGGACAGCGACAGTACTGCGTAATCTCTATCTATAGGTACCTACCTGTATAAACAAACCATGGAGCTATGTACATAGTAAGTAATACGTGGATTTTATGCCAGCTTTGAACTAGTTTTAATGTAAATACTCCTACTCCTATTCCTACTCCTACCCTGCCCCCACACTACACTACACTAGACTGTAGACAGATAAGAACAGCAAACATGGGAAACAGATATGGTGCACTAAGCACGCAGCCACAGTTCGACTGAAATCCGAAAGAAAACTCCCAACTTTATTTCTTTTTCTATATAAGTGTACAAATAAAATTTCACTTTGTGAAAGCAGTTCTACACTGCTCTCTCCTTCTATTTCTTCTCGGTGTCGTTTTCTCCGTTTGCAGTTTGCCGATGATGATAGGAAAGAGAATTTCATGCACGGGTTAGTCCTATACAGACAGTCGCTAGTGAGTGGGTCTTGTTGCCCTGTTCGAGTTGTTGGCATCAAAATCGGAATTGGTGGACGTAAGTAAATGCTCGAAAAGTAACTCAAAACTACTGTACAATATGTGTGTGTAGTACTGCAGTCGGCGGGCCGTTGTCGTTGTCGGAGTCGGACTCCGAGTCGTAGCTATGGAGCCGGGCGGATTGGAATTGAAATAGGAGTATTCAAACGGAATTTGAAGAAGCTTACTTATGTAACTACCTTACATACACTTATCAGTGCACAAAATGAAAAGCGTACATAGATTTTGACATAATATCTCTTTTATTTTATTTTCATTTCTATATTTGTGTGTATTGCAAGGGAGGGAGGAATTGAGAGAGAGAGAGAAGGAAATGCAAAATAGACATAAAAGCTCATCTCTTATCAGTGCACAGTACTCGCTCAAAGGCTTCGTTAAAAGGCTACTTATTGAATGCAATGCAATGCCGTGATGCATATACTGCAATGTACACAGTAGGTAGGTAAGGTAGGTAGGTACATTTCTTCTGTTTCCCTTTTCTGCCTTCGAATTCACAAGCTTTCACAGGAGAAATCTGAAACGCATACAAATTGAAAAATGAAATTGAAATTCTACAAACTAATTATTAAAACTTTGGATTAAATAGTAGACACAGAGTATTTTAATGTGTTTGACTATAACTATATATTTTCAAAAATATTTCGTTTTTGTTTTCTACTGCTGGTGTTCAGAAAGTTCAGAGATTGTATTAAAGTTTAAATTACACGTACATAATATGTAATTTAAATGAGACCTACTGTAGTAATAAGAGTACAATTTTGGATGAATTAGGTTAAAAAAGGTTCCAAGGGAAGCAACAATTCAGGACTAAAAGCAAAGACCACAATGTTCAGTGTAAATAGGAAACACACAGCACACACACATGTGAATAGTTGAAGAGTGAAAGGAAAAGAGACATTCAAGAGATTCGACTTAACAGACCTAGAAATCTCTTTCAATGGTTTAGTAAACATTACATTTATGGGCATGGTTCTTTGCTAGGGGTGCACCAACAGTCTTATACTTGCAAAACGTTTGAAGTTTGAAGCAAATCATATCACAAATGTAGAGTAGAGAGCCGTCAACCTTCTTATGAGATTGATTACCAACCGCCCATTCAATTCTCATTAGAGGGAATTTAAATGAAATTAAATATTGGGATCACAGGAACTTTGTATGTTCAATTCCTTATGCTTTTCACTACAAATTAAATGCTACCCGAACTTCATTGTGCAAGAAGTACAAATGCCTACATCCAGTGGCGGATCCAGGAAAAACTTCTGGGGTGGGCACTACATACATGTCGGTCATCTTGGTTTAAATGTCCTTATGTTAGCATATGTTAAAAATTTCATTATGAGGTGGGCGCGTGCCCTGTTGCCCACCCCCTGGATCCGCGCCTGGCTCCATCACCATAGACGATAAGTACTACTTTTTGCCCACACGTATAGTTGCCGTTGCTATTTGCCATTCGGTTCATGTTCCGTGCTCCCCCCACTACTCTATCACTTTTCACGATCTAAATCACTCTGACAAGTTAGATGCTAAATAAGAAAATCTAATCGAGTAAATAAATAATATGCTGCCGGCGTTGTGGTTCTGATTGTGTGTATGGTTATTGTGATTGCCAAGATGGCAAATAAGGGAATACGTCTGCCGCTCTACGTATCATAAAAGGTGAACAGGGGAAAAGCGGAATGTTTTGAATTTTGAAAGATGAACTGATTGAACTGGGACTCTGGGGCCACATATTTGAATTTGTGAAACGTGTTTATTTCAAATCAGAAGTGTCTGGAGGCAGCGTCTACTTTAAGCAGAAAAATTAAAGTTTACATATTTATATGGTACACTGGAACTCTGTAGAACAAAACAAATTATTAAAACTAATAGTTAATGAGAAAATGAGTTTTAAAAAGTTATAATAAAATATCAACTGTGAAGAACCAAAATGACCCATATCCATTTTTAGATTCAAACAAAATGTACTATCTACAGAAAAAGAAAAAATTAAAATAACATATTCATCAAAGCATGTAAATAGAACCTTGTGCATTTCTCAAAATACATGTAAGTATAGAATGCTTTGCACTTTTAAAAAACACTTACATAGAACATTTTGGCCTTCCCAAAAACATCTAAATAGAATGTTTTGCCTTTTTAAAAAACACTTAAATAGAAAATTTTGGCCTTTCCAAAAACATGTAAATAGAATATTTTGCGATTTTCAAAAATCATGTAAATAGAATTTTCTGTATGTACTTTAAAAAGCATGTAAATAAAATATTTTGACCTTTTTAAAAACATGTAAATGGGACAATTTGCTCATTTTCGAAACTCGTAATTAGCATTGTAAGCATGTATATTATTTACTGTATTTTTTGACATAGCTCACTTTAATTCTAGCATAAATTAGAAATGGGTCATTTTGGATCTTCATAGACGATATGGCGCAAACATTTAAAATTTGCTAGTTAGAAAATTTAAAGCATTAAAAAGTGGTGATTGTGGTTGAAATAGTCACCATGTTTAAATTTGCACTGCCAAAATTCTAAAGTTCTAAAGGCAGCTGACGGAAGAAAAATAAAACGGGAGGGAAAATACTATCTGCCCGTGACAAGCTCCTTCCGCCTGATGCTCAAATGACCTCGTAAAAAGAGAGTTACATCAAGGGTTATATTGAGTGAGCTCAGGTGTTGTTTCGAATGCTAAAAAGGACCGTTTTAGGTAGCTTCCAAATGATTTCCTCAAAAATGATGGCTGTAATTTATTTGACTTGTAGGACGACGACGACTACCACCACCACATAATGGGGAGGTAGGTCCTTCCAACAGTTCCAACTTGCAGCAATTTTCAGTACTATATACATACCTACTCCGTTTCAATTTCATCTCACTCGCGTCCTATGTTTAGCGTTCAGTCATCTGATCTGGTTATATAGCATTTTCTTACCCTATGAGATGTACATACATACGTATAAATTCGTGCTACGTGTCCTTCTTTCTATCATTTCTATTAGTTCCACTTCTATACACATTTACACATATATATTTGTAAACTTTCACCTCGACTTCGTCTCATAATATTCTCTGCTGAATACAGAAATTCGACTCTACATAATTTTGATTTGTGAGTAATGTGTAAGATTTCCATGTAAAAATATTGACTCACTGTTTTTCCTTGTAATATATTCTGATTGATGTTTATGTTGAGATGGGAGACCGCAGAGCTTTAATTTTGTTTGCGAAAGAAATATTGAATTTCACAGAGGACCAGCAGGACAGGAAGGGGAAGTGAAAGCTATGCGTGTCCCGCCCTAAAATCCAACCAAAGTATTTTTTCATTATCATTGCTATATACATAAAGACGCTATAGAGTCCATGTGATCACCAGGATCATAATATGGGCAAACCCGGTAATTTATTTATGTGGTGTAAGTTCAAAAAGTCACATCATAGTTAGTTTGACTTTTATCTAAAATTTCTTAGTTTCTACAGTAGGTTTTCCTTGCGTTTGTAATTTAATAACAGATTTTGTACATCAAATATTAAAAAGGAATTTTCTATGTGACGCAGTAAACGAAAACTTCTCTGTGTGACTCTTTCTTATATGGCGCTGACTCACTAGTTAGTTAATATGAAGGGTCTTGAAAACTAATAAAGCATGTGTGTGTGTGGGTGGGATAGTTATAAAGTATGTGCCATGTGTAGTATGTATATGGATGTATTTGTTTCTTGCGGCTCGTTTTCAAAGTCTTGGCCTTTCTAAAGTTTCACTTTTCTGTTTTAGTAATGTAATTACATAATAGGTTTAAGACGGAAAATATGCACAATGTTTTGTGTATATGAAGGAAACTTTCAGAATTAGTTTTTTAATAGTTATTAAATTATATTGCGCTCTGGTCTTTGGTCTTTGGACTATATGTGCGGTTATTAATTGTTGGCCTTGGCATGACTTCCGCTATGGCACTACGTACATTACATACATAGTAACATTTTATTAGATCAGGTATCAATGTTTTAAGGTGGTCTTTCAAGCTATATAGCAAAAATGTTTTTTTTTGTTGGTTTCCTGTCAACCCATGACGCCGTTATATTGCACTGTTGTCGTCAATATCAAAGTAAGTGCTAATACGGAAAGAAATTGAATCTTGAACTGTTTTCTTGAAAGTTTAATTTAATAAAATATGAAAGGTTAAGAGGCCATAAATATAATAATGAAAGAGAAAGCATGTAAAAGTAAAGGTAGATATTGTAGATATGTAGATATGTAGATATGTAGATATGTGTGTAAACAGTCTGCTCACACAGTATGTCACTACAACTAACTGATTCACAAAGTGATTTCAAACACTTAAAAGCATATGGCAGTTGGCATTTCAATTTTTATTCCACCCACTTCTAAGAGTTTTTCAATTTCAATTATTTCAAGTAGAATCCTAATTCGTTCTTGACATTCCCATTTACGTTCAGTTCATTTCAATTTTGGGAGTCTTCAATCCAATGTTCTGTTCAATTTGAGTTGAATAGGGAGGAAACGATGGAACGCGTTTTGGAATGAGAATTGCTTAGAAAAAAGTAGAAAAAACATTTTTCAACGTATTTCTTTATTTTCCATGGCTTGGGGTGTAAACATCACGTTAAAACTTAATTTGGTTGTAAAGATGCAATTTAAAATGTCTATACAATTCTATTTCTAGGCTTTCTTTAGGATGTGTGTATTGTAAATTGATTAAAAAACTTACAAATTTCACTCTTTTAAAAATATTTTATAAAGCAACTTTTTTCTGTTGGGAAAAAATACAGTCAGAACATTTTATTTTTAAATTCGATATTTTTTAGAAAACGTAAAAAAGGTATTTTTCAGAAAGTTTCTTTCATGACAAAATCTTGGAATAATTATAAAATGTTTTATATATTTGAATACATTTATAAATTGAAAATATTTCTGCTTCTTGAAACTTCTAAAAATAAGTAAATTTTCATGCATTAAAATATCCAGTTAAAACAGCTTCGATGTCAAAAAAAAATAACAAAATTTTAAATTGCAAAATCGACTATTTACCACAGTTTACTGCTTTGAAAAGAGAAATTACACAAAGAAAATTAAATATGTCTCATTTATTTTCTCCAAAAATCAAGTTGGATATTTTCGCTATTGCCGATGAGATTTCGAAATTAAGTGTCACTTTAATTTCTGGTATTGTCTCTTCCATACAAGAACATTTACATACAGGAATCTGGAGCCGTTGATATATGAAGCATGAATTAAAAATCATTCCTGTATGGCCGGTATGTGTGTCGTCCGTGGTTCTCTAGTTCTAGCCACTTCATGAAAGAGATGAAAACGAAAATCAGCCTAATCAAAGTCGTACATAGTCAAGTTTTTCTCGTTTCGGTATACCACTTACTTTATTTACACACAGTGTATCGGAGCATGAGTGCATTAATGTTTCACATTGAAACGATCAAGGTACTTGAGGTTCATGAATTATTCATGAATTTGAAATCTCTCTTCTAGTCATAAACTGTAAAGAGAAAGTTAGAGGAGCGTGGGTCTCGGTCTTGGTCTATGACGATGAGTGTGTAGATGCTCCATATTTACATTTCCAGTGGCGGGACTTCTATCCTATACTCCTCATGCCTCATAATGTTAATGGGTGTAGGGAAATTTTTAAGCATGTTTTTCAACTTCAACTCACCATCTCCATATTTCTATCTCCATTCCCGTCCTTCCTTTGCATCCTCGTTGATTCCATGCAGCATTGATTTAGGCTTTGGTTTTTGGATGTCTGGATGTGAAGACTTGCTTACTTTTTTCTTTTTCTTCCTTGGAACTTGGAATGCCCCGTATAGTAAACTAGGTAGATACATATAGAGCCGAGACTCCCGAGTCCCGAGATCGCCTAAAAGAGTGTAAACTCTTTTGGGGGGAATTTTTGCATGACCACCCAAAGTCTCGCCTTTAGCACATAATCACACCACATCACACTGCATAATGTTGTTTTGAGTCAAAACTAAAAGCTCCCAAAGTTACATATAATGATTTGGGCACTTGTTTTTAAAGCCTCTGGTGGTCCACGTCGTTCTGAGTTGCATAATATGCGGTGAAGCTTTTTTTTCTGTGGGTGGGATATGAGAATCTATACGCTACTATACATACATATAGTTGTACGCATAAGTTTTCAAAATTCAAAGTTGTCTCTGTATTGATATCTGTAGGGTAAACTTTTCGTGTTTTGTAAAGTAGGGTAGCTATATACAACAACATCGTTAGGGCTATGAAAAACGAAACACATAATATTTAGACGGTTTTTAAAATGTCATAAAGATGTTTAATACCATTATTTTTTAAACAAAATGAGAGAAATACCAAGAGTATTTTAGTTTTAAATTCGCATAAAATAATACAGGTATTATCAGTATGTAGATAGAATATTTTACACCATTTTACAGATGAATTTTAAGTGAAATGTGAACGTATAAAGTTTGCATTTCAATGGTTGTTTTTGCATGGTAATTATTACATGAATGGGATTCAAACTTTTGAACAATGTACCTGCACCAGTAGACAGTATAAAAAAACAATTTATTATAAATCGAAAAAATTACAGTGGTTGTGGCATACACAATATAAAGCGAGGACTAATAGTGTGCATGTATATTGCTTATAGGCTATGCACGCGGTGTTTACGTGATTGCCATTGCCTTGAAATATGCTAAAATAACTGTAAGACAATACATTATTAAAGACTCTGTGTGTGATGGGGGGAGAATGAAACGTTCGTTGCTCTGCGATTCATTTGACTGTATTGCTGTCGCCATGCAAAATGGAAGCAATTAAGCAGATTTAATGGGATAGGAAAGAAAGCTTTGATAAATGAACTTGCTCCTTGTACTGTCCCTCACTGCCTTAAAATATTTCATTATTCATCAGCACCATGTCGTAATGTAATTGTATACAACAGGTATGACTTTTATATATATACAGCCACTGATTTTTGGTTTATTAATATTTTAACTCTTTCATTACAGACTATAATATTATGGTAACTGGGTACTTTGTATTGCATGCGGCTCAATTTTTAGTACTACAGATGCTTTTAATAAAGTACATAATATAATTACACTGGCACAGGTTCTGGTAGTTCTGGTCATGGTCGGTCTCGGTCTCGGTTCTCGGTCCTTCTGTATAGTTCTCTTATAGCCTGGCTACTTGACTCCCGGGCATATAAGCTACAGGTATACGAATTGATACTAAGCAAATAAATAAGGACTGAAAAGGCTTCAAATCATATTTACAGTACATATGCACGGCACATGTGAACCATATAGAGTTGTCGAATTAAGTGATTAAATTCTACATATAAACACATTTGATATCTGGTGTGTCGTCATTAATTTGAGAAAAGCGGCGCGGAGCTTTGACATTCTTGAAAGGGATCATTTCATCAAGATCAAGTGAAAGCACATGTTTTCGGCTTTGGACTTTCCTGCACATTGCCATGAGAGTTAATTAAAATGTCACGGCTCGTAAATTCATAATTCATTTATGTACTACTAACCTTTCTCGTTCTCGTTCTCAGTTTCCCCTCACACATAATATGTAGCGTCCGCGCTATGACTTTTACACATATGAATATGACAGTGCGCTTTGCGTATGGGATCATTTCTGTACTTGTACAATGTATTTTTAAATTATTACAGTTTGCCTACCATGCCCATGTTCACGTCACTGAATTTTTCTTTAATCTTGGAATTTAATTTAGCCTATAGTACCAGGTCCTTAAGTATACCTACATAGTAATCTGAAATTGGTTGTGGTTTTTTTTACTATTAATAAACTTCTAACTTCTCAGTCAGTCAGTCAGTACTGAGCATGCAGAATGTGTATTAAGACCATAAATTATGATCATAATTTTATTACGGGATAATTTTTATTTGTCATAGGTCTTGGTATATTTCTATATTGAAAATATCCGGTCTTTGATTTGACAAATTCATATTCATGATACATGGGAGCACATAATAAACCTTACGTAGGTAATAGGGATTGAAAATTGAAATGTGAATTTCTTGCGGATGGAGTCAAGTAGTCAAGAGCAGCACTTTCTTGAAGAATGTGCATTTCTTCGACTTTACATTTTCCATTTTCCAGGAGGAGGAGGAGGACGTGCACAGAGAGACATATAAGAATAAAACATTGAAGAGGTTCCACACACACACTCTAAAAGAGTGAATTGTTAAAAGCTTTTGAGCTTTCTCCTTACATATAGCTTCTTTCCACGTCGAGTGCGGTTTAGGCTCAGCTCCAGCTCCAGTCCACTAAGGTATGATGCATATAGATATATAGACCAACCTACGAACCATCAAGAACCTCGCTTCTTCTCCCCTCACTGACTCAAATGTAATATCTGAGAATTCGACTTTAAGGCAATAAGGTACAAAATGTATAAATATACCTACCTACCTACATGTTGGAGGTTTAGACTTGGTCTCAGGGTTTACATTATATCCATGGCAACATTTTAAAATGTCAAGAAGGTAGTAAAGCTTTCATGACTCTTCAAGAGGACAATGAGCCGACACTGACATTTGACTTACTTAAATATCCATAGCTTTCACTTTTGACTTTGGTTTTCGCACATTATTATGACCAAACCAAAAGACAGCCACCACCGTCACCGTCACCACCGCAACCAAAATGACAACGACATAACGAGAACGACAACGACATAACGACGCAAAATAGGTCTCAACGCTCTATTTTCCATTATTGAAGCTTTTTAGCTCCCGATTTAGAATCGATTGAATTCAATTGTGGCTTTCTAATGGACTGTTTCTTATGCCGCTGGGAGTACTGACTGAGCGTATATATTTATGTATGCATGTAAGCACACTAAGAATAAGTATAACTTAAGATGCAACTAGTTTCTGAGCATTCATTTTCCACTTTTTATTCCCCCGACTTCATATTCCCAATGTGTGCGTATTGATTGAGAGGGCGTATATTTGTCACACATATTTATTCAATAACAGGAATTTTGAATTTCAAACCCTTCTGCTTCCTCCTTTATATTTCCCCTTTAATTTTAAAGAAGGGCCTGTACCAACTCCGACGTCCACAAACCCTGGACTTTTTTCATCTGACTATTTTTTTTTGAAAATCCATCGTTTTCTTCTTTATTTTTGGGAGTACTGTGTGGCACGTCGGACGAAAAACCTGAAATGTCTTCATCACAAGAAAGACGTGTCAGCATCCGTCACCAGGACGAGACCAGTACCATAACACTTTACCCAGCATATTTAGAGAGGTCCATCTAAAAAGTCGAACAGTAGGCCAGAGCAGACTTTAAGCCTGGATACTATACAACTTCATAACGGTATGAAAACAGTCCAGGCACAGGCACCCTTCCATTTGAAACCAGGATCTTATTCACACGTTCTGCTGGCTCTGGCTCTGGTACTGCGACTGGGACTGGTTTCTCACTCTATAGCAGCTCCGGTCTGGTTAAAATATTAGGTACACGTCGAGTGTAGAAATCATTGAAGCGATTTCCGGACGTGGTATTTTAGCTCGTACTGGTTGATGTAGTGGTAAGTGAGCAAGCCAGATAGGTATACGTAGACGTACTACTACAGATATTTTACATGTATAAATTGCATATAGGCGCAGTTTGGCGCTGGTATATCAGTCCACACATAGGCAAGCAGAAGCTTATGCAAAAATTCTAGAGTTCTGGCTGGAGAAATAGAATCTGTTGGTTTGGTGCTCAGGAGTCAGGCAAGAGTCTGTAGAACCTCGAATTCGCGAATGAACATGTCACAAGTAAAATTGTTTGGTCTTGATAATGTGCAATCGCATCTTTTGGAACATATATAAGGCTTCCGTCTCTCGGTACGACACTTCAAATATTTACTGTGTGAAATCCTAATATACTGAATACTCAAGGAGTGAAATAAGGAAGCTAAAATCCTATTTCATGTTCGCTTCAAATTGATTTTTCCGTATCCGTTTCCCCGTTCCGTTCCGTTCAGTTCTGTTCAGTTTGACTATATGGTCTGGGCCAATAAATACTGTAAACATGTCGACATCCAGTGGAAGCCGAAATCGACGTGTCTGATGGTCCTGGTCCTGGTGATGGTGCAACACATGGGATAAAAACTGACTGACATGGAGATAAGGACAAGGATTAAGTGACCGATTAGATCTAAGGAATTTGTTCAAGAAATTTGCAATATCTACCCTCACCAGGGCCAATAACAACAGCACATGCTAATATATCGATATCCTTGAAACTCGTGTTCTATGAGTTTACCCATTTAAAAATTTAATTTATGACTGTAGTGTATCAACTAGGACATGAAGCACACAAATTTCAAATTCGAATTGGACTTTGATATAAATAAATTGCTTGCATTGCACAAAGTAGTTGCCGCTCGTCTCGACTCTCGACAGCGCATATAGAGCAACAGCGACAGCAACAGTCCTACATAGTGCCAGCCCTAGCGTAGTTTTAGTTTAGTTTTCAAGACAAGGCAATACATAATAACTGCTTTGATACGAGTTGGAATGTTTGCCTTTGGAATTTTGATTAACCCATCCTCTTTAATGGGATCGAGTCGTAGTAGGGACGGAATGCCATGAATAAATGTGTATAATACAAGAAAATGTGTACGGCACATTGTCCAGCCGAAAGTCAGTCTCCAGTATAAGTATGTAGTATGTTACGCCAAATCCAGACCTCCATAGCACTCCAGCCTATCCAGTGTTTTACTCAAATCAAACTATCAAAACAGCCAGAGAGATTCGTAGAAAGAGCTTAGTAGTTTAGTAGTCTGTATGTACAGGTCACATATATTTATTATGTCCTCTTTGTCCTCGCTCAAAACTCATTCCCGCCATTTCTTGACGGGGAAGAGAGAGAGAATCTGGAATTTACTCGGTTCAGGGACAACTACTGATATACTATATAAAGCCATTTCCACTGCACTGTCATTTTCCTTTTCGGACTTTGGACTTTTGGGAAGTATTAAAATCAAGTATCACTAAATTTGTGAGAAGAGATGAGAACGACGACAGTTCTTATGCTCGGACTTTGGACACTTTCGGACAATGTTTCCTGTTTCTGCCTGACCTGATAAGAGAGAGCAAGACAAGCAGGAGTGAAGAGCTGATCCTCAGATGACTTGGTTTTATGATGCAGCAAAATTCCATTTCGTTTTCCTTCTTATCCTCATCTCTGCGGCGGTTGGTATTGGTCTCGGTCTTACGTTGTTGGTGGTGTACGCGCCCCGCTTTCAACATTTTAATTTTTTCGAGCTCTTCTCCCTCACTCAGTGATAGTGATAGGAAACGAATGTGTCCTTGTTCTGTGTCCATTACTTGGACTTGTCGTCTGGAATTGCAAACGTACAGGTACGGTGTGGTATGTATCTCTGTGTAGAAAATGTGTGATAATCCTTAAAATAGTGGATCGCATTAACATAGATGAAGAGATTTCCTCAAAAAATACAAAGCTTACTATTTAGGACTTAGCCATTTAAAAGTGGGACTGTTACGAAATAGGTTTTTGAAAATTGCAAAATAAGCTATATTCGCATATTTAATCTTTCAAAATGTGCTAAAAACTATATTGTATATTAAAAAATTTCAAAATATACTAATTAAAGGTTTCTGATACAAGTTCAGTAAATTGAATTTCAAAAATTTCTTAATTACATACTATTTTTAAATTACAGATACGTTCTTCCTGTATGTTTTTAAAATGAAAACATTATAGTGTCAAAATTGTCAAATTGTGTGTGAAAAGGTTTTACAATAGTAGGTAATATAGCAGTATAAATTATTGCTGAGGTTTTAATCTGAGAAAACTAGAAATCATAGATAACTTCCCTTGCACTCTCCTGGTCTGGTCCTCACCTTCTATACCTCCACTTTTGTGTAAATATAGTTGCAAAGTGACTGGGGAAAGGAATGTAACGATAATCATGCTACATGGCCTACTTTGACTTTCCTCTCCGCCATGTCAAGTCGCCGAGTCAACAAGAAATACATAATATGTAAGTGCTGTAAAGTTTTCCAGTTTCCAGAAGCCTATTTTCTCATTGTAGTTTATGATTAGATGGAAGTGATGAGATGAGACATTGGGGGCATCATTACAATAATGGTTTGGATATATCTTAACTGTATAAAGTCTCGAGGAGGGCGCATACGCAGACACAGCGTACAGTACATTGCATTGACTTAACTGATGGCTTATGGATGAACTTATGTACTTTCCATTCCCATTCCCATACTGCCATACTTGTATCATTAGGTACATACATATTTATTTAATAGGCACGTTCACATTGTTTCACATTACTGGTACGTTCTCCCTCCATCACCCCTCTATTGTCTCTCTCAAATCTTATAGAGTGAATTTGTAGCCGCAGTGTATACACACAGTATGTATAATTATAGGCCATAAGAACTGTGGGATATATGCACCCTCAGACAGTTACATAGTCATAATTATATGTAGGTAGGTACATGGGTAGCCTAAGTTTTGGGCCTATGTAAAAGTTACCTATGTACAGCCTACATTGATTTTACACGAAACAAAAGTTTCTCATCAACTGTGGTTTTATTTGTTCGTGTATATAGTTTCCATCTCCATCTTGCCCAATGTCGAAGTCGAAGTCGAAGTCGAAGACAGACTAGTTTTTGTGTAAACATGTCTGAGGCTTAGAATAAAATTAAATTAGGGATTAAATTTGCATGAGTTGAGTCAAACCCGCCCTTTATGTTGACCCTATACTGGGCCGCGGGCCGGAAGTCATGTCGCTTTTGTAAATTATCCTTTATAATAAAGTAAACACGTACTTTTAGCCTTATTACGCTTCATCTATGTATATTATAATTATAAGCGTCTCTGCACGTATATATAGACTGTACCTGTTGTACTTTCTAATTGCTTAGTGTCAATATTTAATTTTAATTATTAGAAAGGACAACATAATATCAAGAACAATTGAGTCTCGTTGACAATGAGCCCTCATAGCTTTACAGTACATTTTTTAGTCTTCTTTTTTTACTGTATTTTCCATGTACAAATTATACATAGCTGTCCCCGAAAAGAAGTTCTTCAAAACCCAGTATCAACATTTTGCCATTCAGCATTTTTCTTATTGAATTTTAAAATTGAGCCGAGGTTTTAGTATTAGAACATTAACATAAACATACTAGTTTTTGCCAACTTTTATTCAAGAAATACATTTATATCGCCTGTGAAGAACCAAAATGACCCATATCCATTTTTAGCCCAAGACAATATCAGCTATCTACAAAAATATTCAATTATGTCTTCAAAGCATTTAAATAGAAAATTTTGTACTTTTCAAAAATATGTAAATACAAAATCTTACACTTTTCAAAAACATGGAATTAGAACATTTTACACTTTTCAAAATCATGGAATTAGAAATTTTTTCATCTTTTCAAAAACATGTAAATAGGACATTTTACGTTTTTCAAAAACTCCAAATTAATATTTTACGCATGCTTTTCATTTTGTTTTTAGGACATAGCTTATTTTGATTCTAGCTTAAATTGGATATGGGTCATTTTGGTTCTTCACAGACGATATTTAGTATGAATTGATTTTAACGCGGTTTTGCATTCCTAAAGCAAACCCATTTTTATAAAGATGTACATTTTTTTGGGGTGATAATATTCAGCCGTAGCAGTTGGCTTATGAAAGAAAGTCAATAATTATGAATATGAACAAATAGAGTAAGCATCCGAAGGGCATATACCATACTATAGAGGTACAGATGTGGGAATCGACTTGCGAGCGGAAACAAAAACTTTAGTAGGTACCTTTGTCTTTAGAAAATATTTTGACTGGAATTTGGCTCGAGGATGAAAATGACGAGGACGAGGACGATGGAGACCCACTACTGTACAATCTATGTACAGTCAGTTAAATTTACACCCAGAAGCACTTATGGTTCCGGAGTGGTAGAGCATGGCGTGGTTTGATAGAATCATATGGATAAGGATGCGGATATGGGACGCGTCGTGTAGGAAGGATTGGGAAGTGGGACATTAGCTGAATGAAAATCACGGGCACGAGTGTCAGTACGACAACGACCACCTTCAGGGCGTTTAGCCCTCCCTTCCTTTACATTGTTTTAATAAATTCTGCACGTAATGGGATAAGAATGGAGCTGTTTGCTCAGTCCCCATGTCACCCAGTCCCAGACCCAGCACAGTTTCTCAGACTAATAAACCACAATTTCAATGGACTTACGTCTCTGACTGTACACAGTACATGTAGATACATATTAAAACCAACCCTGTCACTTTCTCTCTTTAACTCGTTTTAACCTCTTTAACTTTCTCTACTGAAGCACTTACTAAAGCTAAACTTGTATTCTTATTCGATTTGGGTTTTGGGTCTTATGGTTTGCCTCCGTATAATTTTAATGTAGAAACATAATAATGGTAATTCAAAGTAATTCCAAAGTAATTCAATTATACAAGTCTACATTTATTTTTATAAAATTTAAATTTCAACTTTTTTGATTTTTTTTTGGAACGAAAAGTCGGACTGTAAAATAAATTGGTTTACTTGTAGAGAGTAGCAGCTTACTGCCAGTAGCCAGTAATGTGCACACCATACCAAAGTAGTCCGTGAAGCACATGCAAACAGATTCAGGAGAAAAAAAAACATGACTCGCTTAACACAAAAATTGAAGCTTGTCTTTGCATATTATGAGAAGTCTTTTTCAGGTAAAAAGATAGAGGATTTTTGTTGCTGAAGGATTATATTAGATGAAGAATAGATGAAAGATGAGGTCTCAAAAAGAAAAAGTGGGAACAGTAGCGTGACAAGCCACGTACTCCATATATTACATACATACGAATACATAATAGAAATTTAGAGAGTGTCGCTTTTATATGTAATACCTACCTATAAGTACTTTGTGAAAATTCTTGTATATAATTCTAATCTTCAGTAACAGTTGGATGGTGTTTGAAGATTTTCAAAGGACACACTCCCCGTCAAATCTTACAAGTACCACCGATTATGGGAATAATAGAATTTTCTGCACTGTTTGGCATGCACAATCAGTTTATATGCTTTCCCTTTTTTAGTTGGGGGGATTTTTGGAAGGCTTTCATATAGTTGGATATTGCAAAGGGTACATGTGGAAATATCCAAAATTAGAGATTAAGAATATGACGAGTTCCATATAAGTTTAGCTTAATTATGGGAGATTTTACAAACTACAACAATAAATGAAACCCTCTTGACAAAATCAACTTACAAAGGAAAAATTTTGTATTTTTTCATACACAATTTTCCTGTCAGAGAGAGAGATTTAAATTTATTACACTGATACTACAATAGTATTTGCCATCAAGGCACAGTAAAAAACAAACACATTGTCAACACATTATATATGGATTAATTTGATACGTAAAAATAAATTAATTGGTATTATATAAATGATGGTGCGCTATCATAGTGGATCCTCTAATAGCTGCGACTACAATTTCTTTGGTGATAGTAGGACTTAGAAAAAATCGTCTTCTAAAAATTTCAGAAAATGATGCCATTGTTCCTCGGGCCCCAATTAGCAATCCAATGACTTCTATTTGGTCCAATTCATACAACTCTTTAAAATATTTAACACAAGGATCATATATAGCTTTCTTCTCTCTATCCACTTCTATCGCTTGGTCAATACCTTGTTCAAAACGAACTGTTGGGTCAATTATAAATCCAACTTTTTTGTCTTTGTCATAGCACAAAATATCTACTCTTCGCGGGGACCCATCTTCATCATGGCATCCTACTTCCTCTTCCACTTTCCAGAATCTTTGACCAAAAGACGGGGCTTGCCTTAAACGTTTTGCAATAATTGACCTAATTTCATGATGCCTTGTATTTCTCAGTAGAGCACTTTTCTGACATTGTCCCAAAACATGACTAAGGGTTTCTCTCTCAGCTGTACAATGACGACACTGAGGAATGCCTAGGTTCCTGCCAGGAATTGCTCTAACTGGGTAATTATTTGCTGACATCTTCAAACATGCCACCCATTCTGAAGTGGTCAGCCCGTCTTTTTCAATAATGACTTTATTTCCATATGGACATTCTTGAAATAATTTGACTCCTCGTCCTTTCTGAGGCAGATCACACCAATTACTAAATTCTTTATCTCTTAGCATCTCTCGCAAAATTTGAGCAGGTTTCGTTTTTGGACATTTTTCTAAATTTTCCCCTACTTCTATTTTGTCCAATTGTAAGCCTTCCAAGCAAAGTTCTACTGATTATTGCTTGAAGCTCTAACATGCAAGAAGAAAAAACACAAGCCAACATATACTGCGCGTATCACATACAAGACAAATGTCTATAGCAATTTATTGCACTTTATTGCCTTGAGTCAATCGAGATAAAGATAAAATCCCCGGGACTGAAATATAGCACATGGGTCTGTTATAGTCATAGTACGTGGGAATAAAATAAACGCGTACTCAAACATTTGCAGGCGTATAGTTATATAGTATTATAACAATCACGTTAAAATCATAGTTTAGTTATTTGTTTGTAAATTTTGTCACATCAGACAGAACAAAAAGTCATGTTTCTGACTGTTTCTCGCGGCGTTCAACATTAAAACGGCTGAGTAAATTTGCATTAGTATGACTACTAATTTGTAGAATATATTTAGTGCACGCAGGTCTGAGTGAGCGGCAGTTTGAATAGTACACGAAATAGAATAGGCGGTAAATTAATTACTTTTCCTCCATACATATCCACACATGCATTTAAAATTGAAACATTTATGCAATGTAAATAACGGTTCCTAAAATGCAGATTGACCTTGCTTTTCAGTTTGTCTGTTCGGCTTTGATGATATTTCATCCCTGTACGTAACCATAATATTCATAGCTAAATGCATAATATGCTCCATCATGTGGCTTGTATAATCTTTAAAAGCCTGCTCTTGTGCAATCTATCTATATTTGTAAAAGAAATTAAAGCATTTTAAATTCTGTGTTAGACGAGCATAATATCATATTCACAAAATTACTACCATACCATAGGCAGGCAAGAAGTGCAGCACCTGAAAAAAATCTGTCCGAAAGGAGCCACACGTAACCAAAACCGGAGGCCCGGCAAAAAAAACTCTGTGAAACTTATGTTCAAATTCACTTGGAATAATTTCTAGAAATTTAGAAATATAATATGATATTATTTAAACTTTAATAATTCAAATTTTACAAATAATAATATGAAGGAGAATATTTGGTTTGGCCATGGCCTGGCCTGGCCCGACATGGCCCGGTCTGGCCTGGCCTGCCATATGGAAAGATTTAACTATGGCATGACGTGACATTTGCATGGTTATGGTTCTTGCTCACATAACAAATAAACTTTTTTTTGTCTCTCCAGTTTTCGTTCTTCGTTTGAATCCATCTCTTTTTTTATCAGTTCAGTCCTCGTCTTGAGCGGATGAAAGACGACCGACTGACGACAGAGTTACAGAGCAGTCAGAAGATTTGCTGAATAATCTTTGAGGAAAAAAAAATGTGTCTAAAAGTTTTTTTCTGCATCTCTCTCTCTCTCTCTCTCTCTCCCTTCTCTCTGAGTGAAGAGAGTAGAGAGCATCGTTATCGTTAGTGTGTGAGAAGTCCGTTAAAGTTACAGTTCGCAGATATTTTATGGAGAGGACCTCGTCCTCCGTCGGTCTGTACCACAACCAGGAATAACAGGATCAGAACCAGTACCAGTACCAGCACCAGTACCAGCACCAGCCCAGGCCCTGACTGACACACATACATAACATACGAAATAAATTTTTGGTGTGGCACGATGGGTTCATCCTTCATCCAAATTTGATATAGATATATAAGTAGGGTCCTACCTATAGGTACGCACATGTATGTAAAATAGACTCTTGATATAAGGGCTCTGTTACCTATATCCGTACGAGTAAATTCAAAGTTACTTATGTGCATACTGAATGTCTTCTCATTCAAGAGGTTTTCTTTGATTTCAAAGTAATTCTCAAATTCAAATCTTGTGATTCTTCGCTCAATTTGATCCAGTTTTTCTTTCACCAACTTTCTCTCTCTCTCAAGTTAACTTACAGAAGCTGCAAAGCGGACGGGAAGAGGGAAGCCACAAAACGTGTGCAAGGAACGACACGAAAACTTGTAAACGAAATAGACTGTATAGATAGGTTTGAATTACTCGGCGAGCTCGCTTGCTAACTGTGCGAACAAATTACCGAGAAGTACCCATTACGTACTATCGTTATCATTATATCCTCAATCTTCACTCAAGGGGAAATATATATCAACTATTTAATTTCTTCATACTCGCAGCGCAGCGGCAGCACAAGGGTGTTTTTTCCCCACTAGTCACCGAATCTTTTTCGACAGATTTTAAAACAAACTACCTACATATGCCATTACACATTTCTTAAAGCAATAAACAAATAGAAAATTGTAGAGCCATTAACCCTTGAATATTATGGTTTTAGAAAATTAAGAATTACCTAGGTAAAGGTGCTTTGAATTTTCAAGAACCTTATAGATACAAAACTTTAAGGGTAAAATAAAAAGCCTAAGTTTTTTCTTCATGCGAATTGAATGTCAACTATGGGATAAAAGGGGGCAAAGTATATAGACAACTTTAAAATTTTAAATTTACACAGGAAATTATGTCCCTCGTCCTCACAATTGCCATTGCCACGCAGTACAATTTGTATTTGAAATATTTCCGTTTGATTCAGCATATATATTCAATTGATTGGAGTACATAGCTCTTTTTGAAATCTTACAAGGAAAGTGTAAGTCAATATAGTAAGATGCTCGCTGTACAAAAGATGTTTTAAAAATTTAGATAGTACCTTTTTACCTTTGTGATTCACGCAAGAAAAGTTAGACATGAATTGTAACATAGCGTTTGAAGGGAAGCGAAATTGTGGCTCAAGAAATGCCTCGATAGCTTAAAATAACTTCACTTTCTTCCCTTCCCTTAAAGCTCACATAGTATATAGTTGCAGTACTATATAGTAGCACCCTATATATGTATTCGCTTTTAGACTATATACACAGGGACTGAGAACACTATGGGATATGGTAACCGGGCGCGAAAAACAGATTGTGGTGGTGACTACTGGGACTTGGGACCTTAAGCTTGGCTGGGTTAGTAAGTAAAATAAAAAAAATATAAAAATGGGGATGAAGTGAAACCACTATGGAATTGCTTGACTGTGTCATAGATAGAAATCATCGATCATCATCTTTTCGCTCAATTTGCTCGGAGAAGCTATAAGTCTTGATAGAAGCGGACACATTGGCCCACATTAGCTTTGATAACTTCATTCCCTGTCCCTAACCCAATCCTAGGAGCTATATAGCTACTGGCTCCGCGGAGCAAAAAGAAAGCAGAGAAATTTAGAAGTGAAAAGTGTGTAGTACATCAAAAATCTTAACCCAATGAAAGAATAAGACCCAGACCAGACCAGACGAACATTGAGTCTGTTAGATAGACAGAGACAAAACAGGGGCTGCTTCTAGAAGACTATAGACAAAAAAATCACTATCCAGACTATAGACTCTATATAGACGTTTCGATTTTGACTCTAACTCTAACACTCGCAGTCATACTGATAGTTCTGTCTTTAGACTTGAGCTACGACGCTACCACCAGAACCAGAAACCAGAATTCTTATAAGAATATACGAAAGAAATTCCTATTTCCTTCCCATTGTAGTGATACCCTTTAGCACTTTGCACTGTGCATATGTATGTATGTAGTGTAGGGACATACATTACGAGATGTGATTGTCTCGATTCTCAAGTGGTCTCACTCGAGACGTGACATTACCCGGATTTTCCGTTTCCTTCTCCTTTCACATTCTACCTCAAAAACTTAAAGAGCTGAACACTGTGAACTACTTCCAGAAGAAGATGACAAGGAATCCGACGAAAGCGACGAAGACGAAGACGAAGACGACGACGAAGACGACGACAACATTGACATCGACAACGACCCAAGACAATGAAGATGACGAGGACATGCTCAAATATTTTCCCAGCTCATTCTTCTTCTTCTTCGTCTTCTTCATTCTTTCGTCTAAAGCAGATAAACTGCGTGTCCCTGTTGTACGTAATATATCGTAGTCCATAGTTGAAAATCCAATACCAGGAGCTAAATAGGAAGAAGTCATAACAAGCCAAATAATAAGATTTACAACGCGGAAAATAACTTTATTTATAGTTTCATATAATGTCACCATTACATCTTTATAGCACTTGGAATCTAGAGATTTTCGTATTATAGCTTTTTACAATTAACAGAATCGTGGAATTTACTTATTATCTAGATAGAAGTTTTGTGAATGTAAATGGTGAGTTATGCACACACAAAAAACAAAGAAATACGTAGCTCATTGAATTAAACATCTTCTGTGAAGTACCAAAATGACCCATTTCCAATTTTAGCTAAAACCAATATGTACTATCTACAAAAATATTGAAATTTGTCTTGAAACCATTTAATTAGAATATTTTACACTTTTAAAAAAATGTAAAATAGAACATTTTAAGCTTTTTAAAAACATGCAAATAGGACATATTTTACACTTTTCAAAAACATGTAAACAGAACATTTTACACTTTTCAAAAATATTTAAATAGAACATTTTGTAATTTTCAAAAATATGTAAATAGAACATATTGCACTTTTCAAAATTATGTAAATAGAACATTTTACACTTTTCGAAAACTCTTACATAACATTTTACGCATGCTTCTCGTTTTGTTTTTATAACATAGTTCATTTTGATTCTAGCCTAAATTGGAAATGGGTCATTCGGATTCTTCACAGACGTTATGTATTTGTTTCAATTTTGTAAAAATTTGTACGTATTAAATTGCCTACGCGTTTTAAAATCAATTTAAACAACTTTTTAATTCATTAGTAATAGAAGTAGGTAGTTGTTTTTTTTTTAGTGCAAGAGGTTGTAATTATCTACATGTTTTTAACGTGTAATAATGTATCTACTAATTACGTATTTAGAAAGTATCCCATGTTTTGAATAAGGAGTTTGAACGTAAAAAATTGTCCATCTAATAATAAGATTTTAAAATAAAAAGGAAACAACACCATTGAATATCTATATTCATACACTGTTTTATTTTGCATAGTTTAAAATACACGTAACGAACTGTTTAGTATTACCTCTTCCTCGAGAATACACCTCGAGGCATAATTCCACGTACAACATTACATTTTTGTAAAATGCTCCAAATTGTTACTTGCACACTCCAAAAGTAGGTAGGGAGTACAGGAGACAGATAACTAGAGTAACGTCGACTTTGTCATACGACAGAAAACATAGAGCCATCAACTCATGTCATATATCCGTATTTTCTCACTGCATCATGTATTTCCTTGCTCACTAATGTTCAGCAGTATACAACTGTTACCAGTTACGGGCTACCGCATGTCTATTTTTTTTGCTCTTGTATTTTCTTGTATTGCCATTCCATTTTTTGGCGTCTTCCACACACACAGTAATTTTCTGTCTTTATCGTGGCTGAATCCTGGCTGTTGAAATGATGTTTGTCTTTATTGTATGTACATGCTTATGTATTTGTATTTGCTGTACTTATCGTTAGATATCAGATTAGGTATGTGATTTTTTTATATCTAATCGTAACGTAAACTTAAGTCTTCTAGAGAAATCATGGGGAGAAATAAAAATTTCTCAAACATCAAACGCTCAAGTCCTCCAGAGCTTAAAATGTTCTGTTATGTTTCTGTTCTGTTTTTTTTGTCTCGGGTGTATTTATGTTTTTATACTTGTATACATATGTATTTCTATGTTTGTAGAACATATAGTCAGAGTCGGAATGGAATAACCGAGACATGGACTGTACATATAGATATGGATATAGATATAGTTGAAAGTGCAATGTGGGTAGACTCCGCTACTCCACGATCTGGGATTTGGATTTAACCTGATTCTATATTTTATCCTCTTAGTCATGACACCACATGGAATGGAATTACTTCTACTTTTACTTTCTCCCTTAGCCTTATTATATAGCCATTCCCATTTCTACTTTCTACAGCCTCCTCACTTTCTCCTTTCTCTCTCTTCGCTCGCTCGCTAGAGGATTGTATCCGCGTCCCGTTCTCCGCGAACCGTTTACCGCTTACGTTACGTTGCATTTCACCAGCAATTTATTCTTTTCTTGGTATATGTGTGTGTGTGTGCCCGTGTTTGGAGGGGGGTACTCTGCTTGCGCCTCTTCCCTTGATTTTTTTTGCTACTGTACTTTGTGTTGTATCGTATTTAGGAAGTAAACCATTATTTTTCTAATGTGACATTATTTACTACAAAAAACCTGAGAGTTCTTGCGCTCTGTTGCTCTGCATACTGCATATATAGTGCTCAGTACATAGAGATTTGAACTCTGCGTTGTTTGTAGATAAGCTTCCAACGCCTGAAATGTTTCAGCTTCAGTTTCGGTAGTATATTTGAGTATAGTTTAACGATAAGTAGAGAATGATGTGTAAGTATGCATATACACTCTGCTATATAAAATTACGGGACACTATACAGAGCAACACAGCGCGCTCCTTGTTCATGTTCATTGTTCGTTACATTTATGGAATTCCGCGGAATCGCTCCCCACAAATCGACATCTAGATACTAGATACAGATCCAGAGACAGATCCAGTTCGGATCAAGATTGTGTAGACAGAGTACATAAGCGAAAAGCATATCAGTTGGAGCGCTCTCTCCTTTCCCCTTCCCCTTTTCCTTCCTATTTTCCGTTTTCGTTTTCGTTTGAGGCAAGACATGACTCAAGAACAGACTTTGCCGTGTCGGTGTTGTGTTCGGTGTTTGGTCTTGGTCTTGGGTATGGTGAGCAGCTGGGTGCCTCCGGAGCTATGAAGCTGGAGACTAACTATACATACCAATATACCGTCCGCGTAGTCTTTGAGAAAAACTGACTTGTTCAATTTTCTCTGAAGATGTGTAGAAACAGTGGTTGTTTGTGTAGGATTGAACATAATATACTCACATGCTTAAAATTTTTGCTGTCCTATTATTGTGAGCTGGCTTTTTGCATTGGAGAGAGGAGGGAAAGGAGGGAAAGGAGGAGGAAGGAAAGTCCTTTTCCGCGGCGTTTGATTCACTGAATCATGTGTCTATATATATTCTCGAGGTTTCTCTCTCTCTCTCTCTCTCTCTCTCTCTGTCTGTATTTTTGTGTGTAAATCCTGGTCTTGAATCTTGGTTTTACTTGTCTTGTTTCGGCTCTGCTCGAACTTAACTGGTTTTAAGCAATTCGGGATGGGAAACCTGCATGGGGTTTTAAGAAACTCCGTTATGAGATTGGCATCACATCTAGAATGTAAAAACCTTGATTAAAAGACATGCCTAGTATTTTTCTTCTTTTTTCTGGTCGGGTGTCCGTACAAGTACGATTTACTAATAAAACTATGTCTCTCGTTTTTGAGGATGCAGTACCAGACAAATAGGGGGAAAAAGGAATTTTTTTCAGGAATGTATTTTTAGTTTTAGTTTTGGTGTAGCATTGTTGTTGGAATTCTGGGGAAGATTTGTGTACTAATCACAAATTCAATTGGGCAGTTGGCTCATTTAGAATTTTTCAAAATCATGCAATTAAAAAAGTTTTTTTAAGACACTCGGAACTCTCGAAAGTAAACAATTTTAAAGTGAAATACATGCAATTAGAATGTTTTGTTCCTTTAAAAAAAGCGCTTTGATTAAATATTTTTGAACATTTCAAATACTGTATTTCCTGGAACAGAACGCGGGTCTGCATGAATTAAAATATTCAAATTTTTTTCTGCAGGTATTGCACCTTCACTGATGATGTACAAGTACATTTCACGCTAAAGGAAGTAAAACAAAAAATACAAACAAGCATTTCCTTTCGTATGGTGAATGGTGTACATTTTACAGTGGCACTGCATAATGCTAATATGAGCTCATTTCAAGATTGCTTTATTGCATCATTTGTATTTTCTTGTATTGGACTTGAATGTGTGTATGTGTCTTGGTTAAAAAAGAGAAAGGCAAAGTCGAGACTTTACACATTGCCGCGAGGGAAAGTATAAGTTGTAAACAGATTGAGAATGGAGGTTGTGGATTTTGGATTTTAGAGTTGCTGGGCTTTAGATTTGGCATCTACTTACTTACTCATGAACACCTCATGCTCTCTTCTTCCTGGCACTTTCCCTCGGTCTGACAATATGGACATGGACATAGACACTGAAGCAAACAGAAGTTCAGAAAAGTGGTGGTTGGGGGGGGGGGGGGGGAGGGGGTTGAAGGGGAAAGGAGAGTTTTACTTCTTATATTTTAGCGTAGACACTATAACTACTGACTGTAGACATGAGCTCGCGATTACTTTTTACTTTATATACTTTCCTAAAACCCTATGTTGTCTACTATGTTAAGGTATGGCGAATGGCAAATAGTATGAAAGTGAAACGACAATGCACTGGTTTCAAACTACTCTGAGTGAGTAGAGAATGTGTGAGGTAAATGAGAAATTGTAAATCTCATGCTTGAAGGTATATTGGGAGGAGAAGTTATGAGGTCCACACAGCTTTATTGTGTCATGGTGAACCGTTAATTTGAGTCTGGTATGGTCTGGTGCTGGTCTGGCCAGGCTTTGCTGAGGATAGTCTCACGCTATATCCAATTTAATTGGAGTTAGATTGGAGAGGTGGGCCCATCTTGAACACGATTGCCACTTCTTAGGTCTTTTTTTAGTATACTAAACTTTTTACAAAAACTAAAACTAAAGCTATGCATACAGTAGGTGTAGGTACTACTGATATACAAACTAAATATAGAGAAATTCTTTTTTGTATTTATATTAGTATGTATAGACTTTTCGCTATACGCCCAGGTAATTCGAATTTCATTTCTCTTATATTTCTGTAGAATTCCAGTAGTAATTCCAGGAAAATATGTGTGTAGTTCCTGTATCCTGGGCACTGGCTCTGGCTCTGGCTCTGGCCCTGGGTGCAGCTTAATTTTAATACAGCCTTATACTATGCATATCTAAGAAAGCAGACAATTTGCGAGAAATGGTAAAAAGGGGGAAAATAAGAAGGAATAGGGAAATGCTTACTACGGGGTTTAAAAGTTGAGTGAGTTATTTGGAGAAACTATTTTATATTGGTAATAATTTAAGTTGGTGGCATTGCTTTGATTTGAGATGGGAGATGGCTGTGGGGTAGATTGATGATGGCGTTTCGACGTAAATGGTAGGACATTTATATGGAAGATAACATACGTACAAATAGTATATGTACTTACGCCGTATGGACTATGTACCTACCTCCGTACCTCAGGCGTAAAATCCAAATTGAGACCAGTAATAGCTAACATATCGCCATCGTCAGTGAAGAACCAAAATGACCCATATCCAATTTAAGCTACAATCAAAATGAGCTATGTCATAAAAAAAGTTAGAAATATGCCTAAGATGTTAATATTACGAGTTTTTAAAAATTGTAAAACGTTCTAATTACACGTTTTTGAAAAGTGTAAAATGTTCTATTCACATGTTTTTGAAAAGTGTAAAATGTTCTATTTACATGTTTTTGAAAAGTGTAAAATGTTCTATTCACATCGTTTTGAAAAGTGTAAAATGTTCTATTTAAATGCTTTCAATACATGTTTCAATATTTTTGTAGATAGTGGATATTGTTTTTAGCTACAAATGGATATGGGTCAATTTGGTTCTTCACAGACGATATGTGTGAAACCTATAGCTAAATTTGATTTTTATATCTAACGGTTCTATATACAGGGAAGGGCAGCAGTCTATTATAGTGTAGGTTAGTAGGTTTGAATATAGTAATAAAATTTACTGCTCGTGAGTGGCTGCTAGCTAGTAGTGTTGCAGTACATCAAGCAAAATCTATCTTTTTTGGACTGGTGTTTCCTCGCGGACCGCAGTCAATTATCAACATACCTAATTGAGATTTACGACCGACAATTTTAACTATCACACTTTTACCACCAGCGCCAGAACTACTGCCACCAGGAACTGACAACGGGACGGGGACCGAGAGCGGTACCACCCTAATGCCGTTACCAATACTCCTACCCTATGAAATATTTCCAGGGACATGCCTGTACATATATGGGTAGTGTAGGCTGTAGACGACCATCACCAATGTCATATAAATACCATGTGTTGATCTTTATCATACAATATTACACTCCTTCCTGCCCCTGGCCTTGTCCCTAATAAATTTCGACAAGAACTATAAGCTAAAATTAGTTTTAATTTTAATATGACCATATAAGTTATACTGTCAAAATCAAACGGTCATCTATTAAATTACAATTAAAAATATCTAACATACCCCTTCCACTCCCGAGATTCCTACCATCCAAAAAATGGGTGATCAAATCCAATTTACTTCATATTATTATGCTTTTAAAAAGAATGGATAGGCTTGCCTCATATTTCTCTCCCATTTAAGTACGAGAATGAAATAATATTATCATTAAATGTTAATAGCTATATACGGAGGATAGAGCCAGAAAGAGATAACGCGGAAGGACTCATCTCCATCCATGGCCGCATATGGATGTCATATCTAATGTCAAAGCCATGGTGGTTGTGAGCCCATATGAAAATGAAACTATGGTGTCGGAGTTAATTAAGTGGAAAAGTCATGAGTCAAATTTAGGTTGCGTAATTTAGTGAGTACTGAATTATTCCCGCGGAAATCTGCGGAATCTAAATGAGATTTTAAGGATATAGAAATAGCTAAAACTGAGAGAGTGAGGTTAGATACAGGGAAGTTATATGTATATTTACTCCGGCCAACTTGTCATCATTAGGTTACTCTTTTGGCCCTCATAAATTTTCCACACTGATAAAGTACCGCTCCTGGCAGTTCAGCTCTTGGTGCTTAAAATCACTTTGCACTTACTTACCTCCGGTAGTGGTTCTGGTCTGATTCAATATACATATAGGATCCGAACTACTATAGGAGAACGGAGAACAGGTACTATTTGGCGCCTACCCTATATATACCTTACTCATAACTCAATGAATTCTATCATATTACGCTACTGATATATGAATAATATGAGAATGAGAATGAAAGGGCTCCTTGCATACGCTAAACAAAGAAACGTTGTTGTGGTTTTTTGGGTCGTTTATCCACTCCAACCAAAACACACTCTGTAGGTCCCATTTATGACGCTGTATATTTTCTCTTTTGATATTAATTTTACACTGGGCTCCCATATTGTGGGCACTCCACACTCAACCAGCAGAGCTATAATTTCCCTCTTAAATTACGTACAATTATCCAAAAAGTACCAAAACATTGTAATTTATATAGTATTGTCATAGCATTTCTGGTGATCGTATATACAAAAGTTAATCTTGAGTCTCGAGCCTTTTGAGTACTAAACTTTACTTTAATTTGGGATCTAACCAAAACCATTTTGTATATTACTGTGGGTAATTATAGTGAAAGTACTGCTTTATAGTAACATTTAGGCCGTTCACCGTAAAGTAAACCATTCACCGAATTCGAATATGTATACCTTGACAACTGTACTGCCCTGTCAAAATTACAATGTGTATAATGTGTAGGAGAAAAAGTTTGGAGTTTACCCCCAAGTTTAGATTTTCCAGAATTCCGGAGACTTTCTATTACAATCGTTTATTCGATTATTTTTGTTTGTATTTTACCATTTACAGAAAAGGTCGGTTCTAGATTGTAGAATCTATATAAACCCCCCCCCCCTCCCCCCAAGTTCATGCACCTGTCATATGTGATATGTGAGTAGTATATATGATTGCCTTTGCTTTTAAGTTAGTAAACAAAGTTTAAAAGGTTTCTTTTTTGATTACGTAGAAAGTATATAGAGAGAGAGGAGAAATGAATTTATTTCTGAATGCTATGTATTTTAAGCCCTGCATGCAATCTTAAACGTAATCCATCCAAACATTTGAGCATAAAGTGTACTATTACATGTTTCGAAACACCTCCCCCTCCACACAGCTCACAGTTAGAATGAGTGGTGGTGAAAGAGAAACTATTTCCTAAGATTTCCCATTGTACATTTTCTCCATCGTTTTCGTTCCCCTCACTGTGTACGTCATTGTCATTTTGTACGTGTTCGAAATTATTCCAAGGTTTTTAGATTTTTTCTACGATTAGTGAGTGTGTTTATGTGTGTTTTTGTCCTCTAATGACTCTCATGTTAGCCACTCACGAAGGTGAAAGGGAAAAATAGAAATTCAAGCTATGATGGCTAATCACTATTACATTAATCGCGTCAAAAACTCATAGTCACCAATGTACATAGGTAATTTTATTGCTCCCTTACACATTTAACACCTACACACTAACACACACAGGTAGTTTTTAATTACTGGTCTCAACTATGCTCTCGCATATGTTTATGTAAATACCTTCATGTCACGCTTTCCTATATGCACGGGAAAAAAACGGAATTATTAAATTAATTAATGTAGATCGGTATAATAAGGAAATTGTAGTAATGAAAAATTAATAAGAATGACACATTTTCATGTTTGAATATAGAGAGAGAATGTGGAGATCCTGAGCCGCCGGCGTCAATGGGAGAAGTTCGAATTACTGGGAAGACATTTGGAGCCAAAGCTGTCTACTCCTGTCCGGACAAATACCGTGTTATTGGGATGGAAGAAAGGATTTGCCAAGCTGACGGAACTTGGTCAGCCAGCCCACCCTCCTGCAAGAAATCCAGTAAAAATTTATTTTTATCTTTTCAAAAACTTATAGTAAATCTTGAATTTCGTCTGTTAAGAACCAAAATGACCCATATCCATTTTTAGCTAAAAAATATCAACTATCTACACAAATATTGAAATATGTCTTGAGATCATTTAAATAGAACATTTTGCGCTTTTGAAAAATATGTAAATAGAACATTTTACACTTTTCGAAAACATTGAATTAGGACATTTTGAACATTTTTTAATACATTGAATTAGAACATTTTACACCTTTTCGAAAACATTGAATTAGAAAATTTTGCACATTTTCAGAAACATGTAAATAGAACAATTTAAACTGTTTAAAAACTCCTAATTAACATTTAACGCATGTTTCTCATTTTTTAAATGACATAACTCATTTTGATTGTAGCTTAAATTGAAAATGGGTCATTTTGGTTCTTCACAGACGATTTGAGGGGGAACACTACTTTCCTCATGTTTCCCAAGATCATAATAATCATGATCAAACACTCGCAAACTTATGTGTAAGTCATGGATAAGGCCATGGGCCATTGCCGTGCTGATGGGCGTGAAAATAAAAAAAACAATACTCACTCAGCATCTAACAACGACTGTAGAATTGCATACACACAACATCCGTGTAGAATTATTGTTAAACAGTAGAATGTGAAGGTAGACATGGCACTTACTGAACTCTGCACGCGGTGTCAATAGAAATAGGAAAGTATTCTGTTTTGTTTTTTGTCTGTGTGAATAGAACTGACGCTACACCTACACACTCAATGTCAGTGAAAGTAAAGTACTGGAAATGTGAGAAGCAGGGGGCTTTCGTATGATTTTGTACAAAGTTGGAAAGCGATGACGGATGTCATGACAGAGAGCATAGGAAATAACTCACAAATGAGAAAATAAATAGCTTACAGACGATTTTGGTTACATTGCAAGGGCGTAGCTCTTTTACCTTGAGTAATTCACGGCCGAGAGAAAGTATTCTGCCTTAGCCATACGTAATATCTTTTGGTATAGATGACCACCAAAAAATTTCGCTCTTGCAGTGTAGATTTTTTTGTTTGTAAATTATAACCTTGTGAAAGCTAAATTTAGAATTCACACCTTATTTTTTTAAATGAATGATTCGTTTATAGTTACAATTTAAAATGCTGTCTTTGACCTTGAGTATAGCCAGAAGCTCTAATTTAAAATTTGCCTCCATGCTTGGGTAACAATTATGGCCCTCGGGTCATTATTGGAACCCGGGCCAGTTTCTAATTAATGTTTTACTGTACGCTATAAGTTTTGTTGTAATAAGCAAGAATACCAGTACCAGCTGGCAAAGGCAAAGCAAAAGAGTTTCGATTAATTTTCCATGAAAACAAAACGGACAACAAATCGGCGAGGCTCAATCCTAATCCTATAGCCTGCTGATATGTATTCTCGCGTACCGCTACCCTATTTTATAGTAGATTAGTAGTATCAGATCCCAGTCCCAGTCCCTTTGCCCACCAAGCTCTCCAAAAAATGTACCTACGCCGATTCACTGGATTATTGTATTGTTAAATGTAATTCAATTTGGAATTTCAGCATCTCTTCTTTTTCCTCATCTGATTCCAATAAATTGGTATATAGGCTACAAAACATTTTTTCTATTTTCTATCCATCCTTACGTACAGATATGTACCTACTCTCTGTATGTGGCATTAATTTCATCTCGGCAGTGTTTCAGTGAAAAGAATTTGGAGTTATAGGATCGATATCGATATCGCAAACTGTCGACAATCTGTTTTCTATTATTTCCTTCCTGTGTGTGCCTGATAGAAAATTTATCACTTCCAACGAAAAAGAAGAAAAAAACTACTTTTGCCCCCCTTTGTCTATTCTACTGTTTTCTTTTCAAGTTTATTTGATCAAGTGCTTAAGCATTATCTTTATACACAGTCATACACATATTTTGTAGGTACGTTATTTATTTAGGATTTTGTGGGGGAGGCAGGGGGGGGGGGGAGCAAAACTTTTTTCATCTTTGTAGTGTAGCAAAAGCCAGAACTAAAACCAATTGTACCAGGGCTACAGTCGCTACAGCACTACATCCACCGTACCACCACCACACAGCTACCTTCTTACGAAATATATTTCAGAAGCCATATCCATAACAATAATAGTCTGCTACACATACAAAGAAGCCAAGCATAGGTATCACTTTCCCCATAGTCCATAATAATTGCAAACTTAGCAGCTTATAATTTATATATTTTGTAACTATTTTTTTTGCACTGTAATTATTTTTGAGTTAAAGTGTGTAAGTAGGGCAGTATTCTTTTCCTAGTTAAGTCTGCACACATTTGTATTTCTTTTACTCTGAAACCAAAGACCGACTTATTTCGTAACCGAAACCGACTTTGACTTCAAAAAGAAATTTTTATGGTTCTAAGTCCTTAAGTGTAATTGAATTGAATTCGAATTCGAATCAAGCTTATATAGAGCAGGCAGACTAGAGCAGAGCAGAGGCCCGAGACTAGAAGCTATATGTAGGTACAATGTAAAGTGCTGCGGGTTACTAATGTATGAAGTATGAAGTGTGAGAATAAGGGCCGAGGGGGAAAGTGGGAAAGGGATTGGGAATTTTCGAAACTGTCAACAGCTTTCGTGATTTATTACAGAAATAAACAGTAAATGAAGATATCTTGTGGTGAGGATAGTAATGGTTATGGTGAGGACGGACTGGTACTGGTACCGGCACCGACATCGGTACGACTGCTAGCGCCGTTGCCGGTGCCGGTACCGGTAACGCATGCATGCACATACCTATTCACAATAGGGTTTGAAGTTGCTCAACTCCTACACTCGTGGTAATAAGGACCAGGACCAAAACCAAGACTATTTATTGCTGTTTACATTTTGAAACTTTGTGTAATTAAATTACTTGATTTATGGCTGGTATTATTGTGTCAAGTTTGGTCTTCGTCTTGGTCCTGGTGATATGACTCAACAGAACTACCACTGAATTGATTTTAATTCGCCTTATTAGCACAATTCTGTGTTGAAATTGCAATATCGCTCGTAGAAAAGTTGTGTTCTCACTTTGTGGGGGATATGGTGATTTCCGCATTTTAATTTTTGCATACAAATAGCTCTTGCGAAATCTAGTCATTTTGGTTTTGGAGTTCAAAAATTTCTTATTTGTTTTTTAAATTTGCAACATTTCCAAATTCCACACTTTGAGAAGTAAGAAATTATCGAATTATGTCGGTTTTTTAAAGTAGAAAATTTGCGACCATCCATTTTCTAGAAAAATCTAATTAATTATTGATTTGTAAATAAAAAAATGTTCGTGTAACAAAAATAATTGAATTTTCTAGATTTTTAAAAGATCAAAAATTTTGCTTCCACAAAAACATTTTGAGACAATACAGGTACCTGCCTATTTATACCACATATGTATAACTTCCGGAAATCAATGTATCGCCTGTTTTGTTGTGTACCATAAAAATATCAGATATACAAGTACTAAGATGTGTGTTGGCGTAGGTACTATTAGGGTTCTTTGTCTTCAAAAGCTATTGTTATTGCATTAACCAATCATTATGACTTCTCCTTCTCCTCTACAGTATTCTGCACGGAGCCACCCAAAGTCCCAAATGCAAGACATAATGCACCTGTGGATCAAACGGCTTTTGACCTGGACACATCTTTGCAGTATCAATGCCATCCAGGCTACACCACCACTGGCTTTGCAAGGTCCAAATGTTTTTTCTATAATGGGACGTCGAAATGGTTTGGGCCAGACTTTACATGCGAACGTAAGTTCTTCAGAATTTTCCATTTGAATGTATTATTCACTTACTTATACAGAAATTTGAAATTATGTCATATTATGATCTGTGCATAATAACTCTGAAGGCATGCTTACTCACAGTTCCCAAATGAAAATGAAATGATATGGATTTTATCATTTGAGCTCAAAATATTTTGAGGACATACCAGTACCAACTACCAGCTACATTGTTTTATTCTGCCTTATCGTCAGTGTTGATTTTGCTGGGTCCTTTTTGATGTTTCGACTCTAATTTTGTTATGAAATGTATCTATAATTATTGCAGCTATTTCATGCGGCGTCCCACAGGACATCCTAAATGGAGTGAGTAGACTACATTCAAGTATTTATTTTAACATACTCCCTTTTCTAATTACTTGTAAATGAATTTGATTAAAGTGCAGTAGTAGTAATTATTGTAGTACTACGCAATGACCTTTATCAGTACTATCTATTTATCCTACCTACGTATGAGTAGAATATCTATGTAGTTTACATGTACCCAGCTCAATACATTTCAAAACGCATTGAATGAAATGAATGTTGGTAGTTGAATGGATAGAATAAATACGATAAGTTGATGCAATACAAATGAGTTAATTTTAAACCGTACACTCTACATATACTCTGTCTTCTCTCCCGCTCTCTACGTGTCTGTCTATGTCTATCACAGAGACGGGAAGGATTCTGCTACCATTTTCTCTGCCGAGTTACTTATGTGTGTCAACCGGGATTCGAAATTGTTGGGATTCCTCAACAGACGTGTCATCAGAATGGGTCTTGGACTCCAGAGGAATTGCCGACTTGTGCACGTAAGTTCATGACTTGCATGCATTATCATTCCTCTCTCCCTCCGTGTGTATTTCTCTTGTTGTATGCTTTTGTCCCTCCAGAGAGTTTCCAATGAGCCCGTCTCACTTACTTACAATGCAGATACATACCACACAATACTTCCGGGCTTTAGAAGTAAAACAAAAAAAAATACTACACACACTACACATCCGACATAATATACAACTACTACTAAACTAATGACATCTATTTCTCGCAGTATTTCCATTTAACCATTTACCCTTTACTCCAGCCCAGCACCAGCTTTGTATGTTTACTGTAATGACTCTTGTGTAATACTAATGTGTTTCTGTTCCTGTTCCATTTCCTCCTCTATCCCTTGTCCATATGTTTCTCCATCGGCAAATTCGTCCAAGTCGAAAACTCGAAAGTAGACATTATATTCTACAGAACAATATGTACTAGCACTTTTTCCGAATTTTCAATTCCAACTTTTAAATGGTGTAATTTTTTCATTGTGTGTGTGCTATGTCAGCTCAAGTAAAAGAAATACAATAATTGTGGATGTGTACTGAGCTGTATGTGTGTTGACTGTGTTAAATGTTGAAAGGGAACGTGAGCGTAGTGGAACGGAACAATTGTTTACAGAGTGCAAATTACATATATTATTGCTTTAATTAAGAATGAGTTGTTGTGTGAGAAGACAGTGTGCTGGAGTTGTTAGTCTCACTCACAGTCACAGTCTCATTAAAACTTACTATTAGCGACGAGGAATAATTATAGCGTCCTTCATTTTATTGTGTTGGGTGTATTTTACTATTCATGAAAATCTATATATCGCTATACTAGTACAGCATTTACTGTATATATGTACTACAACTTTCATGTTTTCCTACAAATACTAGTGTATATATACTGTCAGTGAAGAATCAAAATGACCCATATCCAATTTAAGCTAGAATCAAAATCAGCTATGTCATAAAGACAAAATGAGAAACATGCGTAAAATACTAATTAAGAGTTTTTGAAAAAGGTAAAATATTCTATTTGCTTGTTTTTGAAAATCGTAAAATGTTCTATTTGCTTGTTTTTGAAAAGCGTAAAATGTTCTATTTGCTTGTTTTTGAAAAGCGCAAAATGTTCTATTTGCTTGTTTTTGAAAAGTGTAAAATGTTTTTTTAAATATTTTTGAAAAGCGTAAAATGTTCAATGTACAGAGTTTTGAAAAAGGGATTCTATTTACATATTTTTGAAAAGCGTAAAATTTTCTATGTACATATTTTTGAAAATCGTAAAATGTACTGTTTACATATTTTTGAAAATCGTAAAATGCACTATTTACATATTTTTGAAAAGCGTAAAATCTTCTAGTTAACATAGTTTTTAAAAGTGCAAAATATTCTATTTAAATGCTTTCAAGACATGTTTCAATAATTTTGTAAATAGTGGATATTGGTTTTAGCTGCAAATGGATATAGGTCATTTTGGTTCTTCACTGACGATATTGAAATGAATGAAGTTGTATGAATAACAAATAAGCTTTATGCTCTCCTTCTATCTGCTTATACGGTCTATCTTTTACATGTGCATTAGCGGGTAACATAGCTTTCGAATTTGTACTTTCCACTTTCCCCCATTTGGACAGGAAATATTAAGCAGTAAAAATATATGGAGGAAAGGCTATTACTAACGCTGCGAAGGCCAGATGTCACCATGATTATTATCAATGCAATGCAAACAATGCAACGAGAATGACTTCTGCAGCATGACACGTATTCAATATAATGCACAAAATGTATAAAATAATTGCATCTATATACTGCGCTATTAAGCTATACCTAAATGCTGTAATTTGAACACATGCACTCACTCACTCTTGTATACAATTTTTACAATCAATTTTAGGGAAGGTTATGTAATTTTAAGTATGATTAAAAGGAGGTTATTACATACAAAGGTCCGCTAACAAATCTATACGGTTCAGTTGACAAACATTTCAGCTGGCTATAATGCAAGATCATTACTTACTTAATTAATTAATTAAAAAACTAATGTTTTATATTGTTTTATATTGATGCCCTTGAAAACTTGAGATCTATTGTGACCATATACGATGTGAATTAATTTCTGTAATAATTAATATAATTGAGACTGATGATATATGTGAATATTAAAGTTCAAATTTCTTGGCAGTTGCAACTTATAATGATGGATTTAGATTACACAATTTAAATAGTAATTCGGTAGTTTACAAAGTTGAAAATGGAATTATTATAGAGTTTCAAATTTCGAATTATATGCAGGAAAATATATTTCACATGCATGAGATTGTATGTAATAACATATCGTTTGAACAGCCTACAAATGTCTGTACCACTTTTATTCTCCCTCAAGCAACTTGAACATATGGAAAATATTTAAATTGTCAGATTGCCTAATTGGCAAATTGGTAGGGAATTAAAACTGGATTTCATATACATTCTATAAATAAATGTATGTATGGAGATTTAATTAATTAGGAAATACTAAAATTGATAGAAATTACAGTTTTGATGTAGGGATTGTTTTTCTGTAAGTATATGCAAACAAAGTACACATGCATAGAGCTAAAACCTACATGTGACTATTTACACAACATCTATAGCTACATAATATTACGTGTAGGATCCCACAGAGCAGTTCAGTTGCAAATTCCACCAACCAGCTTATAAAGTTTCCATGATAATAATGGCTAATGATACGGGTACGCGGGCTCCAATTAAATTAATCAATTAAAATTGAATAGACTTGAAATTAGATCAAATCAAAAGTCCTACTTTCCCACCGTCATCCTCATCCTCGTCCTACATACATACATACATACATACGTACATACACCCCTCTAAACGAGACGCATAAAATTTCAAAAGTTTGAACATTATCCAAAGCATCAACATCAACATTAACGTCCGTCCCCATCCTCTCCGTCCTATTCAAATTTCAATTCAAGTCAATTCAATTCTCTATTTAATTGAATTCAAACCAATCAAATCAAATCAATTTCTATTCACTTACTATATAACTGTTACTACTAATACTACTACTACTGATCCTACCCACGCAAGAAGCTTTGATTTCCTTCTCGATTTTGTTCGAGAAAAAAAAGAAGAAATTAATAGAAATGGAATGCGCGAGTGGGAAGAGAAACGCTCAAAACGAAATGGGGAAAATTAGATGAGGAACTTTTGTATTGTTAATGTCACACACATGGATTACACTTAAATGAATTAAAAATCTTTCCTTCCCATCACTCTATTCCCATGTCACTATCACTATCTCTACCACGCTAAGGAACGGTCCATACATAATTGGTAATTATAGTGAAATCCATCGCATCAAATGCGATAATGCGAAGCATACTATCTGAATTTTTTCGTAACAGTTCTGAAGTAAATAACGTGCTTTGAAGAGCTTGAAAGAATTGTAAGTATAGTGTGCGTCCACGAATTTTTTTTGAATAGTGTATAATATATAAGTTATCCTTGGGCATGTTTCCTTTGACGACTTTCCCCGTCACTAGAATAATGGGTAGGAGATAGAATGAGCATAGGAGAAAACCGAAACCGAAACGGAGGAAAAGGATAGGGGTTAGTTATTCATAGGAAATTTGAGAATAGGGATTCTCAAAAGATAATAATTTATTCTTGCAATCAGTTTTAATGTCCTTTCTTTCTCTCGCTCTTTTTACCTTTATACCTAGGAAATAGTTAAGGTAGAGGGACTCTAACTGGGTGTGTGTGTGAATGTAGAATAGAGTAAGGCTAAAAAGAAAAGTAGGCAGTGGCGGTAATGGCAATAGACGTATATTTTCCGATTTTTTCTACTTTCATTTTCCCCTGTTTGAAAATGATTGCAAAATGACTTTACAGTCAAACTATTTTACCCCCTTTTTTCTTCTTCTTTTTCTCCTTTCTCTGAATTTTCTTTCCAATTTCTACAGATATTTTCCTTACATAGCTCATAGTCACATATAGTCCTAGAGTCTAGATTCAGGGCCAAAATCAGCCCCAATGCCCAATAGAAATAACTACCATTGACTTTCCCTTTTCCCTTAGCCTTTCCAAAAGGGTGCAATATAATTTTTGAAGTGGTAGAAAATAAAACCATAGCCAATATATATCCAGGAAGAATTTTCCCCTTTCTTTTTCTTATTCTTTCTTTTTTTCTTTTACATTCTTCTACACTACCGACTGAGACCAAGACCGAGAGAGACGCTTGAGACAACTGTGGATAAAGAAGAAGAAGAAGAGTTGTCGAGTAAAACTAAAAGATATTGTTTTCCAAGACTAAGGCTGTGAGGGATATTTGCGCTTTATACATTATTGCTCCCCTCAAACTCCTATGTTACAGGTCTCCTTCTGTCTCTCGTCCGCCAACAACTCCCTACCTATCACTAGCGTGTGAGGATAGCATGAGAATTGGAGGTACTGGCATGAGCAACTATTATCACTATTATTATTGAGTAGGAAATAAAGGGCTTTAACGGGTCGAGTGAGAGTTAGAGGTTCGTTCCTGAAGAGAAAAAAAAGAGAGAGAAGAAGAAAAAATAGACAGGAGAAAAGGAGGAGGAGAAAGAAAAAAAACGAGAATCGAAAACCGAAAACGAAAACGAAAACGAGGGTTTGTATTTTTTTCCATTTCTATTCCTATATTGCCACTATTGCCTTAACCTTTCCAGTTCAACTTATGGACTATCGACTAGACCATCTATAATCTAGAGTCACACTCACACAAGGGACACATACATAGCCTCAACCCTAGTAACTAGTAGTATCTATCTAGTAGGTAGGAAGTTATACCAATTGTTGTTGAACTTGATTCAGAGCTGAGTGTGTGTGTGTGTGAGGATCGGTTTGAGTTACGAACGCTCTAGAAAAAGAAATTGGCTAAAAGTTTGAAAATAAATGTCAAAAGAAAATCGGATCAAACGACCAAAAGGAGGAGAGAAAAAGAACAAGAAGGGAGAAAAAAAAAGTTATATGTACTTCTTTGAATTAGAGAGAGAGAGAGAGAGAGAGAGAGAGAGAGAGGGAGAAAGTTTAAAAAAGAGAAAGCTATAAATACGTTGGTTGGTATATTTCAGATAAAGCTTTCACCAGGAGACTTTCACTTTGTTCAACATGTCCTTTCCAAATTCATACAAATACTCAAAAAAATACAATCGAAACAGACATAAAGGACGTCGTCATCGTCGTCGTTGTGGATGTTGATGTCGCGTTGGAATTCGACTCCGACATCGACGTCGACATCGACTTATTCGGCAGTGACAACAACCACCGCAGGACGACGACGACGACGATTGCGACGTCGATCGACTGACGACCGACGACATATGATTATTATTATTGTTAAAAAATGTTTTTGAGGGGAGAGAGCGAGGGTCGTTCTCTCTCTCTATGTACTAACAATACGTCCTTCTGTCTCTTGTTATGTATGACATGACTCCGTGTGTGAGAGGCTGTTTACGGGTTGAGGCTGCGGGAAATAAAAAGGACAAATAATGCAGAGTACGGTTTTTTTCTTCTCTCCACCATTAGATTTAGATTTGTATGTGGTGAAGCTATATATACATATAGTGGCTAGATCTCACAACTAACATTCAGCCAAATAAAAAAAGAGAGATGAGAAAGCAATTATATCCATGCCTTTTCCACTTTCACCATTTGAAATTCGACAAGGCAACTGGGTGTTGTTGATAGATTTCCACAGATGTCTAATGTCCCACACTGTGTGGTAGTGAATCCAATTGAGATCATCTTCCACTCTTCGCAATACGTACGTATTACGTAGTAGAACGTATAGAATGTATGTGTATATCTGTATAGTGTAATGTACCCTATCATATTTCGTATAGGAATGGCCCAATGGCTCATATATAGTTTAGGATTGTGAGTAGTGTAATGCTCCAATAATTGTGGTACTGGGTTCTCGTCGTTTCTCCTCCTAAATATATAAGTATCAACAATATGTTTTTCCTCGCTTCCTTTCTCTCCTTCCACCGCATCGCCAATGATAAGGGAAAGGAAAACAAGAGAAAAAAGGAGTCGAGGAAGAAAGCTGTGGATTTCCTTTGGTTTTCGTCCAATTGACAGTGTTTTTCTTAGCATGTGATCACATGAAAACAAAATCTTGTTTATTTTTTTGTCCACACACGAGACGAGACTCTTCCCTACAGAGACAAAATAGATAATGGAGATGTTGAAAGTGCAAAACGTGCTATCAGTATGGCGGTAGCTCAAAATTCAATGCTTGCCTAGTCGTTGAAAAAATAGACCGATTATGCGAGGCTGTATAAAAGATGCAATACAGACGATCTATATTCAATGAAGTCCAATTGACATAGATATATTCGGCATTGTTTTTATTTAATTACAATAGTAATTAGAGCAATTTGTACTTTTAGAAACATTTGCACTTAAAATGTGTTACACTTCTTATTTCTTATCGTTAGACTCGCAACTTACAAACAAAAGTAAACGTACACAAAAATAATATTGTAATTATTACGGTTTGCACCGTGTCATAAACATGTATTTAACACGTTTTGCATCGCAGTGTCGAAATAGTAGGACATACAAAAATGTGCAAAAATTTCGGTATGTATCTACCTGGGAACATAATTAAGTAATAGGAATATGCTACAGATATAGCTGTAATACAAGGTTGGATTTTCCATTTAGACTAGATTAAATAACAAACTGTAAACCTTTCAACTTTGTAAATAAAACAAAAATGTAAATATTGTAAGTAAAACGATACAATACAATTAATTATTGGATTTGGGTTTGGTTTTAGTCAAACTTAATTTGTGTCTATGGTGTTTTTGTTGTTGTCGTTGCTGCTGCTGTTTTTGTTGTCGTTGTTGTTATTTCCTTGTGTTTTTTGTGTAACTCTTTTATGCCGTGTATTATTATGATGTTCATGCTCAGGAAACTATATTGGGAGTAATATATAAAAAAAACTTTTTTTTATGGTTTGTGGCCTCTATTTTGTCCTGTGAGCACAGCTGTTCATTGTGATCCTCCGGCAAATCCTGGAAATGGAAAAGCTGTTTACTCCACAACTTCCTTCAACTCACAGGTGACATATGAGTGTAAGTATGGCTACATGCTCGTCGGGGAAGGGACGAGACGATGCGGGGCACATAAGAAATGGACAGGAAATGAGCCGCAGTGTAAAGGTAGGGGAAGCAACTTTTTCTTTTATTTATATATATTTTTTATGAATTAGGTCCAACAAAAAGTTCTTTCTAATGTTTTCTCATGGTTTAATTTTTCCTATATAAGCTGTAAATTATATAAAGTTTTCACAATTAATTTGAGATTTACTTTTAGCATTGTCACGGGTTTTAAACATACAACCACAAAATTATTTTCAATATGTAGTATTAAACTTAAACTTCAAAATACATACTAGTTTAATAATTCAGGATACTTTTTAAATTTTACACCATATATTATTCATTGTAAAAATTAGAATGCAATAATGTGCACATCGTCTATGAAGAACCAAAATGACCCATTTCCAATCTATGCTACAATTAAAATGAGCTATGTCAAAAAATACAGTAAATAAGATACATGCTTACAATGCTAATTAGAAGTTTCTAAAATGAGCAAATTGTTCTATTTACCTGTTTTTAAAAAGGTAAAAATTTCATATTTACATGCTTTTTGAAAAGTGCAATATGTTCCATTTAAGAGTTTTTAAAAGTGCAAAATATTCTATTTACATGTGTTTTGAAGAATGCACAAGGTTCTATTTACATGCTTTCATGAACATGTTATTTTAATTATTTCTGTAGATTGTGCATTTTGTTTGAAACTAAAAACAAATATGGGTCATTTTGGTTCTTTACAGACGATATATTATACTTTCAATCAACTTTTACTTAAAAACTCACTTTAAAAAAAACACTTTTACCAGTGAATTACCTGTTGTAGTAATGATTTAATCCCAAAGGATTATTTAGAAATGCGAAACATTTTAGACTTTCTAGATCTGGTCGTATAATCACTACCCTAAAACTCCAGATTTGTTTTCCTTCCTTTTAAACTATCCTTTCAATTATTAGGTATGTAATACTTTGCAATATTACTAAGCAGTTGAATTACTTTGTAAAAAAAATGGAAGCAAACAGTCAGGAAGGATATGAGTGTATGGTTGGTTTTGGTTCATTCTTCATTATGCGCAGAGATAAACTGTGGAAGTCCGGGGAAAGGTATTCTTTACAACGGATGGATTGAAGGGTCTAGGACCACACTTCATGCCGTCGTTATATTCCATTGTCTCCAAGGAATGACTTTTGAAGGGCCTCACGATAGGGTTGTTTGTCAGTCCGACGGGACGTGGAGTGGACCCATGCCCCATTGTCAAGGCAATCTTTTCAAACCCATTACTTTCTATACATCTCTACATTTTATATATTTATATATATTACATTTTCACAATTCTAAATTTTTTTGAGTAATTTAAATAAAATTATTATTGCTGCTTTCACTCTTACATTTTTATTGTATTCAAATATTTTATCTTATGTCTGTTTATACTTCTCTATAATATACTGTACATACATGCTTTTCTTGTTTACGATTTACAATTAATTAATCAAATTAACGATTGTACATAAAAAATTATGGTATCAGCTAATTTACGAAATTTTATAATACATTACATATTTCAATTTAGAGGTGATTAATTAGGTTATTTTTATGTGTACGCCAATAACGTGAGTTAGGGGAAAAGGTCGCTTCGGCTTCATTTATATAATTAAGAATTTAAGTATTGGTAAGATTCTAGGACAGTTTAAAGGACAAAAAAAAATGTTTTTATAGACGCGCGAATTGCTGTAATGTATTTGCTTATGCTTATTTTTTTATATAATTATTACTCTCCATATTTTATTTTATCACATTTTACTTCTCGCATTCTGTAATTTTTATGTATCACTATATATAAGAAATACATAATAATATTATAGGCTATTTTTTTCATAACGCTGCACTTTACCATGTATCACTCGTTCAAGATATCACATACGCTTAAACTTGAATTTACTGTATCTCTAATTATATATTAATGTATATATAATTATATGAGCTATAAGCTATTCACTCTTTTGCCTGGCCTGGCTGTTTGGTTTATTTTTAAAAAAAGATCAACTTGTATATTTGTTGCATATGATAAAATTTATTATTATTATTAAATGTAATTTTCTTACAAATTATTTTTGCATTGCCTTCCTTGTCTTTTTTTTCTTGCACGCAGAGATTTCGTGCCCACATCCTGGGTTCCTACACAATGGTGACTTGATACTTTTTTTTATCTAAATGTGTTTATATATACCACATAACATTTAGCAATACCAATAATGACTGGAATGGATTTAATATAATTTTAACTAATGGAATCCAATTACTCAGGTTGGATAGAAAATATTGAGAAAGGCACAGCCCTGGGCAACTCAATAATCTTTCGATGTTTTGATGGCATGACGCTAGTTGGACATGGCTCAGCGATTTGCAATATTGACGCATCATGGACGCACTCCCTCCCATTATGCTTATACGTGCCAAATATGCAAGGATTCTAAGTGACCTTTTCCAAGCTCTCTCGGGAAATCTTGAAATCATAATAATATTGTCTAATTATTTATTAAATGAAATTTTTTTTGAATTTTTTGATTATACGTGTGACTACCTACGTATAGTAAAATATAGACATTTAGGTGTAGGTATAGCCATGCAGATTTACAGATTTTTTTAAAGGAATTTTATGAACCAATTTTTGTTGATTCAGTACCTGGATAGTCTTATACTTCTTATCTTCTAGCAGTATAGTTAGTAGTTAGTGACAGTTTAAATACATATAGCAAGTATTAAATAATTAACATATAGTCTTTCACTTTTGAGTGTAGTATAGCAGCACTAGATTACTTATAAAAATTTCCGCTTACAAGACTTTTGTGTCTTTTTTAAACTTGTTTTTGTTTCTGCCTTTGGTTTTTTATGCAGTAGAGCATGATTTGGAAAGCTTATGGCTGAGAGAAAGAAAGAGAAAGGAAAAAACAAGAATGAATAATTTATAAAATCCGTTTAAAAATTCACAGCTCCGTGTGTTGTCCCTGAGGTTGCATTTGGGAATGTAACCGAGAAGCCTGCCCCGGGTTTTCCTATTGCAAACGGAACGGCTCAGTCACCATTTGTGATGAGAGCTGGGACATTAGTTCCTCATGGAAGAATTATTGGTGTTGAGTGTGAAGAGCATTATGAGCCTTCCTACAATATTACACCCTCCAGCTGTAACAATGGCTCATGGACTCATGCACCAAGATGCCAACCAGGTAAATGATCCTTCTTATATTCTCAACGAAAACAGTATTACATGTCTTACTTGCTTCTTCGTACCGTCGTCAAATATGCAATTCGCATTGCTTTTTTTACTTTCCCCTAAAAATACATTAAGATCCTTGTAAGAATTCCAGAAAAAAACTATAGTAGGTACCAAATTTTTCTTTCGAAAGCATTCAAAATGTCATATTTACATGTTTTAAAAAAGAGCCTACTTGTTTTTAAAATCCATAACTTCCAAAATTCTCAATCAATTCAAGTTTCACAAAAGTTTCAGAAAATTTGGATTGAAGGTTTTTATGGCATATTGTACAAAACATTTAAATTGATGCTTTGAAAATTCTCCTATATTGAAATTCGAAATTTAAAAAAAAAGTGAAAACTCGAGAATTACAATGTTTTTAAACGTATGCAAAAATTGGGAAATGACACTTTTCTAAAAACTCCCCACAATCCAAAATCGAGAATTATTGAAAATGCAAAACTTGATGAGTGTTCTCTGATGTCTGTATTTATAAAGTCCTCCTAAAGTACATAACTATAGACACCTAATTTATTTAGTAAGTTTTAAAAAATTCCATTTGCAGATATCCAGTTTTTCCCGCCACACATTTCCCCATAATATACGTACACGCTGTAGCTGCACTAATGTTATAATATTCTAGGTCGCATTTCTTTCTCCTCATTTAGCCTTTCCATGAGGAAAAGAAGTGTTTAAATTTTGGGTATTTCCCTTGAATTGAGTTCATTTGAGTTGAATATATAGCACTGTTATTATTCCAAATTCCATCTCCAGTTTCCAGTTTAAACGAGAAAGTAGCATAAGTTTCAGCGCCAGGCATATTACCTATGCACTTTACAGGTACATTATGCGGAGTGAAAGTGAAAAACACTAAAGATGAAAATGTAGAATGTTGAGAATTTCTAGTATTTCTCGAGACAAGAGAACAGTTTCAAAAGGTATAATCCCTAATCCCAATGCACAGTTCATTATTTCTAGATGAATATGGATGCGTACAGATTGTTTTGCTCACCGTTTTTTTAATACACAACTCCAACTCCAACCCAACCCCGTAACTTCCAACTCAAATTTAAAAACCCTATCCGCGCTTTTGCCTGTGCGTACTTTAGCGGCGGACTTTATATTATGACGGGCCTATCCATTCATTTCATCTATCTCCATGTATACAGTTTAGAATGATACAAAGTATTATTATAAAGATGTATATTTCCATCTCATTTTCTGTTTGTACACACAGCTCGATGTAAATCACTTCCTAAATCACCACGTCATGGAATGGTTATAGCTCCGAAAACAGAGCATAGTATGAAGGCTCGATACACTTGTCGGGATGGCTACGTTCTCATTGGGAACAATGTTACAGAGTGTCAGTATGGCGTTTGGCGCGGGGATGCACCCACATGTCAGGTATGTACTTAGTTTGTCCATTTTGTTTTGCATACTGTAGTACATACACAATATTACTATGTATTTTCCGCCCAGTACAAAAACCTACTCCTACTTACCCAGGTAGGAAGGTAGTTTACGTACTTTACGTCGGTCTTGTCAAACATTAAATTAATTTATGACCTTCATATACTTGGTACAGTTTGAGTCTGTCTCTTCATTTTTCAGATTTCATATCAAAATTTCAAAATGTGAGAGTGTTTGCATTAGGGAATGTTGTTGTTAATGTTGAGAGTAGATTGCCGCTTTGTGCATATTGAAGGTCCAATTTAGATTGACATTGAAAAATGAGGGTAATTTTTCAGCTCAAGCTTTGTAATTTTTTTGTAATTTGGCCATATTTTATATTTTAGATCACCTATTGTAAGTATCTACCGCCGCCGGAGCACGGGAGAGTTTTACTAGTGGGCAACATGGGATTGTATGACTATCGTAATTATGTGACTAAAGTTGCAAATAATCGACAAATCATGTTTGAGTGTGACAGGGGCTACGTCCTTGCGGATGGTCCACAAGGGAAAACTTGCATACGAGGAGAGTGGGCGCCCAAAACTGACCCACCTAGGTAAATTTATTATTGTATATTTTATAGTTTAATTATGTTTGTATTTTAAAAGATTTTAGAGCTAACATGGAATATATAGGCTCATTTTGCTATAACATTCTAACATGTCGGGGAAGCCTTTAGTAGATTACTCTGCTATGAAGAATATCGTCAGGGAAGAATCTAAATGACCCATATCCAATTTAAGCCAGAAGCAATATGAGCTATATGTAAAACAAAAAACACTACATGAGATAAATTACCAAAATGTAAATTACGAGATTTTGAAAAGTGCAAAATGTTCAGTCCTTTTACGAGTTTTCTGAAAAAGCAAAATATTAAATTTACATGTTTTCTAAAAGTGCAAAATATTATATTCACAGGTTTTTAAAAAGTGTAGAATATTTCGTATTTTTATTTTTTTTTTGAAATTGAAAAATGTTCTATTTACTTGTTTTCAGAATCATAATATTTAAACTTTTGTTGATAGTACATTCTGTTGTTAATTAAAAACGGATATAGGTCATTTTGATTCTTCAAAGACAATATTATCGCTATCATTATTGTTTTTTTTTTCTGACCGTTGCCGTTATTACAGCAATAAAATTAATTGTAACCATGCAATATAGAACAACAGAATTTGAGCCCAGTTTAAAAACCCAGTGTCTAGTCCGAGGCCCATATTATGATATCAGAGGAAGTATAATTTTATGAGATCGATTAATCACGGGTGACAGAGCTGGGTCTATGCAGTCTGCCCGGTATATGGAACTCGAACTCGAACTGGGTAAACAAAATAAAACAGCGAGCGTGGCTTTACCTTGTGACCGCTAAAACCTTAACCGTCTCCACTATTGTTTTTACTCCACTACCATATTGATATTACTCAATGCAATTAATTCGCTTGAATGCTCAATTACGCACCAGAAAATTAGTTTTTAAGTAGGACAAAGGGCAAGGACAAAGAGTTGTGTCAGCGGGTCAGTCCGTAAATTAAAATTTAATAGCCTCCGCAACTCTACTATACAAGACTGTACATTTATAATTTCCTACTGTTTTGCCTTTTGTTTCTGGTTTCTATTTTTGTTCGTAGTCCATTCAAAATCTCAAATAAAATTTTATTACTTTATAGGAAATAAAGTGAAACGTTGATTGAATGAAATACAGAGAAACTTCTATATAGCTATAGTTATGAGACACCTGCATATTCTGTGTATTTCTTGGCATCTGAAAATATGCATATACTAATCCAGCGGGGATTTTTGTACATATCTTTCAAAAGATGTATTCCAAGTCAGCATCCGAGCTTTCGTTGGATTCGGTCAGTGAGGAGGAAGCGGCGTGCGATCAAGTCTGGTGGAAGCATTGGTATTCGTAATAAGGGTGGTAGCGGTGGCGGCGGCGGTGGAGCGGGTCCACGAAGACCAATGAAGAGGAAGCATAAACAGGGCGAAACGGACGACTATGACCTGGGTAAGTAAAGAACTATATGCAAAGAGCAAATATCGCTACGGATAGATTCATTATATGTCCCTACCTATCTACAAAATTTTGTAATTTACATACCTAGCTATATAGGTATATACATAATGTAGACACTGTTATTCAGGCATATTTTCTCATGGACTTTGGAGTTTGGAGTTTCCCAATTGCCAATTGATTCTGTCCTGTCTTCCGTCTCAAGTCTGTATTTACATTGAGTAGTAGGTAGGTAGGTAGAAGTATAGGTGAGCAAACATTGCACGGTCCATGAGGAACGACAAGAACGAGAGAAGAATGAGGGGAAGGTGTGTGTGTGTAGGTGGAGGTGGAACATATTCCATTTCGTTCAAATAAGTTCTCAAGTTTAATTGCTTGGAACGAATAGGAGCCGAGGATCGCGTAGTCGGAGTCGAGGACGAACAACGTGGCTAGTAAATAGTCTATATAGTATATAGCTTTCTCTTTGTCTTTCCATCGAATCATATGGTACTGCTACACACACTGAATAGTCGTACCTACCTAGGTAATATGTACAATCGCCCAATGTTGGCTTTGGCTGTATTATATTTAAATGCAGATATTTGTAAAGTGCTACCTACTAGTGTAATATGATCTTTAAGGGTGATCTACAAGGATCACAGTTAGGGATGGGACATCAAATGTATCGAGTACCAAAATCGTTAGCAAAAACTGAAATTGAAATCGAAATTTGAAAATTTGAAAAAAAAATTAAATACAATTCTTTAGGCTGTTTTAAAAAACAAATTTTAAAAAGAGTCGCAAAATTAGACTACAGTTTACTATATGATAAAAAAACTAAAAACTTACTTCAGTATAGCAAGTATCTCGAAATTCGATACTGTAAAAATGGGCCGATATCCCACACCTAGGTTTAACTGAATGCGTCTATATGCTATTCTCCCAAAAAGTTAACAAGCTTTTCTCTGTATGTATCCCCTCATTTAGCACCACCCTTCTGTGAGCCGCTGGAAAGTGAATTTATCCAAACGGAGGAGATCCTAGCGGGTGAAGATGAGAATGCAACTTCATTTTCTTCCGGAGCCATTCTCAAAGTGAGCTGTATTCATGGATTCGGTGTCAATTTACCAAATGAGACCGTGCGCTGTGTCCTGGGCAAATGGAGACCTAAAGTACCACAATGTGAGTTTAGTACTTGAGTTTTTGAGTCAAGTGTTTAAATTATTTTCCCAGCTCACAGAGCTACGTTATAATTGAACAGCTTTAGAGGCCTATGATATAATATGAATGTAAATAGGCAAGATGGCTGTGGGATTGTAACTTTGTTACAGCTTACATTGACCTACATCAATATCAGTATGCCCTTGTCGTATGCTTTTAGATACGGCACAGGGCAGAGCTACCCGTGTGTCTGTGCAGAACATATTATGGGAGATTTTTGGAAAGGTATAATATACATACCTCTAATTTATGTGATGTTCTTTTAAACTCTTTAATAAGGTAATGCACTACCCTGTAGAACACCGTACATTATCCATGGAACATTTTACGATGGGAGCAAGGCAATGTTTTTCTTGGAGCCGGTGAAACACACAAAATCTGTCGATTTAAAATGTACCAAAGGATATGTTTTGAAAGGGAATCATCATCTCTACTGTTGGTACGGTGAGTGGTCGGTGGAAGATGCTCCGGAATGTGTACCCGGTAAGTCGAGTGAGGCGGAACTATTTCGATTTCATTAGCTGTACAAGTCATTTCGTGATCATAACTTAAATAGCATACCGTGCCGTTGTGCCGTACTGTACCGTACCGTAGGTTGTAGATTCTGGAGATATAGGAGATTTTAATAGGATTCTTGTCCTAGTCCTATGGTTCTATATAAAGTGTACTCAGTTATTATGACATTTATTATGCCAAGACAAGGAAAGTATAATGTATGGGGAGGAGGTAGATATAATCATTGACAGGTACTTAGTAATAGCGCATCCGGTTGATCATAGTTTGTGGTGCTGGAACCATAAAGTACTCTTTTATTAACTGCTCAACAGGAACATATACACTACTTCAAAGTCATACAAGAATTTATTTATTATATTGCCCTCCATGTATCTCCAAGATCTTCGTGAGAGATTGAGACCAAAATGTATGGAATTTGTAGCTCTGTACATATTTGGATGCAGTTTCCAGTCTAGATTTAATATATTATGTGCAGTCTCTTCCTCTCTCCTTTTGTCTATTAAGGAAAGTTTCAAATTATGCTATCTCACTTCTTTTCGAAGGTCCTCGTTCACGAATACGTATTTTGACGAGAGAAAAATATTCTTTTGCTAAGTTATGCATGCTTTTGACAGAGGCAAAACGTGCTAACTACATGTTTTTTAGAAAACGGTTTACCGAGTTAATTCCATGTTTCTTGCTAAGAAAAAGCTTGCTTAAAGTATTAATTAGATTAATTAAACAACAAAAACACAAAACAAACACAAAAAAGCGCAGTAGCATATTACCCATTTACTATACAAATCACTTTAAGCACTTGCATTTTAATGTAAACACAAAATAAAAATATTTGTACATACCTATATATTATTATGAAAATAGTGTCAACCTTCCATCCACTCTATAGGGAAGAGTAATTATTGCAAATTGCAACTAGTAAACTCCGTAGATAGCACGCCTTGCACTTTCACCCATGAAATACTATGTATACCTACCAACAAGGATTACACATTAAGCTTTGATCCAAACTCTGGAAATTCAATATGTTGAAATAAATCTTAAATGGTATTATCTTGTCCGACTGCTCGCTGTGATGGGAATGTATGGATGGATTTTAAAATGATGGGAATCAATATGGGGAAAGGGAGAATAGAGATTCTCAAATGATTGTGAAATTCTATATAGGAAACTACTCACTTGCGTATAATTATATTCTATATATATTTTTTTTTCCTCCTTTCAAAATCTAGCGTCGTGCTTACTTCCGTCGCTCGAGTATGGGAACTACGGAGGAGGCTATCGACAAGGCTTAATAGTCCCCCATGGAACTGAGGTACTTTCAGTAATACTAATGGTATCTTTAGATCATTAGCCAAACAAAGTGTAGTTATCGTACTGTTAATGTGATTGCTACATTTTTGGAGAGACTTGGATTTAGATTCAGTCAATGTCTCCGAGTCCGAGTACTACGAGCTGTACGACCAGTCACACAGTCTATACGCAATAAATTCTCCTCAAAACCGCACATATAATAAAAAAACAATATTACTTTCTTCTTTTTTTTATCGAATTGAATTGACATAATAAATGTAGCTTAATAGTATCCACTCTGACTGGTGACAATAACAATCTGCGGACCCAAATCTAAAAGTCCGATGTTGAATTTGAAATCCAATTCCAGATTTAAGTCCAACAACGACAACGAATTCGAATTCGAATTCGAATTCAAACTCGAACTTTGGGTCAGAATTAGATACACACACATAAACATAACACACAGTTTTTTTTCAAGACATGTTTGTATTTTCTATTTACTATATATTTTCTACCCTTTCCGAATTCCGTGGCTTGTTATCTGTATTTAGGTGGATTACAGTTGTGGGGGGGATTTTAAAAAAATGGCCCAAGGTCCAAGTCTCTGTCATTTGGGTTCCTTTAAACCCAATAAACCCGCCTGCTTCCATCCCTCTGTGGCATTGAATTACTCCAGCTCTATTGACCATAGAGATCCAGATCATATGTTTGACAAAGGAAACAAAGGAAAAACATCATCACGCACTTCTGGCAGCTCTTTCTTCTCTTTCGCGAAAAGATCTTGTGGAAATCCACCCAAAGAGAAAAATGCCATAGCTTACATGGAAGGAAAGCCTATTGAGGGTGACAGCGACTTCAAGTATGACTTTTTCCTCATTTATTACATTACTGATCCTTTTCTACTTTTACTCTTTGCTATGAAACGAGACCGCTCTAGAACTCTAGATAGATCTATAGAATTTCTATCGTACACTCACTCATTACCCATAACACAAAAGGTGGGGAGAGCCCCTTTTTTTCTTGTCCTAACTATGTCACAGTGAAATGGAATTTAGTTGTTGATCTATGTGCTATAACTTTGGTATTCCTATACACTTGATAGAAGAATAAAAAACGAAATATTTAAGAAAAGGGAAGCAAATACTTCGGCAAAAGTGTATAATAATTCGAGCATTGGAAATTAATTTTCCATTAAGCTCACCAGTTCAATTCGGCGGGTATTTGAAAATTAAATTTTTGAACATTTGAAAACATGTTTCACTACCACTACTACTGTGATTACACCGGGCCGGGCTATACTTACTAGTTGCTAGTTAGTCCCTATGAAAACATAGCAAGTTTATTCTAATCTACTGGACATTTTTGAAGCAAAACACAAAATAACAAGAATGAGGATTGAATTTAATTAGAATTTTTGATACGACTGCGAACGCTAACGAGTGTCATTTTACTGTACTTTCTAGTTAGAATTGTGTATACTGCGCGCACTGGTTTTAGTACTTTTTACGTAGTAATAAAATAAAATGTAGGCTGTAACTACCACTACCATCTACTGAATGTCACAGTGTGTACATCGCGTCGTAATTTCGGAATGAAATGGGCTGGGGTCGACCTCGTCCCGCCAAAACATTTCTTCATTTTAAATCGGATTCGGAACTCATGAGCCATAGGCAATTGAATAATCCTTCCGCATTCAGTGTCAGGAGTCAGGACCTACTAGTATAGATTTGTGAAATAGAATAGTTGATATAGTTGGAAAGTTAGCTATACCTATATATTTATTATATTGAGTCTCGTAAGTCGTGAGTGTGGAAGTATGGAAGTGGAAGAATGAAACTGACTCTCATTATTGACTGTATTGATTACACGAGCAAGATGAAGGTAATAAAATGGGACATTATTGTAGTCCAAATGAGTTTTGGAAGCTCTCAAAAATTATATGCAAGCTTCTTCAGTTCAGGAGAAAAAGGGCTGAGAGGGGAGTCTACGACATGGGACATGGGAGTGAGAGACGTATTACGGATAATAGTATCACTATAAACTAGATAATGATAAAACTATTATATATGATATTGAAAAGGAAATGAAAGTAGGCTTTGAGTAGTGTCATAGAATAAATTATCATAGCTCCCTTTTCGTTGAGAGAGTTTCGAGTTTTTCCTGAGTTGGTTGGCTTTTGTGTTGAGCGCAGTTCAAGTCTATTTTTTTTCATTCACTTCTTCACTCCTATAAAGAATGCTTGATGATGTTCCATGTCGTTGGTGATTCAATTTTACATACACGTCTAAAGGTCTTCCTATAGTTTTCCAGACGGGACAGAGATCCTCTACAGATGTGTGACGATCAAGCCAAAAGCCAAGAATCGATGGAAAGTTTCATGTGAGGATGGGACATGGGCTGGAGCAGCACTTCCTTGTGGTAAGCACTCTGAATATAACTATAATAATATCATCTTCATATTGTAGAGATAAATCTATGACCTACTACTACTACTACTACGAACTGAAAGAATACTAGCTGGTGAGAAGGTAGAGTAGTAGTTACATCTATATATCAACCTCATCAAAAAAACAATAATGGTCTCTGACTCTCCGAATTCTAAAAACGTCATAAAAATGATGGATAATGGATACAATGTGACTTTTGACTTTCAATCGCAGGAGGAATAATTCCCCATTTGCTTTTTTCTTCGATCGAATCTTAAACTATGAATTGAAAATCAAAACTTGTTGACTTGTAAACGTACGTGTACAAATGAAAGAAACGTGAAAATCGAATATGCAGAGTAAAGAGACATTTCTCTAGATTAATAGCTGCTTTTAAGCACTTAAAGCTAAACTTAAGCTTTTAAAACAGGCAAAGATTTTTACAGGTAGTGCAGAGTAAGAGTCCATAATCAGTAGCTTTGTAGTTCGAAATTTCTGTTTAGACGTTCGAAAGGTAACGAAAGGTTGCTTGAAGTACTGCGACATTTGTGAGTTTACTCGAGTTAGAATGTCGTTGATTCATGTAACAAAGGCAATTTTTCTCCTTTTTCCTGAGTACAGATGAAGGAGAGGGACTCGTCGAAGTTGTGGTTGGTGTCACCAAAATGATCAATGGGTCGTGCACCTACCATAAAGATGAGGAAAATGTTGCAACTTTCTACAATGACCAACATCTGACCAAGGATACAATTGATTTTCCATCCGGATCCATTTTGGTAAATACTACTTTCTTGCTTCTTATAGTCAGTTTGTTGAGCGTTGAGATGATGTTGATGTGATATTGATACATTTCCGTGCCCACTTATGAACCACGCCAACTAACTAGTGTGTAACATCTAAACCGAATATCCGAGCTGAACGAACCTTACTTACAAAGTAGTATCCAGTATAACGAGTGTAGATATTTTCTTTTTTATTTTCTTTTTTAAATTTCATTACTTTTATTTTGACTGCATTCTGTTAGTTTTTTACTTTTTTTCTTATATTTTTTAGCATATTTCTCCGGTCTCAGATGTGGTTACTTGTTATATGTCACTGTGTCAATGTTTAGTGTTAATATTCGGGAACGAAATCAAAATCAACATGGAGCGGAACCTGCGGAACCCTTGGGTTTCAGTTTATGGTTCGAAAGCTTTATATTTTGGCCTGGAGGCATACAAACAAACACAGACGAAACTATGAGCGCTGAACTGAAGAGTATTAAAGGATTTTCTCGTTCTCTCAAGTGTAAAGTCGGACTTGGCTCCCGTCTATGATTCATCATTTTTATTTTTATGTAGTCAGTTCATGTACCACAGTGTTAGAGGAAAGTTAGGAACACGTTTTGGTATTTGCCACTTCTGCGGTTTGGCACATTTTCTTTTCTTACCATCCTTTATTTAGTTTTGTCGCTCTCTCATCGTCAGTCGTCAGTAGTCAGGACTAAGATGTGGGGCTAAAACTTTTACATTATACTTTATATACGGGAGTTTACTCCCCACTCTCTGACTGTGAAGTAAACTGACTGACTATTTGATAATCCAATCTAGATTTCACGATGCTCTGATATTGGCAAGTACCAAATGTCTGGGAACACTCGTCGTAAGTGCGTGTCTGGACTCTGGCTTGGAATGAGTCCGAAATGCATTGGAAATTCTCAGCTAAACGACTATGCACGTGAGTAGTTTTCTTCCAACTCTCAACTCAAACTGTACTAGTAAAATTTCTTTCCTGTCTCATTTCACATATGTATACGTTTAGGTACATAATATATCGTCTATGTAAAGCACCAATGTAAGTAATATAGTCTTCTCTCAGTCTGCGCGCTTCTTGACTCTCTCTCTCTCTCTTTTCCCCAATAAATGTTGCCTGACTGGGAAAACAGGCATCTCGCCAAAGTGTTCTGAATCCTGAAATTTTACTCGAATATAAATGATAGCTGATTTTAAATTACCAAGCTGTGAATAGCCCCGCCATGGACGCCATATGAGGCGAATGCCAAAAATATTCATTTTATACCTTCTGTGCATACCAATTCAGGGGAGGCAGTTAAATAAAATAAAACATACCTTTTAAATATTAAAATTGAAAATTTTAGTCCAAGTCACATCAACTCGATAGTAAATGAAGGGTTTTTGGCTCGATGCTGATTATAAATAGTGGACTTTGAATCCAATATGTATGACAATTCTTTTCTCGTCTCTCATTTATTTGAGTGTGTATTTTTATTACTTATTTGAATTTAGTATATCATACATAAGTAATATCAAACATGCAAAGTTACTTGAAAACTTTCCCGGAGTTGAGTATAATTGAAAACAAATATTAAAACTGGATTTTAGTAAATTGAGTTGATACAATTTGATTGGTATAAAATAACATTTAAGCAATGTACTGATGTTTTATGTGAATGTGAATGAATGTTAAAAAAAATTGAATGTGCTCTCAACTGTGATTGTGCTAAATGGAGAAACCAAACATTGCTACAAAATATGCTTATGGGAGAGGTTATTTCTTATGGAAAGCAGAAAACTGCTAGAAAATAAAAAGTTTTCGGTGTATTTTATTTTTCTCAAAAATACTGTCGTCCTCAATATATTATTATTGAGCATTTTCCATGTATCTGAGATTGTTGTCATTGAAAAATAAATACATTTTCTGTTTTTTGTTTGCTACTGAATAGTGGATAAGCCACCCACAATCCTATTTCGATTCGTCAATGGTTCCATAATCCAGACCAACGATGGAAAGCTTGTCGTCTACACAGGAACAACGCTCCACATGGAATGTTTATGGATTCGGAAATTCGGAACTCCCAAATGGGAGATTGCAAACCCTCACAAGTAATCTAAGATTATATTATATCATTTCCATCTCAAATTCGACAATTCGAGGCAGCTTACATCTTTGTGCTTGACGTCTTCTATTATTTTCTATTTCAAGCCTTTACTATCAATTTCAATTTTATAACCTTGTTTTCTATTCAGTATTATTATACTATATGTACCTACGATGAATATTTATATTTGGATATTTTTTCGAGCTTCTTATGACCGAGACCGGAGAACCCGGGGTCTCGCTATTTACGACTTAATAAACATAAGAGGATTTGACACAAATGCTTTGTGTACATTCCCTATTTCTAAAAAGGCTAAGTCAGAAGAGACATTTTATTCGGAAACAGAACCAACTCTAAATTTGCTTTCGACTTTTGTAGAGCTAGAGAAGAGAAGTTGGAAGAAGCTAATAAGGACAAGGATCCAAAGGATATAACAGAGTATGTAAAGCGAAACTATGTTGAAGGATGGGCGACGGATGAAGGAAGAGATTCCACTTTGGAGTATCGAATATCAGTTGACAATGCTCAAGAAGATGACTCAGGATTATATACATGCGTCACTCCAGCTCGACACAGACACAAAGTTCAAGTGATTGTCAAATGTAAGTGCAAATTTGACAGATGCATTTTCCAGTGCATGTCATTCTGCTTTTTTGCTACTGAGATGGGTGCTATGTATGAACTAGAATTTGATAAAATACAAACAGATTTAAAAGATCCCCTTTCAATTGCATTATCCATGTCAATAAAAATAACCCTGACCTATATATATGACTACTGATAGAGCAGCTTTAATATGAGCATGTATAACAATAGAGCGAATTTGGTCTAATGGAGCCTTTCTACTTAAAACAATATTTGTATTTTCCTCTTGGCCTTGCAGCTGTCGATTGCAAGCCATTACCAGAGCATCCGGATCTCATATACTCAACAAATAACACTCAACTTGGAACCCAAGTAACTTTCAAATGTCGCAGCGGAAATGCTCTGGTTGGAGCACATGAATTGGTCTGCCTTGCCTCAGGCAATTGGTCAGCTATCCTTCCAAAGTAAGTCAGATCGATATTACATTTATAGAGATATCTGGGAATGGGGATGCTAAAGTATTGTGTTGGCAGGCGTGGATTTTAACAAATGACTTATTTTATTTGGATTCATATGCTAGTAACTATAGTAGGTAGTAGTTCAATAAAGTACTTTTATTATTACTAGTACATAACTAACAACATATTATATGACTTTAAATTACAGATGTGAAAATGTCGAGTGTGCTGATATTTCATTACTCCCTGCAATGGCCCCACTGGCGTACACCACCACAACCAAAAATGGAACTCTCAAGAAAAATGAGACTGCCCCACCAAAAGTAATAGTTATCAAACAAATTGATTTGTTTGGGACTACTTTTTGATATTGTCTGCATTATGTGCTTATTTGTGTTTCATGTTAATTTTGTGAACCCACAGATTACTGTTATAAGTCGAGACGTTGGGGGGAAAGCTCTGTTCACTTGTTCACAAGGGTACAGTATTCAGGGAAGCTCTGAAGCAATTTGTCAGTCGAATGGCGAGTGGTCAAGGTACGGTTGTACGGTTCATATATATTATTTTGAATAATTCTCACCGCCCTGTAATTATTTACACACATGTAGATGCTACTTATACCATATCAGAACCAGAGCTGAATAGTAATAAACCAAAATGCACAGCCCACGTATGGAATTTCAATGAAGGTGAATTAGGTGCCAGATTTTACAGTTAAATTTTCCCCTTTACTTTTGTTCCAGTGCCATTCCATTGTGTCGTGAAGTAGAGTGTCCCGAGCCGGCAGCTCCTGATAATGGATTCGTGTCTGGGAATCCACCGTACAAAGCTGGAGATTTAGCTCAGTTTGATTGTCATCAAGGATTTATGATGGAAGGCCAGCCAATAGTTGCATGTCAGGATAGTGGGAAATGGTCAAGAGCCTCAACAGTCAAATGTAAATGATTCTACAAACTATAAAATATTTAATTACATCTATATAGTCGTTTTTAATTCATTTTTATTTTGGATAGAATTTTCTAGAGAAGCATTTTATTTACCAAACAAAAATTGATTGGAAATTTGAATAGGTGTGCAGGCGTGCACGTATCCTGGAACTACGATCGGTGGTACGATTTCCCAGGTAAAATTCTACTATGGGATCCAAGAGACGGTTACATTCGACTGCACCGAAGGCTATGAATTACAAGGTGCTCGGATGCTCCATTGTCTCAAGAATGGGAAGTGGTCAAACTCAATCCCTGTATGCAAATCTTTGGCAGATAAGAGTGAAAGCAATAGTAAGTCAGGGAAAAAGTCGTAGATTTTTCTTCCATCCTGAAGAAATAGGAGCTCATAATATGCTACGCTACACAAGTCAAATAAATACAGAGAAGCTTATATCGTCATAGATTTCAGTATATTGATTATCAAAAGAAAAAGACAAGTCCAACCAATCTCAACCAAAATATCTTCTTAAATTACTATACACAACTAAAAAATAATAGATATAAGTAATAAATATATACTGTTACTCCATATTGTATGAAATTATGATCACATTATAACAAATACGATTTCCACATGTCTAATTATGTAACTATATAATTATATATGCATGTACATTGAAGCTACAGCTGTAATAGAAGGAGATACTACTATACTAATACGTTACGGGAAAACTAATAATTCATTCCGTGTAGTCAATGCTGGGACAGTGTTACAAATGTTAACATTTGACCACAAACACTTGTTGTTCAATCCTTACTGTCGATTTTAAATGTCAACATACTCTGCTCCCACGTAGCTGTGTTTCAGCGTCTGGCTTGCAGATATATGTAATGTCAATCTCGATGATGGTGTAACAAATTGAAATGTATATTTTATGCGATGCTTGGCAAGGGAAATCGATTGATAAACACGACAGACAAACCTAATAACAGTGTACCATGGTTGACATGTTTTAGACAACGTTTCTATTTTTGATAAGATTTTCCTGGCTTGTACGAACCTCGCGTCTCTCCCATGACCTTCTGTTATTCAGTATCACTACAGTCTACAGTCAGTACAGGACTATAAATGGAGTACATTTACTTAACCTGGTAAAAAACTAAACAAGTTATTGGTACTCTGTTCGAAATCTTAAACCTTGGCAAAAACAGGATTTTGTCTGCTATTTATAACTAAAGTAATTAACTGAAGACAGAGATATTTCTTTTTGCTGTCATGGCTATACGAAAGAAATCGACATAAAAAACGTTTCTAGTTTGTATTACAAGGATAGGATATTTCGTTAACGTGCATTTAATTCATCATTTTCTTTTTGAAAAAGCTATGATCATTGCAAAATTTGTTTCTTATTGGAAAGATTCACTTTGAGTCTCATTATTTTAAACTGATTCACGAAAATCATTCCGAAATTTCTGTAATAACTGTGAATCTCTAATACTTTGCTCTAGTCAATGCTGCATGTTGTGCTGCAATTTCAACTAATCGTAATGTAATGTTGAATTGATTGATCTAATAATAAGTTAAGCTCATAATTGTAGACCGATAGCCGATAAGGAAAAATATTATTAAGTACTATACTGTTACATATTTTGGCTTAGGAACCATTTACATCTTTAGCCAGGCGCTTTTAGATTTAAAAAAAAGTCTTCTTCAAATTCTCACTTATTACGTAAATTCTTAGTACTATAGGATCATAATAATTATTGGTAGTGTTAAGTTTTGAGTTGACACAATAAATGGCAATAGGAACATCCCGAGCTCAGTTCAGTTAGCGTGTAAAATGTTGTTCATGAATGTAGCTGAATGGATGGATATATCGGCACGGCAATAAGGATAGCCCTAGCAATACGGACAAAAGATGATAAATGAGGTAATAATGATAATAATGAAGATGAATACGAAGTCTATATAAGGATGGTTAATGACGATGACCTAAGATGCGGACAATAATTGTTGCATTGGATTGGACACGGTACATATGATTAGAGACATGAGATGATAGTGTACAATGTACTAAAGCTGTTGGAGAATGCACGTACTGAAATGCCATAATAAACTCGGAAACGGTACCGTAAGGGAATAATGTCAAATTAAAGACGGATAGACCTAGCATGAAAATAATTAACACTTTTTAATGCTAATACTAAATTTAAATTTAATCGCTAATTATTATACATTCCTATTACAATTACAATGCAACAACTTTTGATTTAATTCTAATTGTTTTGTTTAGACATACATTCCGTGATACCTTGATACCACTATGCTGTTGCTGTGTTTATGTTCCCCGTGCTTTTTTTCCAAATAGTCTACGCAGATACGATTACAATTATTACGAATCGAAAAGGGGAAGTACAGGCACATGTACAATAGATATGTAAATGCCTTCAGCTAAACAGATATATTGCTAAAAATGTAATAGAAATAAGTGTTAAATAATTTGAATTTGGAACTAGGTAGATGCTATGTTGTAAGATGCTTATAATTTGTAATAACAAGAAAGGTCAACAAACTATTCATTTACTTTTAAGAGAACGTTTACAACAAAAACAAAGTAGAATTCATAATAATTATCATGATCATCCTTGATCATTAAATCCTTATACAATTTTATATTATACTCCACATATACCGTGACAGCTTTAAAAAAAATAAATTATAATTTCTCCGCAAACATGAATTCAATTTATACGGACCGTACGGTAGCAGGTAGAGTAATAATAACCCATAAGTATCTATACATAGTTAATGCTGCTATCTTTATTACTATTACACTCATTACTTACACGGATTCAAAACTATTAATATAAGCTGTAATTAAAATTATCAATAAGTATTTGAAAGTAATAATAATAAGATGGGACGTACACATACGTTCAATTTCACTGAAAGGACTAAAAGTGCTAGTCATAGTTTTGTTCTTAATTCTAATAAGTAACGGTGCCAAAAATTAGAGATGTTGTTAAGTAACTTGGGTAGGTATTAGCTACTAATCCTAATCAATAATAGTGTGCACCATAACATGTACATTGCTACTACTATGCTTTTATTTTTACTTATAGGTAAATAAATAACCTCCTTTATTTCTATCCGCTATCCATATGTTTAGCTATAGTAATTATAAATGAAAATAGGATGTAATTACTAAATATATATATATACGTAACGTAATTACATACAAAATAAAATTTATTAAAATTACAATATTACAAAAGGATCTTTGTAATCTATATATTGTGTCCGTTCAGATTTCAAATTATAATAAATTACTATTACAAAAAAAATAATATTAGTATTATATTCAGCAAAAAAACAACATAAAAAATTTATGCATTTGTTACAAAATCCGAGATATAATTACATATTGTATATGTGCAATGATTATATAGTTTACAAAAAATAAATGTGTGCATACATACTATAATAATTATTTCATTAAATAGATACTATAACTATACATTATATTATATTTATGAGGGTGAAATAAGTAGATGAAATTCAATAAAATAAAATAAAATTTAAATCGTTACTTAATTACATAAACTAATTATTACTAAAGGCTTTAATCATTTTTTGTAAATTACAGAATTCCTATATTGCTATATATAGGGTAACTCGTCAGTCCTGTCATTCAAACTGAAATTCAAAGGTAGGTGTGTATGGGTATAATTAGTCATACAGTATGTACATCAGACTGCTCTAATAGTAGAATGAAGACCGCGGAATTTTTTGCATTAAATTTTGTGTCATATAACCACATCTCATAACTAGATACATTATTTTTAATGTACTTACATTCGTATAGCCTAATTTCCAGGATGACTATTCTACACTTTAAGAAAATTTATCATTGCATTTTATTTGATTTCTTTTTATTTCCATTTAATTTAGACTTCGATGAAATCTGATTGTTATTGTTAATAATACATTGTTTGTTGTACTTGTACTAAAGCTGTCAGCCAGTTTCTTATTTCAAAAATGAAGCAGCTGAAAGCTGTATCTTTGTATGCTGTACGGCATACGAACATCAGAAGGGATTTACTACAGGTATTCGACATTAATTATTTCAAAACGATATTCAAAAATCTACTCATGAGATCATAATAATTATATCTAATTTTGTAATTTTTGCAATGCCTACATGCACTCATTACTATTACTTTTAAATATATACAGTTAACTATTATATTTCATTTTTTGGAGGAACAACAAGTTCCGTTTCATTTTCATTTGATTTCTGCAAATATGTATATTTTCTGAATATGCCCACACTGCAATACTTTTCTACCATTATTCCCAGGAAATCTATGTATTAATAAGTACCGCTAAAATTTCCTTTTTCCACATAATCAACGTCGGTTCAATCAAACATCTGCACATAATAAGTACTTATGTGTTGGTTGGAACCAGTAGCTACACTACGTACTGCAACTAGTATTCTTGATTCTAGGACTAGGACATTTACAATATTTGCAGAGTTTTCAAAACTTCAAAGCACCAGGAGAGAAAGGTAAAGTCACAGTAAGTAATTGTCGCTTAAAGAACATCACCATATTATAATGTGACCAATGATCATTTCACTTTTTTCTTCTACATATTATTAAGAACATTGACAAAGCACATACAGAAATACTGTTTGAGCCGAAACATAAGCATATTCAAATTCGGTATTATTTCCCGCTTCATGAATTATAGCAAGAATAAAATAGCTGTGGAAAGTACACACACGTCAAATAGATATCATTAAGTAGTAAGGTAGTAGTAGGTAAATATATTATGTATAGTATTGTATAGGTATAGGTAAATTATATATCATAAATATAAACTACTCCAGGTCAGTGAAGTTTATTACATCGCAAAGTGTCCAGCTCAGCCCTTTCTCTTTTCAAATAAAATTGAACTACATGTATGTAGTACATAATACAACATACTACTCTATAATATTATAATTACCTACGTACCCAGGTAAGGTTCTTTTTGAAAAATGAAAGCCAATAAATTTATTATGTATGTATGTACAAATACAGACAAGGATTACTGTTAATTTTCTTCCGAGACAAAAACCGGTATTATTTCCATGTAAAATTAACCCCATCGTAATCTTGGTCTGAAGGGTCTGGAGGATGAGCGACGGGTTTGGGGTTGGCTCTCCAAGTAGTCATCTGATTGCATTGATCTTTGTTGAAGTCCAGAGCGGCCAGAGGGTCCAAAGTATGGGAACATACGGGAGAAAACGCTGAAGCCTTTCTTCTGCCGTGGCTACATTAAAAAAAGTGAAGCAAGAATTATTTAATTATTAATTACTCAAAACGAGAGACATTCGATCGACATGTCCATTATTCATTTGTAGGCATAATAGGTAGAGGTTTACAGTCTACTGGAATGGTAAGTAGAGTTATTTAATTATCACATCATGCGGTAAAATGGCTTTTGAATCTGCGACTTAATACGGGAGCACAAGAATAAGCTTTATACATTTTACAATTTGTCAAAGACCACATGGATCCTTGGCATAAATGTCACATGTCACCTTGTCATTTATAATGGATAACTCCAGTTAAAAAATAGACATTCAAGCACGCAAATGTCAAACATGAAAAATGAAAATGACAATGGTTCTTAAATTTGAAAGCTAATTTGCAGTTGCTTACAATATAATTTTTGCCTTACCGCATCTGTGTCTTCCTGTGAAGACAACTCTGTGGAACGTTCCCGTCCTTCACGCTGTTGCTGTTCCTGAGTATTCAACCGATTCTGACTCTGACTAGGATTCTCATTCGGTCTCTCATTGACTCCAAAATTACTTTCAAAGTTGATAAGTTGTGAAATCCGTCTTATGGATGTTTCTGCTGAATTGTCTAAATCTGAATTCACTTCTCTTCCTCTCTCCTCAGCATTACTATCATCTTCCTGGAGCTGAGTCTGAATCAATCCATTATTCGGGACTCTTGCTAAACGTGGAGAAGCACGGTCATTTATCAGGGATCGTCGTAGATCCGAAATCTCTTCAGCATCCGTGACACGTGCCGTGAGAACCAAGGAGGACATGAACAGAGTCAGGAGAGCTAATGAGCGCGACCAATTTTGAAGACCAAAGGGACGCCAGGGACGATAGCTATGGGTATTGCTATGGACGTCAGCCATATTACAAGATGAGACTCCACCACTCATTACTATGCCCCTATAGCAGACGCTGCTTTGTTCTTCCCAGTTGTTTTTCTTTGACAAGGAAATTTTCTTGTAATTTGTAATTAATTAAATCTTCCTCTGTACGTGTGTATCTCAACTATTGAGTCCACCCACCGCACGACACCAAACAAACAGCTACTCAGTCTTCTTCTGTCTGCTCTGCTGGTGATCGTGATCTCACTTTTGTATAGAAACGAGGTTGTCCACCCACGCACCTGGCACTGTTTAATAGATCAAAAAATAGGTTTACATTAGTTTAAAGAATGCATACAATACTAATGAAACTAACTACTACATAGGTGTACGTATATCCATTGGTTGAAAAAATATGTTAGCCAATATGATTAGGAGACACTAATGCATAAAATATCGGTACTAGATGAAAGTTTCCCGATTACTTATATACTATATATCTTCTTCAATCCGTCTGTCTGTATTTATAGGGCACCCCCGCCAAATAATTTGCATATTTCAATGGAAGCTTGAAACAACGGTTTTCATCTCAGTAAGGGGCTTGATTATGTTTATTGTTTGGAATATTTTCCCAGACAATGAACACTGTACTACTATATAATACAGTGGAAGCGACCACATGCAAGGGAGTCCAACTATTCACGAAGACGAACCCTTTGATAATTTTTAAATCATCATCGTCATAATAACTATAAGTGCCTGGCTTTTTATTACATCATCCTAGAGTCTGTGGAAATGAAACATTTTAAATAATATTTTCATCTTGTCACAGTATTACACCTACACAATAAAACTGGAACTGAACACCACTGTGGGGTTGTGAGAATTTTAAATTTCATGGTATTCCTATAACAATATTCCCGTAGTTTATCACAGAATTAAACAACAAAGGGAAGCATACTTTTTTATAGAAGCTGACGAGTAGTTTTATGTGACTGTTTCTAAAGGAATGTAGGTCCCTATCTTATGAGAAGAAGACCAGACGTCCGCATCTGCAGTCCGCCTACACACACGGCAATGCAAGCTTTTAAAAAATCCATCATTAGCTAACGACGTAAGAATTGTTCCCTCTGTATTTACTCCTATAGGGCAATCAGGTATTTTTTCATTTAAGTACTATGCTTAATGCGTTTTTATTATTTAGACTCAGGGGACAGGGACGAATATTACCTACCGCATTTTCTGAAATATTTTCTGGGAATTAGAATTTGTTACACGAATTTTGATTTCTATTGAAAAAAATACATTGCAGATAGCATTCATTAGAACTCAGGTCACAGTGAAACGCCAACGCGTTTCTGGAGGATCAAAAATGTAATTTAACGGCAGTTCAGTATTGCAGAAAATGCGGTATGGACCCGACAAATATTTCCCTTACCAACCTACATAAACTGATAGAGTGCTGTATCTACACTCATAATTATGATGACAACGTTAAAGTTCTCTCCTGTCACTGCTGTGTCATTCCAATTTTAAGCCGATGCTGTAGTTCATTAATCATTAATTCATCAACGACACAATTTTCCTTTCACTCCAAAGGTATCTATGAGGACTCAAAAATACCTTTCAGTAGTGCCGTATATGCACGGAATTCGTGTGCTCAATGAAGCCTCAAATTTTTATTCAGACTTCAGTTTGTTCGGGTTTGTACTTTGGACTAGAATTACCTTACATATTATTCGTACCGACCACATGAAATATTAAACTATGTACCTAGATGTATTGCATCATCCTAAATAAAGTCTATTCCTTCCACAAAAAATACACAATATGTTGTGACGGAAAGTTTAAACTGTACAATATCCTCTTCACTTATATTGTAATATAAATGGAGGCGTGCGTTTTTTCTCCACTTAAACTTCGGAGTAGTGGAAATTGCTCAAAAAAGAGAAAATTAAAACGATTTCGTATTATGTCGTTGGTCTTTCAAAATATTTTTGCTTGTTTAGATATAAATAGATAGCACACTTTTCGTGGTAACTTCGTGCTTTATTCAGCATTGTTACAACACACTTGCAGTATCGAGTATCGTATTTATTTTCTTCCCTCTCGGTTATGGTTCGGCTCTAGTTGTTACTGAGGATCCTTGTTGTATTAAATTACATATTCTGCTTACTACGTAGATGATGAATTACTGCAATTCAGTGATAAATTATGTCAGTGATGTTGACATAGAATAACTGACTTGGACAAATCTAGGAAACATCTGTGGGAATTGTACACTTCCTGCTCCATTAAAGACAGAGGCGAAATCATGCGAATGTGTTTTCTCCCTACTGGGGGGGGGGGGGCTGCGCCCCCCCAGACCCCCCTGCATCTAACCTTACCTAACCTGTATGGAGCAGTAAGTGTACAATAGCCAAATCTGTGCTTTATGCAATAATATCGGCCTAATTAATTATCGTTTATCACTACAATTTTTCCAAAACTAAGGCCACGTTACGGCTTAATGCACGAGCAAAGGTTTCTTCCGTATTATTAAGTTTATATTTTGATCAGGAAATATTGTAATTTTGTGTATAGTCATAGGGAATTTTAAACTGGACCAGACACGAACACCCGGAAGGAACGAACCCGTCACAGGAAGCTTACGAACAAATCAACAAATACACATTTTTCATAACTGCATGTTGGTACTTGCTTTACTGAACGGTCAAAATGTGATTATCCACTGAAACATTTGGAATTGAAAGTCAAATTGCTAGGAAATAATTCTACTATTATTATTATTCTGGGGATGACTAAGGATTACGTTTGGATATGCATACGCAACACCATCACTAAGGGAGTTTAAATGGCATTGAAAACAGCACCGCAATCATGAAGGAGGAAAGAAAGGTGATTGTATAGGAAAGTATACTAATGCAGTACTAACCGTCCATGCAGTTCATGGACGGTTAAAACGGTTAAAGGAATTAGAATAACCACCAAATGATGGCAAAATACTATGTTAAACTACACATTCTAACAGCTATTCAAACGTAAACCTGGAAAACAATTTAATTGCAATACACACGGTAATATTACTGGTATTAAATTACAATATAAACTAATTCAAAATGTTTTCTTTGGTGTGATCAACCAACGCGAAATGCGCTTTTGGCGTGAATTGTGTATCCCTATTTCAATTTTTTTTCTTATGAACTGTCAGTATAAAGTACGACTTAACCACATTACGAAACTGAGTAATGGTGGCTAAATACATAGTAGAGCAGAGATAGCTATTTTTAAGTGGACTTGAAATGGAGATCGATAAAAACCTTTTGTAGCAGTCTGTCTTTGTCTTATTAGGTAAATTGTTATTGGAGAGTGTATTAAGGAATTCAGCCTGGCTTACAACCATGCTGCAGTTTAACAGCATTAAAATATTATTGACTTTTTAATGGATATTGACTGGAGACTCGTGTTCATACGATACCCAATGCAAATGTTCATTTCCAGTTCGTTTGTTACTGATAAAAACAAACTGAAACCGACGATCGACGCCAATGCTGTTCAGTCAGACACTATATAATATTATGTATGTATTTGTATGATATAAAAACGACTGTTTTATACGCTCGTGGTCCTTATTATATGATCGGTGACAGTGGCCATTATACCACCGAACCCACGCGCTGTCAATTTTTCACACTCTCTTGACTTTTGAATTCCTTTGGCTTTTCCACTTTCCCGTCATATTTTCAACTGCCTGGATTCTCAGTCGACTATTTATTCACTCACTAAAGCTATTTTTTTTAAACTACTTGTAAGATATATTTTTAAGATACATACTTACGGATATTTTGTAGGGTATAGGCTTCTAATTGTGATCGGTCCGGTAATTGTGATCGCTCAGTTTTTAACAGGAAAACGTTAGCGACTATTTTAAAAGCATTTACAGCACGGAAGAACTAGCGCTATTCTTCGATATAAGAAAGTCATATACTGTCAGTGTTAATGTTTTCCTGTTAAAAACTGAGCGATCACAATTACCCGACTCTACCCTTTTCAGTTTTTACATAGTTAAAACTCAAAAAGTAAAGAAATTGGACTGTCGATTCTGTCTAGCCAATAGGGATTAGAGTTGGAGTGGAAACAGGGAAATTTTAAAATCGCTTAATTTAACACCTTTAACATTAACAGCAGTAAATCCTAGAATAGAAGCCTGGTCCTAGTTCCTAGACAAAACGCTTACTTTTATATAAAAAGTATACCGAGGGAGAAAACACAAATGGCGCAATTCGAATTCTTGATTTTTGAAACCCACCCACCCCCATCCCCATTGTCGTCTCCTTAACCATGGCGTAAATGGGTATCTTTAGCATTACGTGTCATAATTTGATAACCTGACCACCAAATATAACCTATAGCGCCATTTGTGTTACATCCTTTATGCTAAAGCCTGTAAAGTACTTTAAAGACTTTGAAAATTTCTAATATATGCCACTTTAAATCGATTTTACAATTAAAAATAATTTGTTAACGTAAAACCTTTTTACAATTGAGTGCCGAGCGACAGAACACTTTTACACAGTTCAAGCAAAATTATAGAATTTTAAACAAAAAGAAATCAACCACTTTATTCGAACAGTGGACAGTGGGTCGTAATAATTATAAGTAGACAAAAATGTAGATAGTACGAAAGCGGCTAGCTTGATTTAATGTTAAGCAAAGTAGATCCAAGTAATGGCAAAATCTAAGCTTGAATTCTGTATAATATAATTCGTTTTAATTTGTGGCAGTATTTTCTTTTGCGAAAAACAAAAATTGAATAAACTTATTCGTTATTATAGTGTTTGAAGATACCTGAAGCGAAATCGACTGTATATATTTGATTGCAATGAACTTTAATTTTTTTCAATCGATGCATACGTCATTGTCTCTGTATACAATATTTGCGTTGTTTGTAAGTAATTCCTAAAAGCATAACCAGAACCCATAAACGAATATTAGGTTGTTCAATCATCAATTGGTTTAATTATTCATAAAAAGGAATGTATTGCTTACTACTGGTGTAAAGGCGCTTTCGAAATCTCAATTTTCGAATGCCATTCACCTTAAAAGTAGAAGTGATAAAATAAATATAAAAATTCGATTTGATTACATGTAGTAGTAAATTGGGTAAGTAAATATCCTTCCGCTCCTTCCTTGCCAAACCTAGTTGCAGAAATTAAAATGAAACATAAATTTAAAAATAGAATTCAGTGCGCGCTCTCTGCTGAAAAAAATAAGTCTACATATGGGGCTAATTGTGTGTTTGTTCTGACATCTGAACCTGAACTTTGATAATTATTATTTTTGAAATACATGGAAGGAGATCTGCTATCCTTCGCCTTCGCTAACGAAAAAGGTTATGGCGAATGTTGGCTGGCTGTGCAAAGTCAGTAGCTTAGTCTTAGAAGTTGTCATTCCTATTCCTAGACTTTACTAAAGTTTTCTTTAGATTTTTGGATCAAACATGTATGCTGTTCTGCTACCGGTGTATATAGTATAATAATATACTTCTGCGTTCTAAGATTTAATTTTTGGAGAGAAACTACGTTAATTCAACTAATATACAATTAGTACAGTTAGTCATTAGTACCTAGAATCCTGTGCTCCTTTTAATTAAAGCGCCGCGTGTAATTTTCGTTGCATGCGTCTACATTCCATTTGTAGGTAGGTCGTAGGTGTGTAGAAGCTGCATTTACTTCGTTCTTTACATCAGTGCGCAGAAAAATCTGATTATAATATTGTTCCGCTTAAAAAATGACTTATTTACTTTTCCTGTAGTTCTGCAAGTTTATAATTTCTTGGGTGTTTCACCTTGGAGCAGAAGTCCCTACAAGATTCCCCTGACTCCGTACCATCAGAATGATAATGGTAAAAGAAGTTACATATTTGGTTTCATTAGAACCAGTCTACTAAAACTTCATATTTTCTGCTTCTTGTTTCTCGAGAGAGCTTGAGCCTAGAATAAATAAGTTTTAGCCGCCGTGGCAGTACCATGGGTATCTCATGTGGTTCAAGTGTTCAAGGTGGTAATGATAATATTATTACATTATTACTAAAATCATCATATAAAATTGGAAGGAAGGCAAACAAGGGGCAAGACATTTACCTCCTGAGGTTGGATCTTAACTAATTTTTCTATTATTTCACAGAATAAGCTATGTTACGAGAAAGAAATAGCTACAAAGCTACACCTCTTCATACTGTCCAGCTGCCAGCGGTAGCAATTTGACTGTTTGTAATACATTGTAAATTAAGTATCATTATCATTAGGTATTATTCGACATTTAAAAATTAACGCTGAGCGAATGTGAAAACGTTCGTGAAAACATAAAGTTATTGTGATTTCGGCCAATTACATTTTAGGACAAATCTTGTTGAATTTTTTAGACTGGAACTGTAGTTACTGGAGTCAAAGGAAACTACTTACTACAAGCTATTACCTACCCCATGGTGTCTCTTCCAGAGCTTACCGGCGTGACCAGGGTATACAACATTAACTCACTGAAATGATGGACGAATAAAGACATACACGCCACCGCCACCCCTTACGTAGCAATTATGCATGTCGTATGTCATTTGGAGACTCTCTTGCTATGTCTATTTGACTGCACTGGTAGCCAGTTTATTATTAATGCCCTATCTAAATATATATTGTACAGTACGGATATTTGTACTAAAAGTAACCTCTACTGCTCTAGTTGCACAAGAGAAAGCAATGACTGGAGTACGAGTCCAGGAGACCTGGAGACAGTCGTGCTAAGGGAAGTAAGACATTACAATCTGTACTGTAAATATCCTTGTTGTCTCAAGTTTATAGCCTACCAGCTTGAGTTTGGCTTTGGAGTGGACATAATTTGATTTTTGCTTCGCTAAGCATCAAACAAAAACGAAAATAAGAGCTAAGGCCAAGCCAGACTCGGGCTTGGACTGATGACGATATGAGACGTGGGCGTTGACGCTAATGAAAATTCCTAAAGTCATAATGGATTTCGAGCCTAAGCCGAAATACCGAATCCGAAATATGATTGCATGAGAAACATACGATGTACCTACATGTTTCTTTATGGTTTGTACACGAACTATAGATAACTCCCGGACCGTGTCTAGCAAGCACAATGCTGCCCATTTTAATTGGTACTTTTTAAGGCACATCTTTTTCTTTTGTTTTGATGAAGTTCATAGTCGTAAGTCGTAGTTTCTTATCAATGCTGTATTAATAATGATAAAGTTGTGCTTTAGATATCTACAATTAATAACAGTGTATGATTAAACTCGGGATTTGCCCTGTATAAGCAGATATTTTACGCATAAATCACAGGTTTTGGGAATCAGGAGTCAGGGAGGACGGAGGAATGATCTCCTACCAGTACCAGTACCAGTACCAGCAGAAGGTTGCAGCTCTTAGCCGATGAACCAAAGAAGCCTACAAATTCAACTATGCGACTCCTGGCATAACATTTACATTCGTTGGGCGTATGCATGTGTGAGTACTAATTATTATTATTATGACATTATAATATAACTTCCGGACCTTCAAAGCGTTAGCGTGAGTAAATCACACAATAGATATTATTATTATTGCACATATCCATGCAGAATGCAGAGTATATCTGTAGCAATTGTAAATTGGAATTTATTCATCTACAATACAATCCTGCAGATATATGCTTTCATGTAATGTATCTTGTAGATTCTACTAATTGTAGACTTGAATATTTCAGCTCGGAGCTTATTCTTCACTTTCACGTAATCCATAAAGGAGGAAAACATAGTAGTAAGTAAAAGTAAGTATGTAAATTATACGAGTCAGAAGGAAAGTATGCAGGAGGATGGAAAGACGTGGACGTGAAAAGTAAAATTACGTTATTTCCCGTGAATTAAAGCCAAGCCAAGCTTAGAAATGGTAAATAAATACAACTGGTAATTGCCTTCATCTGCCATCCGCCAAGTTTAGCCCTTTTTAATTCATACAGAGCATCACATACACATACACACACACACACACACACACACACACACACATTGGTAATTTGTGTAGGCGATTGAATAGATACTCATTACACGCTGTGTGAGAGTAAAAGATAGCTATAAAGTTAAAGCCAAGGCACTATGCTCCATATGTGTGCCAGCTTCAAATATCTTCGTCATAGAAGACCCACGTAGAAGACTCTCATTTTCCATCCCATGTTCCTCAAAATCCAACTCGCATGAAAACCAAGGATAATGGACCGTTTCTTTAGGCAAAATATGGAATTTCACTAAATGCTCTTTCCGTATATCACATAGTCAAACTTCCTGTGCCATGGCTAACACTACTGATATAGCACCCGTTACCGTTACACATACCGCTACTGAGCTCTGAGCTTATTGTTAATGAAATGTTTACCATGCACATACATGAGTAATACATACGTTACAATGATTACGCCTCTCCTCCCTACTTACTTTAACTTAAATCAAAATCTCATACAATTTAAGGATGTCTGTCTGTAGGTATTTAACGTATTTTAGAGTACTACATATTTCATATTGTGTTACTTAATTTTACGCGGGGAAGAGAGTCACAAAGTGTACATTATAATATACAGTTCTTTGCTTCGAAAAATTCTCAAGACATTTTGAGCCTATATATGATTCCTATATATTTTGATATAGACTTTCACTGTCATCATAAAACGGAGCTTAACTACGAGAGGTACATACAAGGAAATACAACTTAAATTTGTAATTCTTGTAAATTAGAGTGTAAATGAAATTTCTACTAATAGATTCAATTAAGCTATTTCACTGTGCAGGGGAAGCAGAGTCAGTTTTAATGAGAGCATTCATTTGAAAGTGATGTAAGCATGTCAGTTTAATTTGGTCCTCAGCTCAAAACTTGATTACTATATTGTTTGTACGCTCTGCCTACAGACTAGACAGACTACATCAGAGGTCTATCTACATTTCATTTGTCCGAGCCTCTTCAAAACACCGTGCATGTACCGGACCGGTTGCGAGGCGATGGCTGTGGGTAGTCTCATCCCGTATGTGTAGTTGGTCCTAATAGTTGGCAAATAGATAGGAAAGAATAGACACAAAGTAATGAAACTGAAAATCCACCGAATACTGAATGACAATTTAAATTCATTGATTTTAAGTACCCTTAAGTCTTGGTTGGGTCTTATGAGCCTTCATGCCATACTAGTAGTTTATCTCTGTCCTACTCCTGCTTTATTAGGGCGCTAGGAAAGTAGTTCATCTAGACATTCTAAACATGAAGCGTTAGTTACTGGATGGTAATATTAGTAGTTATTTTGAATAGATAAACTAGTTTCCTCGAATCAATGGAAACAAAGCTAGGGAGACTCTTCAGTATTATTGGGAATGATAATCAAACTATAAGGGAAATGAATTTCATTGTCATCATACCCGTGTGTCCAGGGAACAGCGGAGCCGAACCGGAACCGTAACCAGAACCAGAACCAGTTGCACATTCTCAATGAAGCTCTATTCATCTCTCTCTCTTTAAGAATTTCATGCGTGACTTATTATTCCCTTTGTTAAGACACACTCCGTGCTTGATTTCATTATTACGTACTACATTGTCTACCCAAACTGAAGGGCGTCATTTAACATACAGGTTCAAGTGCTCGTGATTAATGACATGATTATATTATGGGTTTGATTTTTTGATTGAGTTGAATGTAGATACACTTTTCCATGCATACCCAAGGAAACTCAATCAAGAGATGCCTACTATAGAATTTCAATCTATGATTTATAGGTTAATAAGCCATGGCATTGATGGCATTTAAATTTATGCCTCTCGTATTTATCTGTGTGTAGGCATTTAGAACATATGCTTTTGCGCTTGAAGAGCGATGACTTCAATATGGCACGTTGCGAGCAATGCATTGGAATACTTTATATTTATTTTTATTGAAGAATCGATTTTTAAATTCAAATTAAGATTTCAAGGTAAATTGAAGGTTGAGAACTCGGACGGTCGCGAAGTGGGTGGACCGCCTCATACCAATCCCAGCCAAAAAGTTGTGGTCATAACAAAGACAGTAACACATACGTCGGCTTCATATACTTATGTACTATCCAGATATTATATGGATGACATAATAGTGTTCCTATGTAGAATAGAATATTTTTTCAGCATTTATAAATGAGCTGTGTATGATAAATACAAACCTCTGAAGAAAAAAAAACTACTTTTATTTTTATAAATTATTAAATTTGACCGCGTTGTCATTGCCATAAAATGCAAAGTAGAAAATCTGTATTGTACATGAGATATCATATGTGTAAGTCAAGAGACTGGACCCTGGGGAGTTGGGATTTGAATTCCTCGTGAGGCAAATGACCCAGGGCGTTTTTCTCTTCTCCCCAATACTGGTTCTATAGCCATAGCCCGAGTGTCAACACCATTGTAACTTTGCACTTTGGTCTTTTTAAACTTTCCGAGTGCAAATTCAAATATTGCTGTTCTTTTGCCAGAAATATGAAGGGGTAAAGTGCCAACTTGAAACATTGGACATCTGGTTTTGTAGTCTAGTCTAGTCTGCAGTGAAAGAAAGTAAAAGGAAAGTAGTAGTACACATTGGAATATAGCACGTACCTACCTAGATCTAGAATTCGCAGACTTTCACGAATCCAATTTTCCTTTATGCCTTAGACACACACCCGGAGATACAATACTGCAGAACGTATATACAAGGTGTTTTAAATAAATATAAACGGGGCACTTGCATCTGCATTAAAAAGATACTGTCTGTCGTTTAATTAAATACGACTTTAGTTGAAATCAACTTCTTAATAGTCTTAATAGTTATCTGAATAGCTTATGATTGTAGTAGCTAAAATCAGTTGAGATCAGCCGTGTGTTGTCAATAAACTGGGGATATCAATAAAATCCTTAAATCTCATATATTCTGCTTGAATTTGCCACGATAAAACTACTACCCTTAATGCTAATATAAACATTGGAAGCATTCAAGCATCAGGATGTACTTTTAGACACTATTCGTAGACCTCGTCTTTGGTCTGGCTCTACTGCGTAGGTAAATTAGGTCAGTAATATCATCACCAGAGCAGAAATTGAAACAGGGATGGAAGCCCTCAAGATTGCAATGGCTCATGTAAATACTGAAAAACGGTATCTGCTTTTATAGGACATTGATAAATTGAAGGAAAGGGCTGTGTAAAATAACTTACGGAGCCTGGGGGTGTTAGTGAACATTCACTCAAATTTTTACCACTTTCACAAAAAGGGCAAACGGAATTTGATTGATAGTGTTAAAACTTTTATTTTCACTGTTCCACGATGAGTTAGCAGGGCCGGATACTGCGGCCAGCGCAGGCAGCCCTTGCTGCCTGAATTTTCAAAATACACTTAAATGGAACATTTTTGCACAATTCAAAAGTATGTAAAAAGAAAATTTTGTACAATTCAAAAGCATGGAAATACAACAGTTTGCACATTTCAAAATCATGCAAATAAAACATTTAACACTTTTCAAAAATCATGTAAGTAGAACATTTTGAACTTTTCTGAATCAAGTAAGAAGAACATTTTGCTTTTTTCTAAAACGTGTAAATACAACATTTTGGTTTACCAGATAAAACGTTCAATAAAATCAAAATGGTGGATTCTGCATTGAAACAAATTGCCGCCTAAAAGCAATTCCTTCGTCCGGCCCTGTGAGTTAGATCTATGGACATACCTACCTTAAATTAAAACAGACTGAAGAGAAAATCACTTCACTTAGTTTCAGTTCTAATAATTCTATTTGTGTGACTGACTATCACGTGAATGAGTATATATGTATTTTACATTTCATTTAAATCCAAAGGAAAAGCTAGTATAGTCTATTATGTATTCAAAGTTAATTTTGTTGCCGCTAGTGTTTGTAGGTAGACACTAAAAGTAATTTGCTTGCATTCGAAAAACAATTCCAGAAAATTGACAGCTACCCACTTAAATAGAGAAGCCGAGGAAACTAGGTAATAATATAGCGTGAGCGTTTTGTTTTTAAATCTGTCATACCGTACCTCCCATCAAGCTACAAATTGTCCAATATTTAGTTTGTCCCAATATTGCATGTATATAGACCAAAACCAATCTACTGGAGAGGAAACAATCAAGTCATTCAAGTACTGAAATGATTCTCCTTTTAAATAGTTAATTCCTACTTATACAAGTTTAAAAAGTGATAAGGTAAAGCAATTTAGAGTCCATTCAACATGATAGTGAATAGAATTTATAAAATATTAAACTACAACAAAAATATGTGAAACTTTCGAAAGCTGAAAAACTAATTTCTATATCTACAGAGCAACGGCCAACAAACCCAAAAACTGATTACTCCGTTTCGACTAATATGGATGGATCCGTTTGCGTGTCTTTCTCTCGAACATTTTTGAACTTTAATAATAGTTCCGTCTCCTCCTTTGAGGAGGCTTTGGCTTTAGAATAATATATCTCATGATATTTTATACAGGATTGTATTACGCATCTGCACAATATGCCGCATTTCAATTTAATATAATGATCCATTATTAGACATCATATCGATAAACAAATTCAAAACTCAAACGTGCTCAAAATAATTGAATTCCAAAGAAGTTTTAAACTTTTGTTGGTTACATGCGTTGAAAATTAAAGTGCATATAGTAAGTTGTACCATTACACAACTTGTTGTGGCCACACACATGTGAATTGATTTGAAAATTTGAAAAGGTGATACAGATGATTTGTTTCAATAGCACACTTCCGTAATTTCGCATCCATATGCAATGCCACATTCGTTTTCTAAAAATATATAAAGTGCATTTTCTTTCAATGCAAAGCAATTATTATGCTCTATTGTTTTAATTTCGGTTATCGGTCAAACCTACAAAATTCGTAAAGCTTGTGAGAGCTGAAGGCAGTGGTGGTGGGTCAGGCACGTGACTACATTATACAAAGTCGAAATAAATTTAAATAATGCACAGTACTTATACACATAATAGCTTACACACTCTGCCATGACGTAACTGTCCTTTACGGGAAAGCAGTACCATTGTATTGAATGAACCTGACACTTAAATAAAGTTCACTCAAACTCTTTGGAAGTGGCTACATAGCCATGTTCAACAAAAGAGCTATAAATACTACTGATTAGTACCATCTGCATCAAAATTTGAATTCTTTGAAATTTGCTATTATGCAATTCTTAAGTAATGTACATAAGTTCCTAAGAATCTCAAACACGCTTTTCTTTATATGCAACTAAGCAAACAAGAAGAGCACGGAACATAATGCAATAGAACGTATTGAAGTAATCATGAAATTAGAATCCTTTATGCGTACCTAGTAGTATCCACATGAATCTAAATTTCCAGGTGGCATATATCTGCACCTACCTGCATCTGTAATTGTAATATATCTTACAAGTTTTTGACCCTAATTTTCAGTACCCTTGAAAAAAGCCTGCATTCGTATCCCGTGTAAAATTGTTTTAATAATTCAAAAACGAGAATTTCAAATTACATCATGAATAATATAGAAAGGGAAAAACAATGGACTAATTACGAATAATACCTGCACAGTCCATGGCGTTTTAGTTTGTTTAAATATTAAGCTGTCAAGGTTCAATTAACCTCAATTAATAAAATTGGTAAATTTTCAGGAAATTTGCAGGAAATTTTCACGGAAACGGATACACTATATAACCAGGGGCAGTTATAAATTAAATGTCTATATGTTGCTCTATGCCCTCTGTTAACATTTGTTCGTGGTGCTCTTTTAGGCCTCCCTCGACCGTAGTATCTACCGCTCAATTGTGGCACATTAAATGATTATAAATTATAACACTTAAAATGTTTGCTTTTGTGATAAATCGAAATTGAAGTAGGCATTTCGACACTTTAGATGTTCAGAATGTGCAGTGTAAGTGCTTTGGAAAGAAACTAGACTTGTAAAAAGTTTCTTTGTCAACTGCCACGCAGTACTTAATATTCAATTCATTCGTCTTTCTGTGTGCTTAGAATATTTAGAAAAAAAAATTCTGATCTTAGCATACTACAAAGTGTGTCTTTTATCGTTTTAATTTAGTCGATTTTAAATTAATGCAAACCTTCCATCTCTGCTAAATACCCCTATAGAAGTGAATAGAAATAGTTGTAAACCATTTGATTGGCAATATTGCGAATTTCTAAATAGCATGTGATTACTCAGTGGTCTGACTACTTCAGTTTGACAATATTTGTAAGGTTTTATAATAAGTTGATTTAGTTTATTTATATTGAGTATATTTTATAGACTGTATTGAGCACCGCTCTACGAATATAATTTCTACTTGTTTACAAAAGGCGGAATTTTTTTATATGCAATAATTACTACATTCTAACTGTAAGGAAAAATCACGCTGGAAAATAACGTACTGATATAATACAATAAAACACCGTGAAATTAAAAAAAGAATTGATTATATTTGTTCTTACCTTTCAGCGACTCTTGTATCCTTACTTTTCTCAACGCTCCCTTTCTCTGGCTTTCTTTTAATTTTCTTCTTTCTCTGTGCAGAGCTTATGAATACGAATACGACCGTTTAAGTTTACAACTTTCTTTCCTGGATGCTCTCCTGTATAATTCCAACAATGGACTAAGCAAAAAAGTGCTCCGTAATTTATTAAATATTCCAAGTGGTCCTTATAATCGCTCCACCAACCAAGAGGGTCGTCTGTTCCTTATGCTTATCACAATATAAACATTTTTGGTTTAACTAGTAAGTAAAAATCAGAATAACTTAAATAAACAAATAAAATTTAATCCCAAAAAAATCCAAAATCTAAGCTGGGTCTCAGTACAGGATGAGAGGCTTTAAAAACAATGTAGAAAAAGTGAGTTAAACAGTTTGTGAAGGGCAGATGGGAGCTTTTACTGGATTTGTCCGAGCCAACAAATCGTGAGATAAACAATATAAAATGATTTGCTTGTGTGTGTGTACAGAGTACAAGAGTCTTGGTTTTAGTATTTGTAGTGTGTGTGGAGTGAAGTATTAGTAGCAGTGAAAGGAGCTACTACAAGAGTGACGAGGGAAAGAACAGGAACTCTTGAATGATTCAAACTTGTCAAGCAACAGGCGCTTGTTCAGTGGACAACTTTCTTTTTATATTAACACTTCTTGGTCTTTCACGTTTGCTATTTGGTTGTTGAGACTCGAGTCTAGTGAGACGGGGACGAGAACGAGAACGAGAGAGGACTGTAGAACATGGATATGCTATATATATGTGGTTATATAGTGTAGCTCATACTGTTCTGCGGCGGAAATTGAGCCAGGATTATTATTAAAGCAACTAATAAGTTCCACTTGAAAACGAGTAGTTTGCCCCTCATGCTCTGGCTCTAGAACTCTAACCCTCACGTTCACATATCAACATATCAAATACAGTCATATCAAAGTCATAGTTTTAAAACATAGCGTCCACTTTCACGGTCTTCAGCTCTGCATTCTACAAACGGATTTTCCATGTTGTTGCGAGTGCGTCAAATGCAAGTTGTAAGTTTAGTTCAAGTCAGTATAGAGGTTCACTTGACTCACTCTCACTCTGGCGTGGTCATGCCTTGTGGGTACATACCAATGTAGGTAAATTAATCTTGTAACTCTACTCTCTCTCTCTCTGTCCTTTAATGTATTCCATTCATTAATTATTGACATTCAATATGACCATGGCCAGCGGATGCTACCTACACCTACCTACATACATCAGTAGACATACATTAATCTAAAACTAACAAAATTCAACGTGTCACAGCAACGTAGCATATTATAGTCACCCCGCAAGTCACTGTCACCTCTACGGGCATCAAAACCTACTTAATTCATGAACTGTCCAACCTTACTGAATTACTACATAGTCATATCAATATTCCCATACCTGAATAACATTTACATAATGTTAATGTCATACTAAATATTTCTAATCATAACTTAATATAATATGTAATAAAAGCCGGAAATATCAGTACGGCTGAAGCAAATTGGTTCCTTTTTTGCGAAGTGCATACAAATTATTTACTTTTTTCTATGTGAATTTACAATGCATAAGTATATAAAATATTAACTTAGAAATTCCTAAGGTGATGATAGGAACTTTGCGCGTTTCAAAAATATCATTAAGATGTAAAGCTTAATACAAAAGTTAGTATAATTTAGCAACCTTTTCCTCAGCAAATGCAAACCACTTTGAAGCTTTTTTAAATAATTTCCTTTAAAATTGACATTTTTAAATACTGTCTTTTTTCGGTGTTTTAAAAAAAGTGAGTTTTCTGGAATTTTTTCAAAATTTTTAGATACGTCATCGCCTACTTTTACATAATAAGATCCTAATCGCCATTAGCGTTCGAAATGTGCTTAGGATATTCAAACTGAGAGCGATTAAGTTGAAATTCATAGATTTAATTTTCAGACAATTTAAATTCGTCATATGAACCACATGACCAGACTTCAAATTACTTCAATTTTACCACGGTTACCACCGCTACGGTTAACTGCTAACTCTCTAGCGTTTGCCGATGCCACTTGTTTTAATTACATTGTATAGGTACAAAAAGTAAGGCACACGGCAGGGCTTTTTGTTTTCTTTACCCCGCTAAGGCTATAACGTAGTTCGAAAGTCTTAGGCGAAAGCTTTTTCATACATTATTACTTTGTGTTTACTTTAGAGATTAGGTGCTCGTCCTGTAGGGTGCAGATGAGCTTTTAAATTTTAATAAGAAATGACAGATATGTAGTATTTTTACACTTTTTGTTTCAATGCTACTTAAGACATTGAACACAAGGCATGAGGACAACGTCTAAAGGTCTAATCTAAAAACAGTACGTGAAGATACTTTACTTGCTCATCGTACATTTCCGTTTTCCTTTGTAGTTATATGAATTCAAACTTTTATTTTCAGCAAAAATGAGGGGGAAATTGTACACATACTACAGATATTGAACTTATGAGTCATCCCTTTTAGAAACGGGTGCGATACGCCGTTACGGAAAATAAAGCGTACACATTGCCAAATATATTAAATCAATTGCTTGTGAACACAACTTAATTGAAGATAATTGTATAATCCATACTAATAAAACGGTAGTCACCATTCAGGTATTTAGTCATTTCCTAGAACACAAAAGTATCTCCAAATGTCAAACATTTAGATTTAATGAAAGGGAAGAGGTAGGATGAAAGACGTCAACTTCCAGGAATGATTGGGATTTTGAGTGGCAGTAGTAGGGGTGCGTGGCAGCTAAACCTTGGAGTAGGTTGGTAAGTTTGGCAGTTAATACGTGTAATCACCTACACATCCAGATAATATGTTGGTTACAATGGTTATGATTGTATGCAAATTTCCTCGTATTAATAGGGCCCGGGCATTAGACATTACACACGTGTATATTTGATGCAGCCTAAAGCGTGTAAAGCAAAAATATATTTGACTTTGTAGTATGCATATTCATCACCAAGGGTATATAGTAGAATTTGTAGTGAAATGGTTACGATAAAAATGGAAATAAAAAGAAAAACGGTATGACTCTGAGGGGTTAGTGCTATTCTGCCTGTATGGCTCTAGAGTTATGCCCCTTGATGTAAAGTAATATTCGCCATGAGCTAAGTATCTATACATACAACCGTAAATTACTTACAACGAGAACAAGGTATCCTCTAAAATATAAGGTGGATTAGTAGAAAAGTGACAGCATCCAGGAATTTGACATATTAGGTAAATGTAATTAATAAAATAAATGCAAGACCCCCGAGAGCGGAATCAATTGTAGTATGACTAACGTGACAAAGACAGTTTTCAGTGACGGGCGTTTATTTTTTACTCTAACACCACCTGCTTTCCATGTAGCTTTTCGTGTAAGCAGTAGACATTGTATGTTATACAGATCAAATCAGATATTCTCGTTACGAACGAAGACGTTACACATATCACATCCGATAATCACATTAAAGAAGATGAGTCCCGAGTATTGCACCATTAAATGAAAAAATCGTAAATCTAAACACACGGATTTTTATGCGACGAAGTGGAAGTGGAAGGGCGGAAGTAGAAAATCTATAGGCATGTATGTCTGGTCTGGTGTGTGTCTGTCAGTATGAATAATACATTTCTGCTAGCCGTTATAGCCGTAATACAGACAAGAAAACTTGGTAGGTACGTACACACAATGAGGCTGAAATCGAAAGCAATATTTGTATGAATCATCTGTGAACCATTGAATGATTTGCCTCTGCCGCATTAGTTTTCACTGAATGTTGAATCATAACTATAATCCTTCCTGCTTCTACGGAATGTATTTACAAGCATCCATTTACACAGAACCGTACAATTAAAGATCATAACTATCACTGTGAGAGTGAGTCTATTGAACCGTATCTTCGGACATGAAAACGCCCACTTCACAATACAAATGTATTCCTTTCTGAATTTCTGAATCTACAATCTGCATCCGACCATTATCAAATGGTGAAATGGTATGGCTTCTGTAATTAATGCTGCACTTCTCGCTATTGTTCTGGATTCTAAGGAATTTGGACAGGATAATGAAAAGATCTTGACGTCTCAATATGCTTATATTTTCATGGATAGATAGATTTGGACCCAACAGCCATTTTTGGGGAGTATAAATATTTACACTTTCCCATCAACTGCCCCCTGCCCTGATATTTGCTTCTTCCATTTGAACTTTTAGAACTTCGGTATATAATATACCTAGAATAGAATATAAAATAAAAGGGCAATGGCACACGTCACAAGATTCTGTAGTCTTGAATAGCAAGTGTATATTTTGCATTAATGTAATTTATAGTCATTCCCAATACGCTTATAAAATAGCTTTGGTACCCGGTGCCCGTATTACCCGTGAAAGCTTTGGGAGAAAAACATACAAGGATCTAATTATAAAACAAAATAATATTCGAAAGTGTGCTAAAATAAGTGCAAAATGTTCTATTTACATGTTTTAGAAAGTGTAAAATGTTCTATTTACATGTTTTTGAAAAGTGCAAAATGTTCTATTTACATGTTTTTGAAAAGTGTAAAATGTTCTATTTACATGTTTTTGAAAGGTGCAAAATGTTCTATTTACATGTTTTTGAAAGGTGCAAAATGTTCTATTTACATGTTTTTGAAAGGTGCAAAATGTTCTATTGACATGTTTTTGAAAAGTGTAAAATGTTCTATTTACATGTTTTTGAAAAGTGCAAAATGTTCTGTTTACATCTTTTTGAAAATTGTAAAATGTTCTATTTACATATTTTTAAAAGTTTCAAAATATTCTATTTAAATGCTTTCAAGACATGTTTCAATATTTTTGTAGATAGTGGATATTATTTTTAGTTACAAATGGATATGGGTAATTTTGGTTCTTCACAGACGATATATCATTGCATAGTATATATTATTAGTGGGTGTCTGGACAGCTAAAGTAATGGGAAATTTGATGCAAACAGAAGGAAACAAAATACTGAATTCATATAGCCCTTGGGTTAAACAAAATTCCGTAAATAGGTTAATTAATACTTTAATACGTCCGTCAAAAACTTCTCATACTTGAACACTGATTGGCATTTGAAATTACAACCATGTGGATTTTCCGTGGTATTTCGATTTTTAGCTAGATTTTACATACGTATTTGTGACTGCGCGGCCAGCAGGAACCGTTTTCTTTTACTTTCCCTTCACTTGACACTTTCTTAAGAATTCTTATTTAATTAACCGTCATTCAGTTGTCAATGTCAACTGAATCAATATGTGTACAAATCAGGAGTATTATTAGTACTTGATAAATACTAATGATAGATACTTGGCGCCTCTATTTTTTCTTTCACCCACATAATATACCACAATAGTTCCCACTATGACTTCAGTATGAATATACATAATAATAATATACACATCACACCATTTTGTTGTTGCAGTACCAAATCTTTATCCAGATCAGGTTTTGCACTGATTGGTGCAGTATTTCCGGCAATACCCCACTGGGAAGATACAGTAATTGACATCAAAAATGTGAAATCAAGACCTTTCCAATTAGTTCACTGCAGGCTGCCAATCGGAGATGTATTATTGCAGTATATTATGTGTGTAATAATTCTAGGTAATTCAGGAAGGAGGGTTAAATTACATTTACTTAAGTACCGCTTCATGGGAAATAGTAATGGATACTATATACATTCTACGTACGCACTGTACACTATAGAAATTGTAACCGCTGAAGGTATACAAAAGCGTAATATTTTTTTTACGTATCTTAATACAAGCAATGTGTGTATAACCAGTGAAACAAAAAAATAGATGTTCTATGTATAGCTATCATATACATATAGGTAATTAATTCAAAAATTAATATATTTATGTGTTAATGTAACCTATTTAAGGTACAAGTACAATAGGATATTTACTATATGAGCCGGTCGATTATAACTTTCATTTAATATAAAGTAAATACAAGTTATATCAAATTTAACCACTGCACTTTTCAGAGCCGGATAATGCGGCCAGCGCAGCAGCCCCCGATGCTTGAATTTTCAAAAGCATGTAAATGGAACATTTTGCAGTTTTCAAAAATATGTAAAAAAAAATATTTTGACCATTTAAAAACATTCAAATACATTTTTTTACACATTTCAAAAATATGCAAATAAAATTTTGTATGCATTTCAAAAACATGGAAATAAAGCATTTTCCACTTTTCTCAAAACTTGTAAATAGAACATTTTCCACTTTTCTCAAAATGTGTAAATAGAACACTTTCCACTTCAGAATCAAGTAAATCGAACATTTTAAACTATTCTAAAGCATGTAAATACAAAATTGTGCTTTACTCAAGAAAACAATCAATAAAATCAAAATGGCAGCTTTTGTATGGAAACAAAGTGCTGCCTAAAAGCAATTCCTTCGTCCGGCCCTGGAACTGTTGACTGTGTATTGTACTTTATTGAAATATAATAATAATCTGCACTGTAAAATTTTTAAATGAAAAGAATCTACGCAATTGATGTTTGAAAAAAAATGTTTGTCCACATTTTAAGTTTTGAACTTCTCACAGAAATATACATATCTAATTAAACAAGCGCAATACGTCAATCCATTTAAGCGCCTTTTGTGGGATATTTTGCGCCGTCAACGATGTCAATGTAAATAAATAAATACACCTATCTTTACAATACTTTAAGCTATAAATAGTAAGAATTCAATTTCCGGCGCATAAAAAATTTAAAAATAAGTACCTTGAATTTATTTTTACTTTAGTTTAGTTCTACTTCTACAAATTCTCAATGCTCCAGGCTCAGTTCAAACGTAGAATTTTTGTCTCTGCTTAAGATACCCGAGAGAAAGCCATGAGGAGCATTTAATAGGATAAAACAAAGGAAATCCGATTTCCTTTCACCTTAGTTCACATTTAAACTTTAAAATAAAGTAAATATTGTAACAATAGTACTGGCAATGTATGGAAAGTCAACTGCTCACTATGTTATGTCTGTACCTACAACTCAAATGTCAAAGTCACATAATATGTAGGGAATTGTAACTCATGCATTTTGCGAGTATTTAAATGAGAGCGGAGACGGATGTGGTCTCGTGTGGGTTGTGTACTTGTGGAGAGGGAGAGTGAAGATGTTTCTGATTGTGATCAAAGTAATTCTACTCTGAAAGTATATGGGCGAAGAGCGTGTGATCAGGAAATAGAAAAACATACGCTGAGGGCATATTTTGCAAAGGACTGCTTTGTGGGAACGAAGACAAACACCCTATACCCAACACAACTACGACTCCCTTATAACGTTGTTCCTACCTATCTACATAATTTACCGGAATTTTGCAAATTTTGCAATACTGGACCAATTTCATCGTGCCATATATCATTCGAAAGGTAATCACTAGTAGAATTCAAATAACATAATGCGCCTCTATTTCTACTAATAGTTTCCATGACAACGGCATTTTAATTTTTCAATTTCACCTAAAACGTGTTGTATGGGCCACAAACTCAAAACAAAAAAAATGGTGTCTGCTTATTTTTAAAGAGCTTTTGAATGATATATCACTCGACAAAATTCATTAAAATTTTTTAATTTTCATTTATGGTTTTTTAAAACCATTTAAAAACTAATAACTATCGTGCGTGCACACTAAGTTATTTAGATTTGCCTAATTGTTACCGTTCGATTGGTGTATCATGTTTGAGTGAGTTTTCTGAGTGACCGGTCGAAATCTTCATTTAACACAATATTTAATGTTTTAGCGGGAAATTCAAAACTTAGAATTTTGAATTTTTCGAAATTCAAAATTCAAATTCCCACGAAAAACAAGGGCGTTAGCCCTTGTTTTGTTGTAAATAAAGCAACGAAGTGGAGGAGAGATATGTGAATTTGAAAAGCATAATATGTAAACTAGTATTTACATACTATGTATGTATACTATTACCGTTTACTTTTCCTCAACTTGTTTCCTTTTTGTTCGTTGGATTCGATGGAAAAATAAAGTCTTTCATGAGAATGTATAAAAATATATATTTTTTCTGCATTTACAAGAAGTAGAGCGCAAGTAAAAGTACATTGGATTTGAATTATTTTATAGGCAACGTAATGTCTGCCGTCTGCTAGTAAGATACACATTTTATTTGCAATGTTATCAATTTTGTTTTTAATTTCAAGCTCACACAGTCAAGGGTGAGTAATCCTAACTAAGCTGAGTATATGCGCCTATTAATTAATGAAAGTTTTAGCATAAAGTTCATCCATCATAATTTATTTACACCATTAGCAATTAGACATTTGCCCTTGGTGCAAGTTCAATCATCTACTCACCTACTTAATGCTGATAAACAGTGGATGCAAATTACTACTATATTCATTAAAGCAGTGGGACATAATTATTGTAACTATTACCGAAATACAAATGCTTTAAGATTCTTTCTACATTCAAAGTGTATTGTAACTTCCAACTTCAAAACAAGTGGTTTTGCTTTTGCAAAATTCTTGCTTTGAAAAAAGTATCAATCACACTATTTTCATTGTGTGAAGAGGCAAATCCGATATTTTCCTGACTTGAAAAAGATTACACATAATATATTGACAGTATTCTATTTATTACCATTATTTAAAGTAGCGTTAAAGAGGACATACCCCATAGGACTGACTGACACCCTATACCCTACCCCTGCGCCTACGAAATTTCAGGGTTAGGTTTTGTGTTCTGGAGCATATCGAATATAAATTTCTATCAAAAACACCCACGAGAGCGAAAAACGAAACATCATTTAACTAACAAGCAACCCACTTACTATGATTCCTCGGGATCTGGAAAAGCATAGCTAGAAACGTTTCCTTAGACCTTAGAATGAACGAATAGTGTGATAACTCGAGTGCATTTTGCGCGGTGCTTTAGCAGCATCCCGCCAAAGTTCAAAAACACCGAATTTTTCAAAGTTTGGTACGCTGTAGCTTCTACAGTTTTTGTCTGATTTCAATGAAACTTGCAGTTTTGTGATGTTTAGACTATTATCTAAAAAGTAATTTGTGGAAATTTTGAAATTCGAATTTTTAATGTTTTATCAAAAAAACTTAATTAAAATATGGGCCTCAAAAGTATGACATTTTATTAATTTTTCGAAAAAATAAAAAAAATTCGAATTTCAAAATTTCCACAAATTACTTTTTAGATAATAGTCTAAACATCACAAAACTGCAAGTTTCATTGAAATCAGACAAAAACTGTAGAAGCTACAGCGTACCAAACTTTGAAAAATTCGGTGTTTTTGAACTTTGGCGGGCTGCTGCTAAAGCACCGCGCAAAATGCACTCGAGTTATCACACTATTCGTTCATTCTAAGGTACAAGGAAACGTTTCTGGCTATGCTTTTCCAGATCCCGAGGAATCATAGTAAGTGGTTTGCTTGTAAGTGTATATTTTATCCTTGAAAATATTCCGTATTAGATATAAGGGGAGAAACACATATTACGTCATGGATTACCTTGGCGGGTGGGTGGCTGAGTTTCAAGCCCAATGACAAAGCTGTCTTTAACGTAATTATTATGGAGGGGCGAGGGTGGGCCCAAAAATTTCAAGAATTTTGATGGTGTAATATTATACGCCTCTAAAGGCTAAGGAAGTGTTAGCTGAAGCTGAAGGCTGAAACTGAAGTGTTGTGAACTGTTGTGCTTTTGAAATTTGAAATCTGGTGGAAGAGTTGCTTTTCCTGGCTCATTGAATTGGAAAAGGGTAAAGAAAGAGATAGTACTTAAAAACTGAAACATCTAGGTTTTTAGTAGGCTTAAAGGTAAATAAAAATAAAAACAAATACAAGGCTGAAGGCGGATTTGACATTAATGCACAACATTCAATGTAACGTGATGCTTGTTTCTGTAAAATTTCTTCACACTTAAATTCATTCTACAAAAGATAATTATTCACATTAATCAAATCCCAACTTCTAATGCATGCGAAATAAATTGAGTCAATACCTAGCCTTACCTTACGGAGCATACAAAGGTATTCAACCTACCTACAAGATTTCTCTACTAATAAAGGTTTTGTTTTAATATTTAAAAATTGTTGTAAGCACACATTTGTTGCTTTTGTAGAGTTGGAAATCAAAAATTGAAGTAATGGTAATACGTTCGAAACACTAACGCCCATGCTACGTGAAAAATGTATTTGTCAAAATTGGTACATGTTGGTTTGGAGAAAAAATATGTACCAAAGCAATTTTGTGCCATGCTAAATCTGTATAGTACGTATGTATGCATATACGATTTTCTCTTTTGATCTGCGTAGACAGTAGATCAATGATCAACACCATTAGCGTCAACTCAAAATGATGATGCAGAACTCACTGTTAGTAGAGGGAAACAAACCTCTTGAATTTCTTTTTGTGAGTTTGTGACCCTTGACCATTCGCTTGGTTGCACTATTTCATTGTGTATGTAGCTTTGTAATTAAAAAGATCACTTTGAGGAACTTGAATTTTTTATTATGGATTAGCATGTCAAATATTGTATTTTTAATCCAGTATTACATAAAATTAAGGAATAACAAGAAAACAGCCGTAACCATGTAATCTGATTATAGCCCTATGTCGGATAGAAACGGCCATACCTGCCAAACCACTTGACGCACAAAGGTGCAAGTGGTACCAATAGATGAATTATGTCCAAAACACATAAAATAGGGTCACATTTGTCTTATATAGAACAAAGGGTAAGGCTAGCCCAAGAAGTTGAGGTATGCAAAACATCACAAAAGGGAATTGGCGGTAGGGGCTTGACAATTGGGTGCTATATAATTATTTATTTTTCCGATTGGGAATATGGCAAATAAGAGAAATAAATAAATTTTTAACGGAATTAATTAGGGACTATTGCATATTGGCGGTTGTAAACATAAACTGTACATTCCCGTGTTTTGCATTCGTTTTGCTGTGTAACACATCAATAATCAATAATTTGCATTATTTTGTGTGCTGATGTTATAAGGTTATAACTTTTTCCCATTTAATTGCTGTGATGGTCATCGGTAACACTATGTCTACGCTATAGCTTCTAGAAGTACCGGGACGCGGAATTTATTAAATCCTTCGAATCTGTACTTCGGATGCTGAGTAGGTGTTTGCTACACTCAGCCAGGAGTACATCAGTTCGGTAATTTTAACTCAGATGAAACGTCGCTAGTCGCTACAGAACACTTACAAAAACAATATTTTGTGGCAATAAATTTTGAAAACCAAATTGCAGTCCTATAGACTGCCAGATTACCTTTTATAGACAGTCATCCTCGCAACCACCAATTGAATTATCAGTAATCAATTCACTCGGCTTTTGAAAGTAGAAAATATCTAATTATCGATAAGGTTATCTAATGCAGAATATAAGGGCCACTTTGATGAGAAATGAGGCAAAATCACTCAAATATACATAAGTATCATCAGTATTTCGAAACTTTTATATTCATGACTGCCGACTATCAGTACATTTATTACTATCTCCGTTCATTTGAAAACACATAAATATTATGTGCCTTTATTTATCATTAGAAAAGATGAAAGGACGAGGGGTGTTTGTCGTCATTACTACCTTCTTCAACTTCCAGTTTCACGTTTCACTTCCAGTCAGCAATCATTGATGCGCTGTCTAGCTCACGAGGTAATGATATAAAACGATGTAATGCTACACAATTCTCATCCCGAAAAAAACAGAGACCAGTTATAGAACCAGAGAGAGACATTTCACACTATAATAAAAAAAATATATTCGACCAAAACCATGTTCCTGAAAATATTAGTGACACTATCGCTAGCCTATGAAACTTTCATAATTCATAAGACCGTACACGAAGGAACTGGATGATCATCGGTACGCAGCAGTTGCAGCAGTATTTTATTCTTAATAATTCAGAACCTTTCAAGACTGTTACCATTATAGTTGCGAGTTGAAATGGGAAGTCAAAATAATACGTCATTCAACAACACTGATACTTTCCAGCTTGTACGGCCAGGTCGACAAAATAAAAATTCATGAATTCTGTAATATACTTTACTTTTCCATCGTTATTATAAAGGTATACTTATCTCAGCAGTTCAAAGCAAGCACTCAACTTCATTTCATTCCATTTCAGATCAGAGTCAGAGAGACGTCAGACTGCATGCCATGTACAAAAATAAAAATCCTGCATATACACTCTGAAGTACCTACGTAAAAGCTTGGAATGCAATACTACCTATTACCTCTATATATGCATAAATAGGGATACGGATAGTACGAAATACGAATAGTGCAGCATGCATGATTATGATCTTTGCTTTGATGACAACGGCCGAAAAATTATCTGCGCCACCGCCATTGCCATTTAGATAATTTGTTGTAATTTGTTCTATTTACAGAATTAACGACAAGCGCATGTAATAACTTTTCATCCTGCAATTTCTCAGCCCACTCTGATTTCCAGACGTATCTGTAATTTGTAATGTTTTGAATTTGACTCTAGATTTTATATTTCAGTCTATTTTTACCCCGAGTCAAGCGTCAAGCGGTTTTATTTGGTTTTTGTGTGGGCTATCGAAATTACTATAAATAAGTATAATACTTATTGTGACTTATAACAAGATGGAATATTCTCGAATCTCTCGAAGAACAAGAAGCCAATCATTTATTTATATTTTCAACTCGATTTTTCCTCTTACCATTTTTTTTATACCATGTACGTAAGCCTACACACAGTAGAGGAACACAACACAACAGAGACAGAGCATCGGGTAAATGTGCCGGATGCCGCGGGTTGATAAGTTAATCCAAATTACATTATTTGCATTTGCTTACATCGAAACTTACGAGTACATTTTCCTTTTACATATTTGCACAGCATACATTTAAATTTAAAATTAGCAAGCCACAAAGCTTGGGAGTGATCTCATCCTTCTTACTTATAAGTCTCATTTCTGATTAAATCTGCAACTGTAGTGCCTACATAGTACATTTTAGTGTATGTGTGGCATTCGCATGGGGTATATAGTAGTAATTGAAAGTAATGCCAAGTCAATACTTTTACCAGGAACAAACCAGCAAAACGTGCTTGTAGAGGTAATTGAGTAACAACAAAACTTAACGAAAACTCAAACAAAAATCATTTTGAGGAATTCTCGCTATTCCTTCTGGTGGTTGAGCTATTAGAAATTGGGAGGAAACCATCTGTACTTAAAAAGTTAAAGATAATGTGAGTCATTTATATAGGACCGCTTACCGTTTCCAAAGTCGAATCATTGAAACCCTATAAAGTTTACATTTAAAGGCGAATATGTACACTGTCTATGTAGATATGCAAAATGCTTTATCAGTCAAAAAATTTGAGTTCAAAGTTCATTCGGATTACATAAGAGTTTCATTTTCACCCTCTGAAGCCAGACGTACCGGAGTCAATAGGATGTGACGGCCATAAGGGCCAGAAAAAAATATTTTACTCTTAAATACTACGTTGCATGTAATTTTTCACGCCTTCATTTTTCAATTCAAGTTCATGTTTGAAGAATAATTATACATTTAGATCATTTTTACACATTTATAAGCAATGCAAACACTAACTGTATAAAGAACAAGGAAATGGTAGTATCTATGCAAAGGGGGAAAGCATGTGATATAGGCGTTATGATTTATTACTTGGTATATTGTCTGTATATCTAGCAATTTTCCTTAATTTCTACATCTAGTACCATACCTATAATACAGTTTAATACATGCTACCTTTTATGTACATAAATATATATAATAATATATGTATATATAGTTATGTATAAAAATATAAAAATATGTATGTTACTGTGAACTACATATAACACTCGGGATGAATGTCAAGCTTTGTTTCTAAAAGATTTTTGAAATGTGCAAGTAACGAACGTGGGTAGGGGAGACTAATAAATATTAAATGCAAGCAGTTGTATAGTACTTATCTATTACACTATATCGCATAGCTCGAAGTATATAACGTTTACACGATCTCTTTAATTTTATTTTTAGAAATAAAATTTCAAATAATAATAATTTTAGTGTCAAAATTGCATAGATTGCAACATTGAAAGTGCGAATAAAAAATGCCTACAGATCATAAATTCTTTAAGTTAAATGGCAACTTGCAATAACCTTTAATTGTAGATTCCAGATGTTTTCGTACGTTGAGTAGTTCGAAGTTATAGCTTTAGCTCACTTGGTCTATAGCTGTTATTCATTGGAGGGTTGGATTTGAATACGTGAACCGGTTTAACTCACCTCATCTGACTAGTAGCTACAACTTTGTACTATCAGTAGTGCAGTTAGATGTTAGATCTGATACAATCTAGATTTATAGAATCTAGTACTCATTCTGGTTTTGGCTTTGAACTGTTGCAAAGTTTTAGTTTAATCTTTGACTGAATTTAGGTGCAATTCTTTATTTCTAGCAGATGCATAATATAAACTTGCGATGTAGTGATTTACGAATATAGTTTAAATATTAATAAAACACACATGATTTCTAAATGGTAATTATATCAGTACTTTCAATACAATTAATTTTCATGTAGACGCTTAATTGTACAAGTAATATATTAGTATGTGAGCATTAAAATATACATATAGTATGTATCTGCGTTATAACCTTGTTTCCTTTACGTTTAAGTAAAACAATTTCTAGTCTAATTAGAAGATTAAATGATAGCGTAATTTATCCTATTCAAGTTAATAACTCTATAATATATAATTAAGAACTTAATTAAATTCAACACGCTTGATAAAAAAACTACTCCACCTAATAGGACTAGAGCAGCCTCCATGTTTGCCATACAAATTCATGTATTTTTGTTCTCGTAAGTACTTACATCATCTAGGCCTCCTGCATGTTGTACATTTGTACTGTATTAGTATATATATACTTCCAATAAATTAAAAATTGACAAATAAAAACAACACGATTGTAGGTTGTTCTGTTCCACTCTTGCACTCTTGTACTTACCATTCATAATACAGACTTGTAATTTGACTCAATATTTAGAATAAAGCTTCATAAAGTATGCGGAACATGCCTTGTGCTATGATGATAAGGAGTATTTTGCCCTTCCTTTAAGTCTCAACAAATGATGAAGATGATACTTAATGAACGTGTTTAATACAGTATCACATTTTACACAGTGTTAAGCTTTATGTATCTAAGTAGCTACGTATTTAGTTGCGCATATTGAAACTTAAAAGCAAGTTAATACATCTGTCAATACTCATATTCTTATATTCGCATTCTTCCCCTCAGTTCATCTTCCCAATGCCAAGTCCCAATGAAAAAATTCAGATCGATAGTCAACCCAAGTCCAATATAACGTAACGTCCATTATATACACATTTTACAATCAAAAATAATTACATACAAGAACACTTGGAGAAAATAAATAAATAGGCATATATATAAAATATAATAGATAATAGATGCGAATCAGGTTTTGCAAATAGTTGCAAAACCACTGAAATGCATTGTAAGTATTTTTGTATTTATCTGCATACACTTTTTTGTTTCACAAGTCTCAGCATTTTTGTCAGGCTAACCACGTCAACGTCACCCGGACTTGCCAACTGAAAATATTTAAGTTCACTACAACTACATTAACTACTACTAACAATAAGTAATAATAGCAATATGCTGTTCTTGCAGCTACTATATAGATATCGTCGGTGAAGGATCAAATCCGTTTTCTATCTCTTTTCGCAAGACGGAAATATTTACGTATCCTTCCAATGATTTTCGCTAAAAGCAAAACGGCTTCCTTTCTTATAGCAATCTCGATGGAAGGATACAGATTTGTTTTTAAGGAAAAATAGAAGGATACTGATTTTCTACTTGGGATGTGATCCTTCACCGACGATCTATTATATTTTAGCAATTTTAGCTTACTATAGTTAGATTGTGTTGCATTGATGAAATTAATCGGGATGCCATTGCTGAATGACAAGTCAATGCTGAAAATAATTCACATATATGCAAAATGCCGATTGACCAATACTACATACTTGTGTATTAACTGAGTTTCTTTACTCAATACTTTCAATACTTTGATTTAAAACGTCCCATGTGGCGTTTTGCAGCTATATGAGCAGCGAAATTATTTGCTTATGGAATACACAGGACATAACATTTTAAATTAAAAATCAATGTGGTCGTTTCATAAATATCAATACTGACATTTTAATAGGGCGTGAAACAATTTAAGAGGAATAAAAGAAACTAGTGGAGAGAGAAACTATGCGAGGGAAATACTGCTCATTTATGAGTGAGTACATGTGGGAAATATGCATTCATAATTATAGAATAAATGTTACTTAAAGTTGATCTGTTGATCCCTAATTAAAATAATCCTCTCTCTCTAGCCGCCTCTTTGAACGACTAATTAGAGGGACATCTCGCGGTGGGAAGGGGAAGTTGGACGACCTGGGCGACTGACCTTCCTCGGCCATATGTACGGTGAACGTGAAGGCATGCAACGCACTAATACCAATTTAGTTCTCGTCCTCAAGTTTCACTCAGTCAGGCTCAAGTAGACGACTGACTCTTGAATTTGGTAATACACACACATTTTACATTATACTTTCTTATCCTACTACTGACTACACTACAGCATACAGTACACTACACTACAGTCTTACAGTTGAAAAAGGGTTGTTGGGAATTTTTACATTCATCAGACTCAGAGAGGAGAGGATAACATCGCCTCCAAATGATTTCATTTCTTCCTTCAAATAAAAACGTCAAAGTCCTGTTAACTCATTGTGTCAGTTTAAAAATCCAAATTATCTTTTAAATTCTTACCGGTGACTCGAAACGACTAATTAATTAATATCCTCCTCTACTGTGCACAGCTTAAGTATGACTTATCGTTTGCCCTTTTTCACCTAAGCAATATAATCTTTTGTGAACTCACCGATTTACTACTAAATATTTTTTTAAAAGATTTACTCTAATTACTCCAAAGTGTTAACCATTAACTGTAGTTTGTAGTTGTAGTCAATCATATTCGATTTCGACTTTGAATCGTGCTATATAATATCATTGGAAATAGATTTATTCTTTATCTCGTGTCTTTCACATATCGCTTTTAAATTTCAACGTTGAATGTAAACCACTTGTGACTTCTGATCGTGGCTTGATTGGAATAGATTTATTGATTTTAAGTATTTATTATTCGATATTCGATGTACTAGTTGCTAGTAATTTTGGAGTAGATTGACCCATGAACAAAGTGGCAATGTATAGACAATAAATAATGTAGAGTGTACCGAGAGACCAATACAGACAGTTAATAACATAAATAGCGGGAGAGAAAACTGCAGTGTATGGTTTTAAATATTAGAAAGTTTTGAAGCTAATTATTGGGATTGGAAGTTTTTGGATTTTCTCGAAGAAAGTTTCGCCGGAACGTTATTCATTCGCGTTATATATTATAAAGTAATTGTAATAAGAGCTGTAGGTTCTCTTTATTAATTTTGGCAAGAAATTGTAGGATGTTCACAGTCCATTAAAAAAATTTGTTTTTAACGGATAAGGAAAGAGGATGAGTTTGTGTGACTGAAGGACAAGTACAAGTTTTAAGTTCTTAAAATAATTCTACAGAATACACAGAATATACCCAGTTTCAAGTTGTTTCGCATTCTTCGTTCGTATATGTTCGTCACCGTACTTCATATTCATACTTCCAACTTTAAAATCTAAAAAGGAAGACAGATTGACAGTATCCGTCCATTTGTATCGAGCTGAATTAAAATCGAATTTTCAAATTATATAATAATATCCTGTGATTCGACGTTCGGTGTTCAACAGTCATCAAAGGAAACTGTTGAAAGCTAAACCAAATAACTAAAAATAATTATTAAAATTAATAAGAAATAAAAAAAATATATCTACTGACTACTGATTACTGCCACTCCGATTATTGTGTTCGATCAATATTTGATACATTTAAAAACTGTTTCAAAGCTAGTATCAAAATGTGAACCGTATCTACTAAGCTCATAAATGGTGTTGTATTTTAAAGAAGTGGGAGTTTGTAGCTAATAAGTTTCTCTGTCACAGTTCACGTATACAGAATAATGTTGGATACATTTTAAATAGCGTTAAGCGTTCTATCAAGCACTTCAATTGTTTGCGTAAAATCACGTGTTTAAGCATTCAAAGCACAAACTACAGGGTACGACAAATATAATTATCTACAATAACTTAGTTTAGGACTCTAATACGTAATTATTCGTCTGACTTTTCCGAATTTTAATTTCCCGAAAAGACTCTTAAATAAGGACGTAAGATATATCTTCCACGGTTGATAGTGAAGCAAAAAATAATCATCGATGCTTAGGATTTGCTTTTGTTTCTACCTGAACTTTTAGCGTCAAAAGCTAATATTTTATTCTCCTGTATAAAACCGAAGCTAATTTTTTGTTCAAACCAAGTTTCACATCATGTCATTCCCAGCTTCTTCAAGTTATTACCAGGTAAATTTAATTTTTTTTTCTATTCTGAAGTATGTAATAGTGATAGTAAATTATTTATATTTGAATACAATGATAGGTGTACTAAGTTCATGCATTAACATTAACATGACTTTTGTAGTTGTGCTTGTGATACACGCAACACATACAATCTTTATATTAAGCGGCGTCCGATTCCCACATCGGTGAAAATCATTCTTACATGCTATAATTCAGATGTCTGGGTCAAATTACAAAAGAATTTCGATTTACGAACTAATAAAAATCGGTTTTACCATGCTAATAGTTTCTGAAAAGTGTACCTTGGCGTACCAGGCTATTTAATCGATGTTGTTTCTTTATCTTGTATGCTTACCTATTCATGTGGCATGTGTATGCGTGACTCATACGTATAAGATAAAAATTAATCACTGCAGTCTTCACCTCTTTACGTTTCTTCAGCTAGTCGATTTTTTTGGCGTGTCTTGCAAAAATATATTACTTGTTAGTGCACCCATTATTTCCTTTACAAAATACTTCACCAATACATTCAAAATGTAAAATTTAATTGTGGACATCATTATATTATTATTGTATCTTCGAGGCAATCAGCTATTTGTTCTCTCCTTAAAATAACTAACAAAGGGCATTATTTACATTAAATATTGTTCATATTTATTTTCCAGTATCCAACTAAATGCTACTGCAAGATTTACCTATAAAAATCTGATTACGTAGATATGGCCCAAGTATTCGAATTTCAACTGAATTTCATATCCTTGTAGTTTTACAGAATTTCACATTACATTCCAACCTGAAAATTGTCATTTCACAAGAATCATTCTGCTTACAAACCAGTAATATGGGTCTATTTCATTGTAAATATCCTTCATTAGCTTTACTACTGTTATTTAATCGTTACTGATCAATGAACTTTTGATGTTTTTTTCTTACATCTTTGACCTTGTCTTATGGAACTAGTGGACTTACGTTGTTAGTACTGGTCATTATTTTCTTTCAGATGCATATATGCAACTTACTGTTTAAGATAAAAGCTTATTCGCTAGTACTGAAAACATTTAACTATCTGAGCCACGGGTTTGGTCCAATCATTAACCTAAACATTAAACAAGCTTTAGGATTACGTATCTGCCACTTGCTACTACATAGCGGAGAACTAGCTGCTACTGCTGTTGGCTGTATGTTGCCGTATTTTTTTTATTATTCCCATTTCCAGTTGATTAAAGCTAGCGCAATTAGCAGATATACTGTAGATCCACATGTTGTGTTTAGTTGATTTTAAAATATGGCAGTAAAGTAAAGAAGTTATATTTTTCTTCGTCTGTGTATCAGCAATCAGCACTAGTGTATAGTAATAGCCCTCAGCCTATGTTCCACGTATTATAATTATAATTTTACGCTGACTGTTTACTGTTTCATTTTGTATCTGTAGAACATGTTAAGATCTCTAAAAAAGGGATTCAATACAAAATAAAATAATTACATGCAATTTTTGAAAGCGATGTATCGAAAAATGAAAAGAGCGACTGAAGATATGCCAAATTTGAAATGCGTATGGCGAGACAAGCCACAATTATTGCTTGCTCACAACACAACTACTACTACTACGTACAGTACAAGTTTAATATGTACCAATGTATATGCACTGCGCCAAACGGAGATAGGAAAAATGCTGTTTCAGCCGTTGGGGAAAGATAATAGAATGGGATGTATTCATGGGTGCAAAAAAAATGTCTAGTAGCCGTTGATGTTTTAGTTTGGTGCCAAAAAGTGAGGCGATCTTCTTTGGCCTTTATCTCGCGCAATTCTCTGACTTCTCCGTACATTTTAAAATCAGAGTTTTAATATAACCGATTTCCTTACGTTGGCTATTAGCTTAATTTTTGTTAGCTAGTGATTTTTTTACTAATTTTGTTTTCTATACTTTCTTTATTTTCATTATTTATACGAATATATCCCAGGATATATATTTTATGCATATGCGAATGATACCAATTTGACTATATTATTTCGGACCCTGCAATTATAAACAGTTGCAATAGAAATAGGGAATGAGGCTGCATTCGAACCAACAACTCCATCACTCTACATATGTGTATTTTATATGAAATTATGGAATCTAGATATCTAGAATATCTAGGTGATATGGATAATGATTGTGGGATCAGTGGGATCACATAATATGTAATATGCATTGCTGAAGCCTAGGCAGTTATTGTCTTTTGCATGTCTTTTATTGAAATCATAGAGCGAATAACTCAATTATTTTGTGGTAATAATAGAGTGCTGCATTTTTTCTCAACGCATTAGCAGTTCGAAAATTTAAGCTCAAAGCTCAAAAGTATCACACAGTCTATTGTAATCCCACCGTAACTATACCATTGTAAATCGCAACTAAAAGGCAAAAGGTATTCTTCCTACATTTGCAAAATGAATATATATTCCACATTTACAATATTACTATGTATTTCTGGCGGTTCTGTTCTGCATGTACTATATATACTGCGTGGACAAAAAGGCGAGACAAAACCTTTTTATGATAAAAGGCCGGCTCCGTTATTTAAAAAAATGTTTAGGACTACGACTACGCGGACAGATGTTACATGGTTGAGTTCTGCCCTTCAATCACACTAAATATAATCTTGGTGTATAGCTAGTGAGTGCTGCTGGTTGATATATAATCCAAATGGAAGTAATAATTTCTTAGTAAAAAAATATTGTAGTTTGAAGGTCTAATCTGATGATAGTAGTGTATAAAATAATAGAAACTAAAATAAAAATACATGTATTTATATTTATGTACATATCATTTAAGTAATGACGGAAACAACGGTGTGGTAAGCGTATAGACTTTGAGCACACAAATGTCTAATGTCTAAATCTAAATGCATTGACGTGGACCTACTGTTCCTGAACGGGCTGACAAACAGAGCATGGATGGTTTTCATTTTCTCGTGATATTATTATGATCCAATAAGCACCGTAATTTCATGCTATCAATAATAAATATATGTATATTAAGTAATATTATTATTATTTGGAAGGTGATGGCTGTGGCTAGCACAACACGTCGTCCAGGACTTGTTGGGAGTGAGATGAAAAACTATCATTACAATGTTTGTGTTTAATATTGGCTTTGATGCGGTTCTATACGGACATTTATTATATATGTAGGTAATAGTGAATGCGTTCCACTCCTTGAAATTTTGTATCTCTGTAAAACGCAAAAGTTTGCGTTTATTGACGACGACGATGTCGTTGTGGTGAGATTGTTCTGGTAGGCCTTCTGTAAACGGTATTTGTTCAATTCATCAAGTAATTTAGTTCAAGCGTCATTGTTATCATCTGTTGTCGAAAAGTAACTACAAGGCTACATGCTATGCGAGAACTCAAAACTTCTTCCCAGATTCCACATGTTAAATTGCCTTAAATGCAAACAAATGTGACAAGATAGAAGGAGATATAGAGAGAGAGAGACGAGCATATAGAATACCATATGGTACAGTTAGAAAACATTAATTATATTTAAAAACCTAAACAAGGGAACTTCAAAACCATCTCTGAGAGAGTTTACATAAATGTATCGCAAAGGTAGATTATATATATATATATAATTTTGCAAACGTATGTGTTCTATCAGCCAATCCCTTTCTATGAAACCATTTACCATACAAATTTAAAATAATTGATACTGAATATATTTTTGATGCCATGTAATAATGTGTAATAATTAATAGTGTACAACAATTATTTATATTATTATACAATACTCAATACGACGCATCTAATTATCTAATCGTAGATGAAAACAATTCATAGGTATTTCATCAGATGCTACACTACCATTTTTGAAGACTAAAAGAAAATGATAAGTATCAAAATTACGTGCATAATATTTTAATATTATCTTAAAAAATGGGTATATTGCAATTTAGAATGCAGTGTAATCTATTAATTAAAATAAAATCGTTGGCGCTGCAATAATAGTAATGGGATGGCGTGTGGCGCCGTACCCAGACCCAACCAACCCAAGTAATTCAATGTATTATACAGATATTTTTTTCCGCATAAAATTTGTTCATTAAATGTACATCAAAAAATGTTTGAAGTCGTCGTCGTTGTTGTCAGTTTGGAAGCAGTGAGAAACAACTAATTACATAATGGTCAAGTAAGGAAGGTAGTAGTTGTTATATTGGCCACGAAATTTTTGCAGAACAAGGCTCACAACTTGTTAGCCTGTTTGGAGTAAGAAATCTCGTTGTCTTGAAGAAATGTCTGTATACAGTTTTTTAATGTTTTCTTTACATTTATGCCATGCAGTTTTTCTCTGCTGCCTGCCTGTCCCTCTCTGTATGCGCAATTTCTTATACTGTTTCGGCTTCGTTGTCTGTGTAGGAAGGTTTGCGGTATAGTGATAAATTTTGAGTTGTGGACTCGATAAGAAAAAACTGAATCATAGCAGGAGCATGGAATTTATCGTCTAGTAGATAGATTAATGGCGAGGATGCTAACACAATAATAATAATAAGTTTATATGGTGGTGTACTTGAAAAGGCTTTTAGTTAATAAATATGAAGACGTTCTGATTATTCCTAATCGCAGTTTCGCATACTTACACACTTACTCATTTTCAATTATTGTACTCATGATATATGTGATGCACAAAGGACACTTTTAACGTCTGCTTGCCATCCATTGTGTTAGTATGTGATGAATACGTTTTCTGATTCAAATTAAATACTTAATGCCTTTTGCGATTTTCATGTGAGGCTGAGCTTTGGGATGGCTTGCATTTCCATCATTCAGCAAGTGTAATCTTTGTTTTGTTTTGAAGCACAACAATAATAATTATCACAGCTACAACGAAAGAATTGCAGAAAAGAAAATGCAGATTTTTTGAGTTTAGAATAAGATGCCACACATGTGAAAACATGGCTATTGTACACATCATAATGCACACCTGACATATAATTATACGTAAATAGATATGTACCGTATATCCTATAATAGTACGCCCCGCGTACTATCCAAATTTGGACCTCTCAGACCCGCGTACTATTACAGACCCGCGTACTATTACAGACCCGCGTATTATTACAGACCCGCGTACTAAATAAAATGTTGAAATTCTTAGTTTATGAAAAATATTTAATCCAGCCATCACCTTGCAAACAACAAGATTATCAAATCTGATTTACCAATAGATTTTAACAAAACAAGTTAGATAAGATAATTTACATACATGACTTTTGGAAAATACACAATGGCTTCAAACTATTTGTGTTAAAGTTTTAAATATTTAAGCTACACATGTATTAAAATTTCCAGTTACGAAATCTAACTTTCAAAATTTCTAAATTTTTTATGTGCAAATATTTAAAAAAAATTTAATGCTTAGGGCACAAATTTTATAAATTTTGCAGATTTCGTTTAGATAATGCATTATTTATATTCACTTTACACAAAGTTCCTATAACTATTGTATTCATTGCACTATGTTATACAGACAATTTTAAAACATAACATACTTTTTTAAATAGTAAGTTAAGTACCTAAGTATGCTTGCAAAAAATTAATGGATTTTGACATAGGCCCATTGGCCCATAGAATAGCTAATTGTGTGAAACTAATTAATCTGATGGCAATAAAAACACAAAAACAGACCCGCGTACTATTACAGACCCGCGTACTAATCAAACTAAGGCCTCTCACACCCGCGTACTATTACAGACCCGCGTACTATTTCAGACCCGCGCACTATTATAGGATATACGGTAGTTGTGGATATGTACATGTAGGGAGGGAGTGCAACGCGGAGTTAATGAAAGTTTGTCGTCTTCATTGTCGTCATCCTGACAGAGTGCGTAGAAATATGTCAGTGATATTGTCATAAAAATCAAGTTATCTTGCTCACCTCGATTCGCACACCACTTTTTTTGATTCGACGGTAATTAGTTTATTTTATGTACAGTCTTTTTTTATGATTATGATATCCAAAGGTTAGAGAGGGATTAAATGTTTTTTCTCTGTTCCTTTATTTCACGCCCCAATCTTTTTTTATCTGGTTCTGGTTCCTTTAGAGCTTTTTAATTTTAAGACTTGTACAATACAGTAATGCACGATGCGATGCGATGTACTTAGCTTACCTTGTACTTGTACAGAAATACAAAGAAATAAAGGGCACTTTTGTTTTCTTGATGGTATTTCGAAATTTTAAAGGTTGAGTTCGGGCTGGGAGGTTCATTAGTCTTAATATAAAGCTTGAGATTGATGTTGATAGTTTATTCCAAATTCCCGGTTTTAACGTTGGCAAGGAGTAGGCGAGAGCATGCATATACATATACTATAATAATAAGACTCATTTATTTTCGATTTGAACATGTGAAGGTCCTTGGTGTAGATATTCATTCGTATATTCGTACTCGTCTGCGTCGCATCCGGCAAAGTAGGATTGCTCTTTTAATAAAATGCATATATTAATAATGTTGTACTTAAGGTAAGGATACATCTTTTAAAGAATGTGTTGGTACATGACACCCGCTCACATTCCCATCAAACTACACATCTAAAATGTTATGAATATGAATGTATATGAAGAAGTGAATAAATTCCCAATTTTAAATTGCATGCATGTCGTCATAAATATGGTAAATATTTTGTGTATTGTAAGTGTTGCCGTGGCGTACTGAACTGTTGTCCTGTTCTATGTACTGTAGGTAGGTACCGTTCGTACTGCTATCGTTAAGGTTAACATTTCACATCATCTATAGGATGGTCTTTGAATTGTGGACCATGTGCAATAAATTTCGCTGCTGAAGGTGAAAGACTTGACATCTAGTACACATTTTCTTAAAAGCAACACGTGACATTTACATTTTTTTCTATGTCATGTCAATTTGTTAGTGACATCAAAGCTTGTTCTGACTTTTGTTGAGGTTCAATGTGTATACAGATAACAACTTTTGCTTTTAAGGATATTTCAATTTACAATGTAATGTACTACCTACGCTGCTTAGTTGTGAAGTCTTGCATCTTCAAATAAAAAGCAACGGTCACGGCGATGTCATTTTTTATATATTGGTGTTTTCGTCTGTGGTATACAATGTATACCAATCTTACCAATCCCAGTCCCTGTGGAAGCCTATATTCGTTTTATTATGTTTGATATACCGCATACTCTGATTGTAGTACATATATATTCAGTATATCATAATTTGTGTTGTATCTATATGCATTATATGGCAAAGCTTTACTTTTTACTTTTTACAATCTGAATTTGGAGTTTGGAATGGGGATCGGAATTGGAAGTTGTTGTCATCATCATCATTTTTGATTTTGATTGTTTTATTGTTGCTACACTTTAAGATATATGTATAAACTTCGTACAATTCTAATTTCTGATTTCAGGTCACTTACTACTAGGAAGTAAAACTTTTATTGGATATTATATTTGTTGTTGAGAGTTTGTGTTTGTTATCTATCATTTGAAATGAGTATTCGTGTGAGTCACTACTAGAATATTGGCACTTGATAAGAAAGATGCTTTCTTGATCAAATAATGATATTTGTATACACAGAAAAATGAAAATACCTAGGTATACTGGAATACTCAGACCTACGAAGGTACACACAGAGATAGCAGTACCTAACCACCTATTGCTTGTCTCTGTATTACAAGCGTTAGCAGTGGGCATGGCATGTGTAGATCCTCATTTGTTTCCTTAGAATACAAATACAAATAAAAATACAACATGTAAAGTGAATGATTTTTGCTGTTTATCTACATTAATGTATACTTACGATATTAGCCAGTAGTGGTCAGAACCAAATTTATCTGATTGTCAGATTCATTCAAATACTTAAATAGCAAAATAGTATGCATAATATGCATACATAGCTGTAAGTTAAAAATCTGGTGGTAAGTATAGCTTAAAGAATATAGCGTGGCTTGTCTTTTGCCCTCTTCGCCGCGGTGATACAAAATACGCTCGCATAAGTACCTATGTAATTATATATATATATATATATACAGAATTTAAATGTTAATAAAATAATAAGAGGTAGCGTATTATGTAGATTTGGTAGCGAGCAGTAAAATGTAAAACTAAAGGCTAGAGATACCCTGTTAAATCTTAGAAAATATAATAAATCGCTCTTGTCGTAGTTTGTCAGTTAAAAAAATCGTTTTCCCCTCTGTCCTATCGTGATCGTGCTTGATTGTTGCTTGGTTGGATGGAGGAGGTACGTGCTATCATCTCTCGTCACTGACAGTAATATGCAACCTGGCTGACTTGTTAGTTACTCTTGATGAATAGTAAACAGACTCCACGAAGAAATATATATATGTGTGTGTGTGTGCTTGAAGATGACAGGGAGGAATTCGCCTTAAAAAATTGTACCAGGCCAACACTTTATCAATAACGAGAACGACCACAAAAGAAAAATCAGATTCAGCCACGAATCTCTTAAGTTTACGTTGGAATTGGGGAATCTAATTTAGAAGGAAATTCTATGGTTATGATTTACACCGAATTTTATGCTTAGCATGGAATTAATATTGAGTGCACCATGTATATTATTGCATGCCGTAAGTGCTTGTTAGTACTGGGTTACGTGTAGCAGGCAAGCATAATTACAAGAGTAAGAATAAAAGAGTCTAAAAAATTATGAACGTAGACATGGTATGGCTCGAGTAAGTGATTAAAATTCAAAAAAATTGTTATGTAGGTACTTATACATACAAGTCACATATACATAGACATAGTAATAAGTGGAGAATGTGCGCATCTCTACGCTTCTCTCTTTCTATCTCTCTCTCTCTCTCTCTGCCTACATACAATATTGACTGCTTATTGAAAGCATAATTATAATGTCGAAATTGAAATAAATAATAATAATAATGGTAATGCTAATGATGGCGATAATAGTCATAGTATGTAAGCAATGCTTTCATACTTGATAGGATATAGCATATCATGGCTTGGCATGGTGTATGATAGCATGACTGTGCTGTGTGGTCATTGGTTTGCTGGTCATAGTAAAAGACTGAAAAATGTTGTAGATTGTGGTTTGTGGGGTTAGAAATGCTAACCTATGGGACGTCTGTGGTCAGAAAATTTAAGTATAAATGTATATATATACTAATGTGTGTTTAGGTATTTTACCAATTTAACATGTGCGATTTGCATGGCTGGCATGCCCTGGCACTGCACACACTCACTGGTCTGGTCTCTTCTACTGCATTATGGAGTTTATTTGGCATTATTATGGTATTTGGAATATGGAAGTTTTGTATTTTGTACAACACGGCAACGACGGCAAGTTGCTCGCGGTGCATGAGACCGTTACATTACTTTACCCGTCAGCATAGATTACTTTTCGATTCTCTCGTCAGCTTGACACATATATTTTATCTCTCCTCTCTCTTAAAGGTAAAGGCATCTTCGTTTAAATACAATGTACAGGACAGCCTCGAACACTTGCCACTCTTTCCTTTGTATAATATATAGCTATATACTTTTGGCTTTGGGTAGTTAGTAGTTGTGGAAGGTACCATTGCATTGCCTTGCCATACTATTGATTATCCACAACAACACAATCTCATATTATTCTCATATGTGTGCGTTCAAATTCAATTCCAAATTCAAAAGGTATTCCTATTGCTGCTATACATTTTTCTTCTGCTAAGACATGCAATTCAGACGCTATGCAAAACCTTGGGACGTTTATTAACGTTTCTCCTGCCTGCCTGCCTGCCTGTGTGTGTGCTCTCTCGTCTCCAGTTGCCATTTGTCCTGTATTCAAAACATGGGGCTTGACAGTCTCTTTTTTTCGTCTCTCTCTCTCATTCCACATTTGCAGTTGCATTCGGCATCGGCTTCTTTTTACCTCCTTCCTACACCTTTGCTGGTAGATCAGTAATTCATTTTTTACCTTTGTGTTAGTGTTGTGTTTGTGCTGGGCCGTGTAAAAGTGCAGCGTAGTCCTGCCGTCATTACTCCTTGACCATATTGTATTGTGCGCTCGTTATCAGTCGTGTAAAATTGTCTAACTTTAACTGCATAACAGCCCAACTCTCGCACAGTACACGGTTACGATTATAAATAGAAGTTTATGCAAAAGCAAATTATATTATTCTAAGTCAGTCAGTCAGTCAGTCAAATTAAACTTCCTAACTTGTCGTTGTGATATATCATTGTAACAGTCAACAGAAGTGCCATTGCTCATCACAGTCAACGAACGTCAACCGATCTCATTTTTCAGTAGCCAATAATAATAGTAATAGTCAATAACTTCTTTGTGACTCTGACTGACTAAAAGTGACTGTCATTGCTTATTAGAATATAGTATGTAGTTCAATACCTGCAAGTAGAACCGTTATTTTTATTAGAGGTGCTTTGTGACTTGTGATTTATGATGTGGATGATGGTGGACACTTGATTTTTATTTTAAATTATCGATATTGTGACGAAGTACTGTGAGTATTGAATTTTAAATTTAAAGTAAAGAAAATAATAAAATGATTGGATTTTATTTTGTGTCGAATCTGATTTTCACTCTTCCGCGTAGTACTGATCGTGGTATTTTTTTACCACCACATGGGAGTGAAAGTACTATTATTGATACTAGTACAAGTGTTTGATTTTGATTTTTATCTTTCGACGTTCGTGTTTCGCTTTCGATTTCATGTTTTGCTGACTGTTGGTTGAATTGCTGTTGTATGCTAAGTTTGGAAGAAGTGTTGTTTGACGGAACGAAGGAAGAGGGTTGCTCTTGCTAATAAAGGAGATTAAGTGATAATTACGGATCGACACAGTCGAGAGTGAAGGTAGTTTTTGGTTGAACTTTGGAATGGCTGCAATCATGGAGAGCTACTCACCAACGTGCCTTCCATTTAATTCAATTATGTCCATTTACTGCGGTCGTGACAGATACTCTAAACTCGGCTCCATCTCCATTTTGGTACATTTTTACAATTTACTGCGTTATTTTTTGGTGTTAAAATAAATATTTTGTCATTTTGAATAAATTTTTATGCATTTGAAGTAAAACTCAACTATTTTCTACTACAGATATTACATAATAAAGCCTGCAGATACTAACTACCTGCATGCTACAAATATTTTATGACTGATATAAGGATACCATGACCTTTATACGGGATTTTGCTCTTGGAACTTGAATGTATTTTCCGTATGGCATAAAACACTGGTTTAAAAAATATATTTTATGAAATATAGAATAATTGTTTCACCTTCAACTTTGGAAAAAATGGGTCACTTTGACATTCAATCACTTTGACATTTAAATGAGTTTGAACAAAGTGTGCGTGCGCACACCTGTAGACCAGTGCCAGTGCCAGGCCAGAACCAAAACCAGACTTGGCGCTGTTAACATTACAGTAGAGTTGGCATTGGTGTGTTCGGCGATGTAATTAAATGTGGTTCTAAATGAACTACAGAAAGTGTGTTAATGTTAAATGAATTATGTTCTTACGATTAGAAATAGTAATGGTTTCAAACTGTAAATTATGATGCATGAATTTTAGTATATTTAATTTTTGGATAACTTTTTTTTTATTACAGGGGGAATACATTGCTCATCCAGCCTTGTATGAATTAAGCCACAAGTATGGTTTGGCGGCAGAAATTGGGGATGGTGGAGGACCTGGGCTCATCCCACACAAATTGGAGGAGCTCAAAGAGCACATTCGTCGACTCATGCGGAAGGAGTTAAAGATCAAAGAGGGAGCCGAGAAACTTCGGGAAGTCACAACGGATAGAAAGAGTTTGGCGGAGTTGACAGGGCTAGTGAAGAAGTCTAATAGTCGTCTCTCCGAAATGCAGTCCGAGCTACAAGAATTGGATTCACAAATTATACTCACTCAGGGTGGACTACCACTTCTTGATAATGGTCATGGTAAGAGGTTTCACGTTTATCTTTTTCCGTGACATTCTACAATAAATTCTGGACGTGATATGTTTATCGTTATCTACCATCTTTATCATATGCTATAGTATATCGTAGCATACGACGTATGATAATGATGATTAATGTATTTTAAACTGTATTGTACCTTTTATTTTTCACTTGCGTTCAAATTGAATATTCAAGACGTTATTTGAATTTTAGTAAAACATTTTATAATTCATATTCAAAATTTTATAAAGTATGTTACATATAAATGTGATGCAGTGTGCTAGAAAATTTAGCACAAGCTTATAGTAGGTATTTTATCGTGAAATTACCATTCATTAGACCTAGTATAACAACGTAAGGCTAAAAAAAGTCATGCTGTGAACTGTAGACTAAAATTTATGTTTATTTTGTTATTTCAGAAAATGTAAATAAATCAAATGCAACGGAGAGTTCGAATTCGTCTTCATTTGATGATAGAATCTCATCGTTGGAGAAACAACTTAATATTGAATTAAAAGTAAAACAAGGGGCTGAAAATATGATACAGAGTTACAGTAGTGGTCGAGATAAAAAATTACTGGCAGATGCTCAACAAATGCTTCAAGACTCCAAGATTAAAATTGACTATTTGAAAATGACAATTGCTAAAGCGAGGCATAGCAGAGCAGAGAACGCTCCTGGATCCGGTCTGGCAGGGGATGGACGATCTAAAGGTAATAAAAATAGAAATACTGTAATTAATACATGGAGTAGAATTAAGTATTAAATATTTTGTGAAATGTTTGCTGCGTATGTGTACTCAATTATAATGGGCAATTTTTAATTCCTTTGCGTGCGACAATCCGTGACCTGCAGCGGATTTTAGGTGCCAAAATGCATTAATGTATTATGCATATAATTACACATTGGTAATCAAATTATGTATCTTGTGCAAAACGCATAATGATTGAATTGCACCTGCCAAATTCTAAATTTCAATGTACTACGTCTCGTATCAGTGTAGTAACATATTTTAACAAAATTATTTAATGCAAATCCCCCTATTTCAAATAGTAAGATTTTTATGTTCTTACATAAATAGTGTAAATGAATGCGTATAAATAATTGATGTAATATAATGGGTATTACTGAAGCATAATAGTAGACTTGTTTTTTTAAAAAACTAGTTAGCAAATTCAAGTAGACATTAAACTTCAAAGAAACCATTTTCTGTATATATATAGATCTACACTAATGCTGTGTAGGGTAAAGTTAAACTTTAAAAATCACATTTCATTTGCGTGCCAGTAAAGTATTAATTTCTTGGAGCCATTTTTGTCCTTTGTGATTTACACAGATGATGCATTAAGTCAAACATTTTTAAAACGTCTGCGTGCACAATTTTGAATTTGTGAAATCATTATGTAGACCGAAGCAGTCATGGGCTTGCACCTGTCGAATTACGAATTGAAGAATTGCGTCATCGTCTCAGAATTGAAAAGGCTGTTGCGGATGGAGCACGAAATGCGATCCGTAGTCTTCAAGCAGTAAAGGTTGTCGATAAGAAAGCATTGCAAGAGGTAATAACTACATTCAACTGTTATGGATATATACATGTAGACTTAGGTTTATAATTTATTAAATAGTTTCTTCACTTCTTCTCGTGTTAATGAGTTTCATCAACGAACTAATGGTATTTTTATCTATAAAAAATAAGGAAGAATGCACGGTTAATTAAGTGGCTTTAAGTTGTAACATCAAGATGAAGTGATCCTGTTAATGTTGCTAGTTAGACGGACGTTTTACTGATCATTACTAAATTGTAACAGCGGTCACTTCTGGTGTGGGATGTACAGCATTTATATTGGCATAATTATTATTGTACTATTACTACCTCTTGTTACAAGTAAAGCGACAGTTTTATTTATTGGTGTAACTGGCAGAAAGCTGGCTAAGTAGCCGAAAATGTTGTCGTAGAACGTGTACATCTCTTATGCATTTGCCTTGATTGATGCAACATGTTGTATGAAAATGATGAATTGTTTTAATTACTAATTTACTATTTACAATTGTTCAAGTTTGATTTACAACTTCTATAATAAAATAAATAATTAAATGCAACTCACTAGTCAGTCAGATAAAGAAATATAATATTCCTTCATGAAAAATTGTGGATGTGATTGCAAGTAAATACGATTCTTGAGCAGATACAAGATTTGCATTAAGACAAGAAAAAACAGTGCGCAAATGCTGATAAGCTAAATAACGGATGGGTTGCGTTTTGCGTTACGTTACAGTGTTACACACATCTTTTTACGACAAATACGTATATTCAAATTCAAGGCAGTCACTGGTCTCCTCAACAGGGAAGCCCAAAAATAACTTGTCTGTTACGTTGTAGTAGAGGATTGCGAGTTTTGGCCATTTGCCCATACTCTGTACTATAGGAAGTATGAAACTGATTCTCTCCCTCGTCGTCGTCTTTATCGTCGAAAAGCTTGCTAAAAGATCAGTTTGCATTTAAGTTAAAGATCGAGTATCCTCCAGTGCTCCAAGAGTCCTTCAGACATTCAGTCATCAACCCTCATAACATTTTTTAAAAATTTACTATGGACTCTGCATTTAAATCAAAGGAATCAATGGTGACGTTATAACTATACATCATTCGGTTTTACTTGTTATACGTTCGTTGTGATCTTCAATAATCTAAAGACAAAAATATTTTTCATTGGAAAATGGAGGCACGGCAAGTGTGGTCGTCGGCAACAAGTGGACTTGGAAGTACGGAGCAAAATACATTAAATTCAAGTAAAAGTAGCACGAACAACCCTCAAGAATGGTGTGTACACGCTCAGTTAACCATTCGGCATCCAGCAGCCGGGAGGATGACCCTTAGACCAAGCACAGCAACGTTGACATCAACGGATACGACAAGTGAGCGAAATGCTGGAACCCGAGAGGGTAATTTACATTTTGAGTGTTCCTGGGAAAACAGTGGAGAATCTGTCGTCACAGAAGTTGTACCTTTGGAGTCCGGGATTCAAAAATTTGAAAGCTGGTCAAAACCTGGTTCGGGTCCTGGTTCCATCATCATGAGCCCACCACTCAAATCAAATATAAATAACTTACAATCTCCTCGTACGACGGGCACTAGCGTAAGGTTTCCTTTTTTGTCAGACCAGAAAATTCCAAACTATGACCACGACTTGGAAGATAATGCGGAGCAAGTATCCTCGCCTCAGTTTAACTCTTCTATGAAACCCAGAGTAATTCAGCCATACGGAAGACGATGCAAAAGCACATGCAGCATCACACTAACCAATAATAATAATACAAATACGAATTCAGCAACAGTATTTTTTCAAAATCGTTGTGGTAGTGAAGAAACAGAAAGAGCTTCCAGTCTCCCACCAGCCCCAGTCAAACCGCCAGTTAAAGATGCGGAAACCCAAACAATAAATAGTGATAAAAGTCCTAGTAGAAGCAGAAGCTTCAAACCAGTAGGCCCAAAATTAGGTCAGAATAATAACAATAAGTTTACTTCGACTACGATTACAACGGCGAATAAAAATAGTGAGGAAGTTGTTGTAGGACCGGGGAAGGCGACTAGCAATGTGACAGCTGTGAATAAAAGTTTAACGTGTCGAAATGTGGGTGTTGGAACAGTCGGACGAAATCGCTTTAGACAAGATATTATTGTTCCGCCTGATGCTGAAAGTAAAGATTTTCGTAAAGTAAAGAATAGTTCACCAGCTAGTACAGTTGAACGCTCGAGTAGAAGTACTGTGCGCTCTACGTCTCCAAAGCTGAGAGCAAAGTCATCACCGCCTGTTCGACGTCAGCAGCAGCAACAACAGCAAAGGTTAGTCCTTATTTTGCGAACTTTATATTATTATGCAAAGGAGTAATTATTTCAAAATATTTAAAATATTAAAACTTAACTTCTACTTTATGACTAATTTGTGTAGAATTTCATATAGAAAATATGCTACATAAATATCATACAGCTCAGCAGTTGCGTTTTGTTTATTTTTCTACCGCTACCATTTATTTTTCATGTGTTACTCAAACATCTTAATAGAATTTTTATGTATTTTGTAATTTGAAAAAAATTTAGTCGCGGTAATCAACCCAGAACAATTCACATTGATGTATACTGCACGGGCTCGGATGTCTCTACAAATACTGAAGATAATAATTCATCTTCGGAAGGTTCCACCTCAACTCCGCAGACTGTCTACGAATCTCCTCAGTACAAAATATCGCACCATTCAAAAAAGAAACAAATGCCAGTTTGCTTTACTTCCAATGTGGCTGAGCTACTCAATCTGGCTACAAATCAAGTGAAGATAGGCCGGAAAGACAGAGAAAAGGGACGACCATCTTCCTTTGGAAAAATCTCTGGAAGATTATTGTCAATGCAAACGGCAGCGGCGACAAGTAGTTCGACGGCCACAACGGCTTACGAGCCTACTAACTTAGTCAGCGATACTCCAAGAAAGTTTCAGTACCCTTATCCTGCAAGTAGAAAAGGCAAAGACAGTCTTCCTGTTGCTGACAACAGCAACTTTGGTCTGAGGAATTATAGGTCTGGGACTAGTTGTTCTACGATGTGCGATTCCGTGAGCACGTCATATCCGTCTTCAGCTGGAATTTCGCGAAATACCACTGCAACTTCATTTTCGTCTGATTGGACTCAGGTTAGTGCGAATGATATCGAGGGGAAAGAAGACGAAGAAAATGAAGGAGACGAGTGCAGTGCTTCGTGGAAGAATTCTCGGGATTTTGTATTTAGCTCTAGGAGTCAAAGTGTTGATTCTACCTCTATTGCCAAGTCAACGTCGTATGAATATTCTGATAGTTTGGAAGGTCTAGTCTCATCACCCCTACGTATGCAAAGGAATGAGAAGCAACATCAACAGTTTCCTGAACCAGAACGGAGCGAACAGTGGTGGATAGATTATATAATGAAAAAATTCAACGTGAAAGGTAACTAGCTATTTTTCATTTAATTTATTTTATAGTACGGTTAATTAAAAGGTGAAGCAATGATGTACTGGTTGTTATTCAGAAGTATGCTTATGATCTAAAATGTAAATAAATATTTGAAATTATAAATGATAAATGTTTTTATTCCATTGTAGATAGTACCCCATCGAGTCAGGGTAACAGAAATACACACTCTCCTTCAGTACGACTTTCCAGAACACCCGAAATGGACACTTCAAACCTCCTTAAAATGAAAAGATTGTCAATACCTAATTCAAACCTACTTGATGAAATCAGCATGGATGAAATTTTACCACCATTCTTACCATTTACACCCACTAGGGATGGAGATCAAAGTGAAACATTGCTTTTTACAGCGAGCAAATTCGGTAGTGTTGTGAAAGGATTTAAAAAGCCAGGTCATCATATTACTGGGCCAGCAAAAAACCCTGATTGTCCATGTCAACATTGCCGGATCCATTTTGAACAAAAGAGTGATAGTTTAATCAGAGGAGCTGGTTCTAGTGGTGGCGACGTTTCTGCTTTAACAAATCGAGCACGAGCCTTTTCACTCAGCCACGTTGATTCCTTATCAAACTCTTCGCGTGCTCATAGCTACAATAGTGATGATGACAATGCTTCTGGCAGAGACAACAAAAATAATTTACCTAGTAGCCCTTCTTGGAGTAACTTGAACTTTCGTTGGAATTAATGAAAGAATAATATATATGTACATATACAATGTAAATTAAAATAGTCGACCGTGTTTATTTTACACCATGAACTTTGAAAAGTAACATTGCATTATTCTTATTTTTTTTTCTTGAACGTCTGTGATCATTTCTAACTTGGGTGTTGTCCAAGTCCAATTCAGATTTGCTTTCCTGCTTCAGCATTTCTCATATAAATATTCGTTTTTGGCTGACTTTATATATGAGCTTTCTCAGTCTTACTACTACTGTGGGCCATTTTGCTATAAAAAGGTTCTTTACAGTGTTGTAAGGACTACCAACTCTCAAGACGTAATTTTCCCTTTAGTTATTGATGAAACTCAGACTCATGAGGTTAATTTGTGAGTACACAGTTGGTAAATGTAAATATCAATTGATTGATGTTGGATTAAGTATTTATCATTTGGGGAACATCAAAGCTGTGCTATAAATGTTTTAACACGTGGGATAATAAATAATAGTTAAACTAATGTGTTTTTTGTTAAATTTCAATTTTAATCTAGGCTCAAAGCAGCTTACATGAGTCCAGTCAAAAAATCGATCTTCTTAGACTGGCGTTAGAACTTAAATGCGTGGAAATTCGTGGGGACTCGAGAAAATCTCAAGAACTTAAATTAGAATTAGAGTCCACGCCAAATGTCGGGAAGGCACCCCATCCGCTCAGTCCAACTTCGTATACGTCATTGCAGCCCTTTAATAGTTCTAATAGAGGTGCATTGCACTCAACTTCGGTTAACAGTCGGCTCTCAGCTTTGAACAAATGTGCGGCTGTGACTGGAAAGCTTGAGGTTAGGTTAATGGGCTGTCAAGACTTGTTGGAAGAAGTACCTGGACGTTCGAAAGCCAGGGACGCTACTAACAGTCCATCTGATCTCAAGTCCTTTGTAAAAGGTGTAACTGGGAGAAGTTCATCTAAATCCTACAGTATAAAAGATGATACAAGTAGTAAGTGTGTTTTTTGGATTTTCAGTAGTGTGAATTTGAAGGAATTAAAATTTAAAATAATGCCGAAACAACTGAACGTTCACTAAATAGTTTATATACATAGTAGTGTTTGAATTGCTGTTAAAATGCTGCATGAGGTCACCCATCTAGGATTACGTATGTATCAGAAAATATCAAGTGATGTTTATTACTTTATTAGAGACTAGACTGTGGAGAGTTTTTTTATCTTTAATCTTAAAAGTGATTATTTGATGCCTTGATTATTTTAAGCCCATTCTGACATCTTGATTTTTACTAGTCTTTTAAGTTTCAAGAAGTAATGCTACTCCTGTTTCTGGATTATTGCTTCCTCAACTCAGCATGTCGTCCGCATGTTAAGCTTTCGATGCTCTGGTTTTTTGAAGCCGTGAAATGAACACACTAAATACAAGTTCAGAGTTTTAACACCATTACTCGTACTGCTGTTGCTACAACCATAAGCGTAGGATTTTCCTTAAAAATTTACCTTGATCCCTATAGCGCGCCCTTTGATGCACCCTATGATATGAATTACCAGATAGATTTGTACCTATGTAGAATGCGAACGCCATACGTGAAAGAATTCAGTTTTGCACTTACTTTTTACTTATATTTTATCTTATTATTTTTTTGTAGTGGAAATTTCGTTTTTTATTGTCCAGTCGTCTAGTCCAAGTAGCTACGTATTATGTATATAATTTTTTTAATTCCTTGTTTTACCTGTAGAAACATTTTGCATTGTCAATGAGTAGAAGTACAGTATGTAATTCTAATGTTAATGTTGGAGGACTGGGGAAGTATGATTGTGGACTTTATTGACTGATTTCAAATAAGGGTATTTAGCGGGTCTTCTAAGGAGCTATCCTATTTACAACTTTTAAAATTAAAAATCAATTTTTCTATAAATATACTGTAGTCTCATTTAATATTGATATAACATTTCTCTTAACTTTGATTGACTCGGCTCAGTCGATTCAGTAAACGCTACAGTTGGAAGTGGATGCTTTGGTGCTGCTTTTGAGCCCACAGAAGAAGTAAAGAAGAGTAAGTTGAACTTCTTCGTTCGATCCGCGCTTAACTTGACTTGTCTCTCGTAATATGTAAAAAATCCCTTTCCTGTACCTTATGTTTTTGCTGTCGCAAACAAAACCAAATTGAGAGTCTAATACTTTTGATTTCAGAATTTCAATTCTGCTTCATTTCAGCTTCGCCTATGCGTACAACTAGTGTTTTTAATGTGCTGCTTATAAATGCCATTAAATGGATTTTGTTTCGAAAATAGAACATGGAAATTCTCATTCCATTTGATATAATTTAAAATGAACTTTTTTATTCTCTTCACTTTGCTCCTCTTGACGTCAGCCGGATTTGAGTCTTTGCTATATTTTTCATTATATTTCTTAGTATTTTAGTATTTTATTTTTAGTCATGTTGAAACTTGTACTTTGGTGGGGGTGTGGACTATGTTTAAAGTTTTAATTAAATACAGCGTAAAGAGTGTTTAATATTTGTATATAAATACCAAACTATGCCATCAAGAACTAACCCTTCGCTTTAACAATAATTATTATATGTTATTGTTATATGTTAGCAAAATTATATTACTAGGTAATTAGGTATATGTTCATACTCTTACAACTATTTCTATAGATTTTATGTTTTTCAGTCAGTATACACATTTTGAATAGGTACATTTGATTAGAATGCTATATTTTGTGTGCAGCTTAGGGTCTCGTGTGCCTAAATAATGTATTTAACGTCATTAACAGTGCTAACTTTAACATGGAGGGAGAGTCCTTTAAGTTTCCACTTATTCCACTTTCAATTTTAGATGAAATAATGGCAGTGTTGAAGTTGGACAACCAAACTGTGGCTCAAACCAGTTGGAAGTCTTGTTCTCAGCAAGCGTGGGATCAACGTTTCAGTATTGATTTAGACAAATCAAGAGAGTTAGAAATCGATGTGTATTGGAGAGACTATCGATCACTGTGTGCTGTCAAATTTTTGAGGCTCGAAGAATTTATCGATGATGTTCGTCACGGAATGGCTCTTCAGCTAGAACCTCAGGGGCTTCTGTTTGCTGAGGTATTTATTTCATCAATGAATCAATTCCTTCTTTATTACATTTGAACCTGCCAGACTCTGATTAAATAACTTTTATGGTCAAAGTTTACAAAATTTGAAAGATACAAAAATATAGTATTTGTGTTTTTGTATAGATAAAATTCCTGAACCCTATGATCTCAAGAAAACCGAAACTTCAGCGTCAAAGAAAAATCTTTAAACAACAAGGTAAAAATGTTCCTCGGCCCACACAAATGAATATCAATGTGGCAACCTGGACTCGTCTTATCAAGAGATCGACAATGCCTCAAACGCCTCAAACTCCGACAACTCCATCATCGCCCCCCATACCTCCATCGTTTCCGTCGTCTGCCAATTATCAGCCTTCATCACATATTCTTAACAACAATCCTGTTCCTTCAACATTATGTAAATACTTTGGTAGTACTTTTATTGTTATTTATGTAACATATTGCATGCTTTTCGTTTCAGTAAAAATGGTTCTATAGGTTGGCACATGTTTAAATTTGTTGGCATTGCTAATATATTGGCATTATTTGATAACATTTATGTTTTTATTACTTTGTCCAGCTCCTCCCAGGCCCCCTAAACTAGACTTGTCACAAATCCCGTCAAAAGCAGATATAATTGTGGAACCAAATCAACCGACCATGGTTACTTTTGGTGGAGTCAAGTCTGCCACACCCACATCTGCAACATCTTTGCAGAAGCCACCTGTTTTCCCTGTGCTGGTCACAACACCATCGGAGATTGAAATAACGGTAAGACAAAAACTACTGGCATTTTTATTTATTTTTACACGCATAAAAACTTCAATGAACTAAAATAATCACCGAAATGTACTCTGTAAAGTACTTTTTAATTTATCATTTATTTACTAGTATAATTTAGAATTAGAACTAGAATTGCACATTTTTCTATTAATTATAACATAAGTATTATAGTCACTATGCTTCATATACTATGCTGGCAGAATATAATTATGCATTAAAAGAAAGCGCTGCATTTGTCTTTCGATGTGTGAGGTTTGTTTTCTACGCAGCTAATTGAAATCTTTAAAGCAAACTAAAAAAGATTCTTCATAGGTCTTACGTAGTATATTTTTGGGGGCATTGGTAAATTTAATTTACGCTGACAGTATATTCTCTATGAATGTGGGGGAAATAGTTAATCGTTTCAAAATTACGTTCACTGATGGTAATTAAAAATCAAGGCTAGAATCCTTCTGAAACACGGTCTTTATTAATTAATTTTATTTGCACAACTGTACAACTGTGCCCTACAGCTGCACATTTCTGGATTTAAATTTTCATAAATATCTGCAATTTTTAAAGAAAATGATAATGTCCAAGTTTTTTTACCGTTTCAATATCAATTTTACTTTTACCTTATTGAAAACTATTCATTCTTGAAAGTTGTAGAAAGTATTTTGGATTTAGGGTCTTTCTACTACACCGATCGATGCTGATGTGTTGAAGAAACGAAGCAATCTGCTTTTTTGTTAATTATGTATATCTCATCGTCAGTTGATGAGCTAAATTATACGCTATTCAATATCTGCTTCAGACTGATGAGTAAACCTAAGCATTCCTTAATTGCCAAGCATTACATTACAAGAATAGAGATATAGTTAAAAATGTAAATACTACGGAGGTTTTTTTATAGGTATGATATAAAATATTTAATTTCAGGAAGCATAGCCATTACTTACAAGGAAGGGTCAAAACATGTGCGCCGACTTTTAAATCAAATTGATGCGCGTTAGGCGCGTCTAGCGTAACTAGTTAACATGTGCCTAATCATTTTTGTCGCAGCTCAGAGATTTGCTCACAGCTGCCCGCCAAAGTTTAAAAAATTAATTTATTTATTCCAATTGCAACAGCTCCTACAATTTTCAACCGATTTTCATCAAATTTGAAGTTTTGTGATCTCTAAAACATTATTTGAAAAGTAATTTCTGGGTATTTTAAAATTCGAAAATTTTGTCTTTTTTCAAAATCATTTTAAGACCCGGTTTTTGAAGGGCTTTTTATTTATTTATTAACCTTATTTTTTGAAGAAAGACAAAATTTTCGAATTTTAAAAAAACCCAGAAATTACTTGTTAGATAGTGTTTTTGAGATCACAAAGCTTCAAAGATTAAAATCGGATGAAAATTGTAGCGGCTACAGGGTTGCAAAAAATCAGAAATATGAATTTTTTAAACTTTGGCGGACAGCTGTGATCTAATCGCTGAGCTGCGATAAAAAAGATTAGGTATGCGTTTACTAGTTGCGCTGGACACGCCTAACGCGCGTCAACTTGAGTTAAAAACTTGTGCACATTTGTTGACCTTTCCTTGTAAGCTGCATTTTCAAAGTCATATGGTATAGGGCCCGTATCTATTGGATATTGTAATAAGATCCGTTGCATTCCACACTTATAAGTATATGCACATTATATGAATGTACATGCAGTTTCAGACACGTTGAAGTCTGATACTTTAGTTTATACCGTAAATGAACGAATAAGCACCTGGGCGTTTATTACATTTTTTGAAGTGACAGCCCGGAACTGATTTGAGCCCGGCATGTATTTAATTTTTCAAAGTTTGCAGTAAATAAATGAAACTAATTCATACAAAAGTATGCCGAAAATGCCAGTTTTGTGAATATTTGCATTTTTGACAGAATATTAATTACTGGAGATCTGGATATTATACTTTTAACCTAAATATGATCTTACCATCGCCGAATAGCTGAATAGTTATGTGAAGCATGCTCTATAATACTTTTAATAAGCCTAGGAGTTATTTTTAAACCAGTGCTCATTTGAGACCCGGGGCTTATTTGTGCCCCCGGTGCTTGCTAAATATTTTGGGCTTCCAGCCCTGGGCTGCGCTTATTCGGTCATTTACGGTATTTATTAATGTTTACAAATAAGAAGTCCAGTTAGGAAATGTTTATTTACGCAAAATCAGAAAACCAGCAATGTACTTTGAACAGCGAATAACTGTAATAATATTTGAAAGTGAATTCCCTCAAACCCTGAATTTAATTGACCTTCAGAACAACTGCTTAATTTATCTTTAGCGAAGCCTGTTTACTTTCTTATTCAGCTTAATTGTAATCCCTTCTACTTTATTACTGACAAGGAAAGGTCAACACATGTGCGCCGATTTTCAACTTAAGATTGTGTGCGTTAGATAGGCCTATGGTAGTTAGTAAACGTACCACTAATAATTTTTTTCGCAGGCCACGTGGGTCGAGGTCATAGGTCATTTGCGAAAAAGCGACCATAGGGGGGACCACGTGTTCACTTTTTTTGCATGTTAAATCCCAAAAGAAAATTTCATTTTTTCATTTCGCGAAAAATTCTTTAAGTATTTAAATAACGCTATAAAAGATAGAAAATGACTGTTGTGACTCTTGGCAATACAACACCTATGGGTCGTGCATAAATGACGTCATCTAAATATTATCATCTTTTGGACCCTATGACGCCCCTGGCTGTTATTAGCTAAACCATTGCGTGTTTGACTGAATTCAACACGCGAAGTCACAAATTTCAAAGCAAACCCATTGGCACTACTCGTGCCGTCATTTACGGACGATCCATTACTACTTTTTTGTCTTCGCAAATCAAACCTTATTATGGGGTATAATTTACGCCTCATCGAAATGCACAACATACTGACCTTTTATGACCTATTTCTTAAAAAAATTTCTTCTTCATTTGGTTTTTGCGAATTCATGCAACATTTAAAAATTTAGATTCTAGAAATCACTTATTTATGTGGCACATAAATTTTAGAACATTAACAAAACTTCAAACTTTTAAAATCTAAAATGTTTTAAGGATTCAAAAAGTATTTTTTTTGTCATCAAGACAAAGTAATTGTATACTAGGATAATACATTTAGGTGCATGCGTGTTTAAAACAGATTTTTTATGTGCTGCACTTTTACTTCTGTGCAGGTTTTACACGTTTTGCATTTTGGATTATTTGTTTAATCTATTGTGTACAACTTTTTAGTACAAAATTGTATACCTAATTGTTTTTAAACTCTGCAATCATCTTTCACCCCAGGTTTGTGTGCATAAAATATTATGCATGTCAGCTTATGCATACAGATTTATGCAAATAATTGCACACAACCTTTGACCTTTAGTCTGAAATAGCACAGTAAATAAGTACAACCAAATTCAGAAATTTAACATAATTGTATGTTATGTACATTTTTCTGGAAAAAAGTTTTGTTAAAATTGCCGTTAATTCTTTGTTTTTTAGTTATTGCAAAGGATGAATTATCATCAGATTGACCTAAGCAGCTACGATTTTTAACATCAAATATTGATTTAGGCATTAATTTAATGGTTTAAAAAATAGTTGTCATTAATATTGAAAATATTGCGTCTGTTAAGAAAGTAAAAATAATATTCATCGATTGTGTAACGCGTACAGGTTAGGTAGAGGCTAAGGCGGTATTTAATAAGCAAAAGGTCATTGGTTTAAGTCCATAGAACGCGATAATAGCCCTGAATTCAACTACTTTTTCTGCGTAAAAATTGCAAAATTTTTTCTGCGCAATACAAAGAGTTGGAAAAACTGCTAATTTGCCCTACGTATAATGTAAATGTAATGGCTTTATTGTCAAGCTTTTCAGCGTAATAGCTGATGTCCACGAATGTACGGATATGGCTAGCTTACCTGGTACTAACAAAGAGTCAAGTATGATTTAATAGTAGTAGTCACCAGTCACCACACATGAGGAGAAGCAGAAGTTTAAGGATAACCTACTTCACGATAGACCCCCGAGTAGGAATCGAACCTATGCCCATCAGAAGAGAGCCTCGGCCCTTAGACCTCTGAATTACCTCGCCTCCCCGTGTGCATCCTGCAGACTATTTGTGCACAATGTGTAATGCACATTAGTTTGCGCAGGAATAAGAGCCAATTCTCGCTACGAATTTTATGACTAAAAGGGCACACTATTTGTGCAGGAAACAAATGATATTACTTATATGCTTGATATTTGTGACTTCGCGTGTTGAATTCAGTCAAACACGCAATGGTTTAGCTAATAACAGCCAGGGGCGTCATAGGGTCCAAAAGATGATAATATTTAGATGACATCATTTATGCACGACCCATAGGTGTTGTATTGCCAAGGGTCACAACAAAGTCATTTTCTATCTTTTATAGCGTTATTTAAATACTTAAAGAATTTTTCGCGAAATGAAAAAATGAAATTTTCTTTTGGGATTTAACATGCAAAAAAAGTGAACACGTGGTCCCCCCTATGGTCGCTTTTTCGCAAATGACCTATGACCTCGACCCACGTGGTCTGCGAAAAAAATTATTAGTGGTACGTTTACTAACTACCATAGGCCTATCTAACGCACACAATCTTAAGTTGAAAATCGGCGCACATGGGTTGACCCTTATATATTGAGTATATTTCGTCTCAGTAGCTAAGATTCTGGTAATTATTATGAATTTGTACAATAAGTACTGCACTTCAATTTCAAATTTCAATAGGGCATATTTTAGCTAGGATCATGTGATGTGCCTCTTGGGCGTAAACGATACGCATCGATGTTAGCCCTATTTGTCGTCGTTTGCATTTTAAAAATCTCTTTTATAAAATGTGATGACTTAAATTAATTTTCCTAGGGGGGAGCACCCTACAGAGGCAATCTATAGTAATAAGCTAATTTATTGGCTTAATCTAGGTGAATTGATCTAATCTTGTTGTAGAATTTGAGTATGCATTTAATTATATTTGGAAGGAAATGACTCACATATCGTCTGACTTCTGAAATGAATGTGGAAACTGTCCACGTCCATATTCTGATGTTGATTCTTCTCATGTCGGTAATATGTGCTACAGATATCAGTATGCGTGATCAGTATTCAGTATTAAATTAATAAGTAGCTAGTTGATACTAGAGCATTCGATATCGCATCGTTTTAAAGTATCGCAAGTATCGGTATCGCATCAGCGTGGTATCGCAAATATCGGTATCGCATCAGCGTGGTATCGCAAGTATCGGTATCGCATCAGCGTGGTATCGCAAGTATCGCATAATTTTTTAGTAAAACCCAAATAATTTCGAAAACTAATAAATTATGACACCAACTGAGAGCGTGTAGGTACTTTTAATTTTTCTTGCATTAAATCAAGTGTAAACATGGATTTATTGTAAACTAGACTTCATGCAACAACCAACAAACATATCGTTACTGAAGAAGCAAAGTTGCCGGTCTCCAATTCTCACTAATAGCAAAATTTCCGTTCTCCAATGCGCGCTAAAAGCAAAGTTGCCGTTCTCCATTTATTAGTAGTAACGTATTAGTAACGTTCCTAATAAATGGAGAACGGCAACTTTGCTGTTAGTGAGAAAAATTTAGGAACAAAAAAGGTTCAGTAAACAGAGTGAGCGTTTTTTTTTCTGTTTCGGCCAGCAGATGTCATTTAACTGAACTGTTCGTTTCTATTTTTACTATTTCTTTCGTTCATGCGATACTTGCGATATGCGATATGGTATCGCATTGGTATAGCATCAGCTAAAATATGCGATACTTGCGATATTAGTATCGCATTGGTATCGCAATCGAATGCTGTAGTTGATACTTACGATTAGTTCATTTCATTGCTTTCCTGCTAAAGTTATTTGTACAAGTAGGTCGCGAAAAGATAAAACTTTAATTCCGTGTTTAAGCTATTTTAATATCATCTTTTAGTTTTAGACTTGTTGTATTACTCCACTTATTTTAGTCTCCTTGTAATGGTACGAACAGATGATAGTTGATGGATGTTGGTAAACGTATTTATTTAGAAAAGAGATTGTTGTTAGAGTTAGAATTAATGGCATGGTGCAGGCAGGCTGCAGTCAGGTTTGGTCATGGTCGCCGTTGTCTGTTGTACTTGTAGAAATGATTTATGTGGCCAAGTTAGTTATCATCTTTTTAGTGGGTAGAACATTTATTTTAGGCGATTTACCATGTTGACACAATCTTTGTCAGCTTTTTATTTATTCCATTACCTATGTAATATATTGTTGGTATTGTACTGCATTTACATACTGCAGGTTCATAATAAACTGCCTGAGATATTAAAGTAACAATGTAGACTGGGTAGGTTTTGTTTTTGGTTATTTGAAAATTTGTGTATGAATCAATTCGCTTAATTTTGCAAATTTTAAATGCAACTATCTAAATTTATTTTGTGCAAGCACGTTAGGTCATAAATATTCGTAGTAAACAGTGTTTACTGTTTTCCTTAAATCTTAGAATATGCCATTGCCCTTAGATTTAGATTCAGACCGGGTTATATTTAATTTTCGGGTCTGACATGCGGCTATGATCTCAGATAGGAGTAACAAAGAGTTCTCTATCTTTTACAATTAAATTAATTCCGCTACAAAATGTGCATTTGAATGGCGTATGACATGACGACGATGGCAGTGAGTTCGGCATTTAAGGCTGACGGATAGTCAGATTGGAGAGTCTTATGTTGTTCCTACGTCAATTCTGAATCTGATATGACGCTTCCATAAATAGATCGAGAACGTGGCTGTCGTTCGTGATTCTTGTCTCGACGAAGGCCTCGATTTATTTTATGTTAGTATTCTCATCCTCACCTTGGCTCAATTAAATTGAGCACCTGCTTGTATGTCGTCGTCGAATTTTCACATGTTAGATTTTAGATTTACATACCACAAGTTCATAAATAACTGTCTGTGCCAAATTGTGTGCCATTTTATTTTTGCATTCTAACTGCAATAACGCCTACGATTTAAGTTTGTATTTAGTAATATGGAAATTATTTAAAAAAAAGCAGACGATAGTTAGCCGATCAGTGTATCTCCAGATACATTTGATTTTCCTGCGCATCTAGAATATAAGTAGGTAGGTAAATGTGGACAGCAAATTGATATTACAGAACATGTGGTATTTACCTAATTTTATATTATTTGAAATTGAACACGATGCGGATGTAGAGTACCTAAACACTAAAAATATTTGTGAGGTAGTAAAGTTTATCAGATTAGAAATCTTGATCTCAAGCAATAAAAATAGTAAAATAGTAGACCTCAATATTTATAGTTTCTTTTATTACATGCTATTACTTCGTATCATTTTACTTCATAAATTCCATCCGCAATGTGTATAATATTATATTTCTATTCGACACTAAATTAAATTTACGGAAATCCTACTCACGTAGATTACCCACGTTCAGTAGATAGTACCTAATGAATTAATACATTTTTTTAATTATTTGTATTATTTAATAATGTTTTATGGGCTGTCTTTGAACACCTGAGAAAGAGTTAAATTTAGTTTTTTTTGCTGGGTTTGGTTTTTATGGCATCATGTCATGAAGATGACTGTTTTAAGACTCCATTTACATTCCTACTTTAAATGCAGAACTGGTTTTCTCATTTTTTTGGCAGTGGCAGGTAGTAGCGAAAATAAATCTCCTAACTTAACTGCATTTACTCCAAAATGTAGTATGTACTGTATTTTCAGCTGCTCCGCTCTGTGAGTGTGTATACTTCTTGTAGACTAGATTATGATTATGACGATGACTATAGTAAATTTGGGATCTACTTTGTATCGTTTAGGGACTTGTTGTTCTCTTGTCAGTGCATTCTTTCACCAAATCCAAATCCACGACAGCTCAAGACTTGGGAGATTTATAATATTTGTTTTGGCATCATTTATAAAATGAAAAGTCTCTCCATCATTAATATGAATTTCTTTTATTCAAACAAGAACTTTCGCTACTGATTCCTTATTTGTTCATCTTTTGATTTTGGTGGATCAATTTGAATTCATCTGTTTACACATAAGCACATGTTTGGAATTTCAATTTGTGCTATAACCTGCAGTCGTAACGCACTAATACATGTAGAGGTGCCTAGATAATTATGGAAGGATAAAGGAACCTTAAACGAGTTAAAATTGCAACTATTTTTAATTTTGGTATGATGTTGTATAGGCACTGTTTGGTACGATAACTCGGTGCTCAGCGCTTTTGTTAGTGGAAGTAGTTCTATGTAATGTCAACTGTGACCTATGCCAACACAGTGCATAAATTACTATGAAGCTATAATACTGTTTGTAAGGACCTAAGACTCACCGCTTGCGTTATAAAATTAAAATTAACTGGTTGTTAAAGCTGTCGAAATAGAAAGTGAGTAATAATTAAATGCTCTGAATCTCGTGCGATTTTATCGCGCTTGTGTGCTTTTCATTTTACATAATCAAAGCTGCTGAATCAATGCAATCATTTTAATTTGCAAGTTATGTCGTCCTTTTAGCTTTGGCTGGATGTTTTATAAACCCCTACGTACTATGCATGTTTAAAATTATAAGGCCAAGTTGTCGCTGATTGCCGGTACCTACTTCAAGGTGGGTACGTACTAATTGTACGTACCTACCTAAACATCTTAAAATGTTTGTTTACGTGATTATAATAATGTAGATTTGTCAGGCTTCACATAAATGCAAATCTCATTATGCACTGCGATTGTTAATTTAGGTAAATGTTAAACGTTCTATTTTCTATTGAAGCAATATGAATGGCATTATGATTATGTTTCCCGAGGGTTTGGATGTCGAATTCGAATTTATAAGTAGATACACATTTTAGTTGATTTTTACTGGCTATAATAAACATTATGTTTATTGACTCCCAGTCAAATTAATTTTGTATTTTACGGCTAACCATTAACCTTATATGTAGGGGGTGAAGTGTGTGTGTGAGTGTGCCCCACACAACGAATTAATAAAGCAAGTTAGCCTAGAAATTACACTTATAGCTGGCTATTGATGTTAGGAAAATATAAAAGTAACAGCCTTAACTATAATTAAGAAGAACCTATCTCTATCCTTTCCATCTTTACACGCTTTACCTAGTACTTACATATTTAACTTAAAATTGAAGATTACATTGGACGTGGGTAAATAATAACATCCATAGGGCGTTCTCAACCTGTCATATATTATCATTACCTATATTTAATTCTTAGTTTAGAGACAAGGCTATGTAACACACTGCGCAGGAGGCGGCAAGTAAAAGTGTCTTAGTCCATGTAATCATACACATATAATTATGATTTTAATAATATGTACATTAGAATTTTAGCTTGCTGTTTGATTAATATTCGAAAGTAATTTTTGCACGACAGGGAAATGCTTATACCTAAAAGTATAGTAAAAAAGCTTTTTTTCCATAATTTTCATTTTAAGAACTCATTTAAAGTATAATAGCAGTACGTACTACTCCCTTAACAAAGATTACATTTTCGTTATTAGTGGTGTTTGCGGTGGAAACAGCTAAGCTCCACAATACTCCACATGATTATTCTGTTAAGGTTATTAGGTATTTCCGTTTTCGTACGTTTTTTTTTTGGTTCATTCAGTTTTCGTTGGCGTCGTCATATAGCCGTAAACCTACTTTTTTAGTGGAATTAAAAGCAGCCTTGTAGTTTAGTTTTTTAGGTAATTCTAGATAAGTAAAAAAAAAAATAACAATCCACAGGAAACAATTTATGGGTAAAGAAATGTGTACTCTGTGCTCATTTTATTATTTGTTAGTATTACGGTGGACTGTTTATTTGGTTGGTTAGATTTGTATAGAAAGGATAGTACATTTGCAATTGGAGGAAGATTTTAGAGGTTTAAAATTAAATTATTTGGTACGAGTCAAAATGAAAAATTATGAAAGTGTAAGTGCTTTATAGCGTTGGTGTAGGTATCTTAAATTATTGTTGACTTCAAGTCGACTGTCGTATTTCTTCGTTTTTGATGGTTATCTTGTTAGTTTTGCTTTAGAGTTTTACACTAGTACTGCCGTCTCTGTAAATTCGAAAGCTATTTTAGACGTAATTTATGACCCAGTGTTAAAAGTATAAATGTAGGTAATGCTTTTGGCATGTAATTGTAAAGACTATGTAGTATATTGTAGGTATAGGAATACTAATGTACCCGCCACTACTCTACGCCTTAAAGTCTATGTAGTATATTGTAGGTATACTTATGTACCCGCCACTACTCTGTGCCTATGCATTACTCAATATTATTGTTGTCTAAAGTTATGAGTTATGACGATATTAATTATATATTTTCTACATATCTACGGATTTGATGGTTTATTGATTGTCTGCTCACAAATTAGGCATGCATGACAAATGTTAGGGTCATTTTGTATTATGTAATCGTATTTTTTATTCCTTTGCTTCTCTACCTGCCCGACGGTGGTGGTGACATTCATACACTTGACAAACATACGAAAAAAAAAGCTTGGAACTTGGCTTTAATTATATTTGTATTGGTAATGGGCTGTTGGTATTTTGTTGTTATTGTCATTGTCATTGTTGTTTTTTGTTGTGTTACGCGAGAGTAATAATTTGTCGACGACGGTGACTGATATATCTTTTCCATCATTTATAAGTCTCTACCTGTGTCCGTCCGACCTGACTGACGGAGCAGAGATTACGGAATCTATTTATTAATGCTAGGTATATGGCCAGCCATTAGCCTTATAGTCATAAGAGAGTCACTTTTGTTACTTTTGTTGCTAATGCTACATAATATTATATGTTTGGTATAATAATAATATAATTGCATGTGTTTAATCATTGGTGAGGCGTGGTTGAGTACACGATGGAGTACAATAGTCAAATTTGTTTCGTTTGTATTCCTACAAATACGATTCGTGAATGTACTTACTAACTGGCGAAGATCTGTTTTTGTGTGTGCGTGTGTGTCTTGGTTTGGTTGCCTACTGTGCTTTCGTCTGTTGTTTTGGTTACTTTTCCTTGGTCTGCTCCCAATATAGGCATGGACATCGGTGAGGGAAGAAAGATAAAGACGGTGATGGTAGATAAAGTGTCGAAGGGTTTGTTGAAGAGTTGAAGAGGTCTTTGCCAAGTCTTTTATTCTGTCCGTCCGCTGTTTTCATTCTTGAGTATAATTCTGTAATACTTGCTCTAGTCATGTAAAAGTGAAGAACTTGGACAACCAGTCATCGTTTCGAGCTAATCAAGGAATAACCTTTACTCTATTCCTTTGTCCGGCTACAGACTCCAACAAAGATACTTATAACAAGTCTCAACAGTAATAATAACAACTACACAACAATCGCTATCGTTTAGCAACAATTAGTTGTTAGTTTTGATTAAAGTCTTGTATATTGTTTTTTTTCTCTAAATTTTGTGAAAGCATCAAGTACCTTGCTTTTTAAACATCAGCGATTGCATTTAAATGTCAACACAATTAGATTTGGATTGATTACCTAATAAGAGTCACCGTCAGAATACATTCATTTAATTTATTTGACATGTTTGTTACTTTACGTTATAAGAGCCTGTGTGTAATTTGTCTTTTAAGCCTTTTTGCACTTGTCGCGGTCATTTTTGTTGACGTTTGAAGTCTTGTGGCTTGCATCGAAGCAGATGCAATATAGGGCACTGCAATAATTATAATTACCTAGTTTAGTTATTGTTATTGACCAGTGTGCAGTTTCAGTGTAGTTGTCGTGCTCTTGGTGGTTCGGACTATGGAGTAGGGAAGTGGGCGATCTTTGCTTGTAGCAATGTTTAAATAGTTGTGTAAATTGTCATTTTTAATTTAAGCAGAGCGTCGTTTTTCGTTTTACCTTTTCGGCACATATACTTGAGTTCTGTAAGCCTTGCAAAACACTTGAGACTGAGTTGGATTTGGTTGGAGGAACTTTTAAACTTGTCTTCGTTGTGAATTGTGGACGTCGATTGTCGTCAATATTACATTATTACATTACTAAACACATGCGAGGATCGTATGTCTTCGTGGGCGTTGGTTTGACTTTGTCGTTCTGTGTCGCAGCAGGTCGCAGCTCACCTCTCCGCCTGTACATAGATCATGCATCGTTTTCGTTGTCAGTGTGTCACATATAATTAAAAATTATCATATAGACTTTCATCTTTGTGCTTATTATTCTGATTGGAGCATAATATTGAGACTGTGTCGTACCTGTCTGAGGCTGAAATATTGACTGTTTCCATTAAATTACGCCTGGATTTTGATAAATCAAACTTCATGACCGTATGACTTCAGATCTTCAGGTCAAAGCCTTAAAGTCAAATATATTATGTGTTTTGAACTTAAAATGTGGAGTTTTAGCTCGTAAAATTTCTTTATAGGCCTGGCCATATAGTAAATTAATAATGATATATAGCCCAAGCCGTAAGCCGTGGTTTTTACACTACTGATATTTATTGGTTTATGGTGTTAGTGTTTGTATTGGTATTGGGATGAGGAAGAAGAGCGAAGAACTGGATTGAAAGTAGGATTCGTTTAGGCTGTGTATATTATTCAAAAAGTACAAGTACAATTTGTAAAATACAAGGAAACGCTGTGGCATGGCTGAGCTGGATGTCTCTTTATGTGATCATGTTAATGTGTTAGTAGTTTTATAGTGTGAGTGAGGAGCGCGTGGAGTGAAATCTGAATCTCATTTCGGAAAAAATAACAAAAGCCAAAGGATGTGATGTCTTGAGTTTGTAAGTATTTCTTTAATGTGTGATCGTTAGTCCAAGTGGAAGTCAAGATCTCTCGGCCTCTCCTAGTTCTGGATTAACTACATTCATTATATAAAACATTAGAAGCTATAGTAGCCATTATGCTGGTGCCGGTACTGGTGTGTGTGGTAGTCTCATAAGGAAAACGAATGAGGCATTTAAACAACCACACCGTGGCTGTGCTCTGAAGAACTCAATTTCAAATTCAAGTGTACGACACAGTGTGCATTTTCCCTGAGGAATGTGAATGCATAGTCAATGAGGACTCAAGTCTGAATAGATCTGAATACTGAATATTTTTTGGCCCTTGTTCGATGTTCACACCATATGTATACCTGTATATATCTATGTTTGTGTGATACTGGATGTTCTCAGTGTTTGTATTGATATTAAGAAGTGAAGATCTGTGAAGATCGTGGACGTAGGAAGGGAGCAGAGCCAGCAGAATCCATGTTCACGTCCACCTGATCTGCTGATGCCTTCTTTGTTGTGAACATTTCTGTTTGTACGGCGCGAATGTCCAAATACGGGAAGTTGAGTGGTTTGTCCATTTGAAAAAAGGGGTTATGAACTCGTCGTCGTCTTCGTGTAGTAATAATGTTTATGAGATAGGTATATATTTCTTCTGAGATGAGGCAGTTATTCCATTTGTAACCTGGGTAAAGTGGTACAGTGGACTCTCGATATAGTGGCTTTTCACGGGACCTGAAAATTTTGGCCACTATAAAGTTAGGCCACTAATCATATAGTGGCCAAAAGCCACTACTCGTATAATGGCTGGCGGCCACTACTCATATAATGGCAAATGGCCACTACTCGTATAACAGTAAGGTGAAACACCCACTAGAAGTACAAAATTTCTTTCAATGAATACTTACTTACGTTGATTTTTACAACTGAGTTGCACGTGTAATGCCAGGCTGAACAAAACGTATTTGTTTTGCGTCAGCCTCGAGTATGAATATTTGTGCCGCGGAATTTGTGCCTTCAGTGTGGTGACATAGGTGGAGTGTATGGATCCTCAAAATCGATGGCCACTATAAAGGCAACGATATGCTTGGGAGTGTGGCTTAGCGGACGTTTTTCAGCCACCAGTATATCGAGGTTGCCACTAAATCGAAAGCCACTATATCGGCATATTTTACTATAGAAAGCATAGGGATTTTGACGGGAATTTTAAAATTCCCCACTACATCGAGGTTGCCACTATAGGGGTAGCCACTAAAACGAGAGTCCACTGTAATTGCTATTAGGAACCACAATACTCAGTACTGTCAGTACAGCATGAGCTTGTAGACCAAAGAATACATGTGAAACATTGAAATCTATATACAATAAATAAGAAAGACAAAATACGTGAACTTAAACGTTCTGTTCGTAGGTACTCTTTTTCTTTCGTGCTATATGTGGGAGCTGATTGAATTGAAAGTTAAAGAAATCCAAAGAAGTGAGGGATATTGAATTTTGTTCTATGATTTCGCCTTTACGGATAAGTTTTGACTTCTTTGATGTTGCTCGTGACGTTTACAAATTTAAGCTGTAAATTATAGATAGGTAGGTAGTTGTGTATATAGGTGTACTTTCCGGACAGAACTAGTAAAGGCGAACATAATCTACTTGGAAACTTTAAACTCGTGTGTACTCTTCCCTATTAGGTATGTAGTTTTATTTTGGACGCGGGCCGGTGAATCGCATGTATCAGTATTCAGTAGATCGGCACTTCACACAACGACAACACCTGCTCTGTAATGTTCCTGTGATGAGATGTGATTTGGTCCTATACATTATTGTAATGGTAATGGGGATAATCGTGAGACTTTACTATTACTTGGAAGAGCAGAAAAAAGGAGAAGAAAAAAATATTAATCGTCGTCGAATTTCAAATTCCAATTCGTATTCAATCACTTTAATGTAGAAGGTGAAGGAAAAGAAAGCAGCAGATTTGGTTGTTGGATTCGTCTCAGTTGGTTTATTGTCTGTACTCTCGTGTACAGTGCTCACTCAATATTAGTCGACATGCCGTGACTTGTGCGTTTTTCATCGGTTATTGTTACTGAACAGTATATACATACTCGTATGAAACTGAAAACAGTTTTCACTTGTGACTTGCCTATCTCTTAGTTTTGTACACGAGTAGAGTTAAAAAGGTCTAGTTCTGCGGAGTTGCGTTGGTGCTATTTGCTGTTACTGTTCCAAAGAGTGATCGTGATCATCGGATAATATAGAGACAGAAGCACATACAGAGTTGCATAAATTTTGGTGAGAATTTTATGATAGACCTTGCACAGTTGTCAGCGGTGCCTTCAGTTTGGCTTTCGAGCTGTCAGTCCTAGTCAGAGTGTTGCTGTGTCCAGAGGCTTGGAAATTTGGAACCAGCGTGCATAACAACAACAGGAAACAAAAATACTACTTCTACATAATATTATGCGCAATTAAATCACAAGAATCACAACACAAGCTTTTCTAATTAAAAAAAAGTAATAAATTAAATTTAAAGTTCCCCCCTGCGGTCTAGATTGAGTATCGTCTTACTGACATACAAAATCTGTAGCAGTATTTGCTTCGAAATCTAAGAATATTGCAGTGATAAGGAAAACGATATTGATTAGAAGACCACTTACGATAAGGATTACATTTACATTTGCGATTACGATAACGATTAGTCATGTTGTATATCGTTCAGCGACGAAGCTCGCCTCCCGCCCAAGTTCTTCCTCCACGACAAGCTCTCTCCTCACCACTTCTCATAAGAAGACAATACTTCAGTTCGGAGAAGCCACCAGTTCCAAATTTATATTCAAATCCGTCCTCCTCATTATCCCAAGCCCACCATCATCAACAACATCAGCACCAGGCCGTGACATCATGTAATTGTCATGGGAGCTCACCCTTCTACGAGCCGAATCATTATTGTGTCTGTATTGTTCTCGAGAGGGACGGCGGTGGGGGTGGTGGTGGGGACGAGATGGAGCAGGAACGTAACATAATTGACAGTGGTTGTGGCTCATCGTCATCCTCTGAAACGGATGATTCCCATATTCAAAAAAAGTGGTGGAAACTCCCAAATTTAAAACGAAGATCAGTTAATCTCAAGAAAATTAACCGGCCGATAAAGTATGTGGAAATCTGTGCGGATAATAATAACGCGGATGACTCCAATGATGCTCAAGATGAAGGAGATGAAGAAGAGGCGGTAGAGACGGACACAGAGACAGAGCAAGACTCAGAGGGGGAGTCAATGCTGCTCATGATAAGTCCGGATGAGAATGAGAAAGATGATGAAATCATTGTTTTGGACAGGAATTTAACGGAGCAACAGCAGCAGCAGCAACGAGAAGATAATAATAATTTTCCTTTCTTAAAAAATAGCAAAACCTGTCACAGGAACAGAAACTTGGCCCTCGATGAGAAAGCATTGACGGATTTAAGTTTAAAATGTGCTTCTCTGTCCTCCTCATCCTCTTCTTCAGTCAAGACTTCAGCTTCATCGTCGACCTCATCCGCATCGCCACCTTCTCGTCACAGTCCATCACATAGACTCTCGTCCCTTATAGAGCGAACCAATAGTTTGACTCATACTAATAATAATGGCTTGAGTCGAAATAGCTCCTCCATGAGCAGTGGAGAGGTGAATTCGAACACTTATAAAAACTACGAGGAGTCTGGTTGGGGTTGGAGGGGAGATAGTAGGAAAAAAGAATATCTGGAGGTTTCACGTAGGCGGGTACGGAAGGACTTTGAATTGTTGCTCTCATCTTATCTTGCATGCTATCATATATGTAGCACATTTGAATCGATCGTCACCAAGCAGCTAATAATAATAATATGTAGTAATACACATCGATAATGTTCGATTTTTTTTCAATTCCAAATTTCAATCCTCTTTTTATATGTGGCTATAATTATATGTATGTAGTATATATGTGTTACTACTCTTCACCTATACACATATAATTAATGATGGTATTTATCTTTATTATGTAAATATATTTTAGCGAGCTGATGGGAGTTGAGGTTGAAAGAGTTAAAGTTGATGATATGAGTTGGCAATGGAAGTGCAAAGTATTGACGATACTAACGATAGGCGATGTACACGTAGACTGTTATGGATATGGAAATGGTCCTGGTGTTCGATATATTTCTCTATTATCTTGTGGGTCTTTTGGTCTTAGGCAGGCTCTGCATTTGTCTTGGTTAATGGTTGGTGTGGATGTAAATATTATGGAAATGTTCATCACTTTTGACAAACTATGTATGCGTCTTAACGTGAGCGGAGTGTGTGTGGTGGTGCCCTTTGAATATATTTTTTTAGGTAATCTTTATTTGTGTGAGTAGGTAGACAGTAGACAGGTATTAATGGAAAAAGGGAAAAGGAGCGTAATCCTCAAGGTGATTTGTTACTCACTCTGTCTTTGGACTCTGACGCTTATTGCTATTACATTAGAGAGAGGAGCATGAATCTTAATCTTATCGTAACAAAGAGCTAGTCTGCCGAGTAGTGTAGTGTGTAATTGTGAACGTTCGAGTAAATCTAGAGAAAAAGAAGATCTTCAAACTCGATTTTAAAAGGAATTCACAATCTATTTTATATTGTGGATTGGGAATATAAATTGATTTGTTTCCTTGTATTTTGAAAAAAAAAATCTAATCTAAGTGAGAATCCGGTAGTGACGAAGTCAGTAAGATCTCTTTATAAATCTAAATTACGGATACTTATCACGGTAGTTGTTGACGTGTGTGGGGAAGACGGGACAAAAGTATATTTAGATATCTGTTGAAGTATATACCTATCTACTTGTCTACCTACTCACCCATCTTGTCTTTGTTCTGGGTTCTTGGACTTTGAATGAGTTTGATTGAAGTCTCATTTATTAATATCAAAAGTTGAACTTGGATAATCTTGAGGTAATGAAAGGACAGACACAGGAGGAAAAAAAATTGTTTAGAAGGGAATATAATTAACATACAATTGAAATTGAAATGCACTACTTTTATATTGTCTATAAATATTATGTAGGTACCTATATATTTATTCCGTTAATCCGTATCAGTCGATCGGTATATACACATACATATAGCATACAATTATAATCATTACAAGGTAGTGACTTATAATTTATTGAAATGAATTACTAGGTTTGTGAGGCATCCTATTATATTGTTTGGCTGTTTGTAGGAACAGTGACGTCCGCTCAAAGTTGTGTTATTATATATTGCTCTGCACTATAGTGTCATATGGGTTGGCTGGATGGATGTTAAAGTTTTCAAAAAATAGGCTTGAAGGTGGAGATATATAACTAACTTTGTATAAGTGAATTTGATTCTTGTGGATTCAATAAGGCAGTCATCATCAGTGATGTCGTTGGTGTTTATGTTTTGGTAATCAAATCATTGACCATTGAAAAGTGTACATTCATTAATAATTCATATTTTAATTATATTGCGCACATCTCATAAAGTCAGTGGTTGTCGCTGTTGACAAGTAACACCTCTGCAGATAAAGCAAAATTGTGAGTTTTTGTCGTCATGAGAATTGCATATATGTAGTAAGATCTATAATTACGTGAATGGGAAAAGTGCATACAATTATTACAATGTTTTTACCACCCATTTATATATAAGTCGTGAAGTCTCAATAATAATGATTATAATTTATGTGGGTAGATTTTCCTGTCACATTACTACGTTCATCAAGCAATACATACGTAGATTTATTTGGAATTTCAGGAAGGGAATGACAGTGTGCTGGGTATGATAGTGATAATGGTCATTGGTTGCATTTCGGCATTGGTCAATAAAAAAAATGCATGTATGTATGTATAACTACTGATATCTTTAGAACTTATTTTTGAGCAATTAGAGATTTAGATTACCAATTTTTTGTTTATGTTTAGGAGTTAACAATGAATGTAGTAGTACTATAGAGGAAACCAAAAATAAATCTAACGTAGTGTCGAGTGTGCAGTCTGCGCAAAATTAGGATTTAAAATAACACGATTATTATTGAGTGAACATAAACAAAGCAACAGCTAATTAAAGTACCTACCTAAATGTAAAAACAAATTGGAGGTAGCTATATTTTAAAATGCAGTTTATGTGTGAGTATATTATGTAGTTGCCAGCAGATAATATTTTATCTGAACTTATTTTAATGAGAATTTAGATTTTTAACGATTATGATTCCTTAATATTTGTTTTTGTTATTTTTCTTCTATTGGTTTTTTTTAAATTTAACTTCCTTGTTTTTTAATCCCCAAAATCCAAAATAATCAACTTACAAGCACAAATTAAGTACAGTGCGTAGTGTTTTATCTTGTATAGTTTTAATGAAAGTTAGATATTTATTTTTCGTTTCTTCCTTTACAAGTTTTTAGTTTAGTTAACTTTACTTTACTTTTTTTTTTACCTTATACCTTACCCATACCTTTCCGTACTTACGTTATGGTTTGATATTATTATTGATCTGATGATATCGAAATCTGATCTGAGGTGTTGGTCTGGCTGTAATTGTTAAACTGTAGAATGTGATGAGGGAGTTCGAATTCCTGGGAAGGTCAGAGGTGTTTGAAATAATTGGAGATGATGATGAGGAGGACACTCACACTGACACTGTGGATGGTGATGCATTGACTATGAATGGTGGTGGGAGCCCTTCTTCCTCGTATGAGCCATTTGTTGACTACCCTGACGATGAGGCAGAGGAGGTATTTTTTGTCCAAAACAAATCATCTTCTTCTTCTATTTCTTCTTCTTCTTCTTACTGTCAGCTCAATCTAAATCTTATCTTACAGTATCAGTATCTGTTTCACATGAAAAAAAAATATTTCCTTGTCCGTCGCTCTCATTATTATCTCTCGTACGTTAGTACCTGACGTACGGTTTATTGCCTTTTGTTTGAACGTGTGAATTACTCGTATGTTTAATGTTATGTGTGTGTATTATTATACATTATGAATTGACAATTGCCTTCCTTGTGTGACCAGAACGAGCTTCAGATTGTATGACTTTGATCTTGGTGGTAAATGTAAATATAATAGAGGAAACAGGATAATAATTTTACATATTATGGATGTTTATCTGTTTGGTTTTTATTAAATTTAAACTTGAAATAATACCAGACTAACACTTTGCACATTTTGCACATTTTTTTGGAGTTAACCACAATCTCAGGCAGGCCAGATATAGAGTTAATGTACATAGTGCAAAGGGTTGATTACTTATTATTACTTTTTAATATTCACATTAATCACACTTCCATGTTTAAATTGTAAGTTACGTAGAGCGTATGAACTTGTAGGTTCAATGTCTATTTGTATAATACTTATCTATGACCATGAGGCTACCGTTTAAAATGTTGGATTGCCATGAATCTGACATTTATACTGCAGATAGTGTAAATATTTAGCATGTAAATTACTTTCCTGTGACTTGTCTGTTATTGTCTATTATTGAGGTTCTTCCTTTGGAGATTTGAGATTCACTCATAGGCTCACTCAGCAGTTGGGGTCAATTAATGAATGTATTGTATTAAGCACTGAGTGAGTGTATCAGGAGCTTGTTGCTGTAATTTGTGAATTATTATTAACCGTTAATCCCTTTGTCTGAGGGCAGAAACTGTGTAAAGAGATCTTGTCAGCCTCAGTTATTTATTACATTAATATCAGTAATGAGCAAAGTTTTCTTTACTTAATTATTGTATCTTTGTTTCCCTATAGTCATGAGAATTATTACAATTTACTGTAATTAAAGGCATTTCAAAAGGGATACTACTACCTATATGAGCTGAAATCGCTGGCTCTACTGTGCAGTACAGACACAGTGTATATCTCTGCACGTACTGTCTATAATGAAAATGCCGATTACAATCCTTATTTTTTTAATTTTTTTTTGGTGAGGGGAAAAGAAATTAGCTTCTCTTTCTGAGTTTCTGAGCTTGTAGTGTGATTAATCTCTTGGCAAGTATTAATTGAGTTGTACAGAACAGTCTACAGTACACAGAAGAGTTTACAGTGCAACACATCAGTATAGTGTTTTAATTTAGATTTAACCGAGTTAACGCGGCTTTACTACTTCACTTATTTTTTGAAAAATGGTTGGATTGTTCAGTTGGCTAAATGTTCAGTTTTCATTTTCAAAGGTGAGGAATACATAATTAGTCAGTTTGAACACATAGTATTGCAGCTTTTATCGTTAAATGTTAAATTGAAACAAATTGAAATTAGGTACATCATTTTTTGCCTTTTGTAAATGAAAGTGTATGTTATACTTTAGTTTTGTTCGCGTTTTGAGATGTATTTAAAAAAACTCAGATAGAAATTAAAAGGAGAAATTAATGGTGTGAAATTGTGTAAATTGCCTTTGGCCTGTGTAGAATTAATCTTCTAATTTAAAAAAAACTAAATCACTAATGCGAATAAAGCGTTCGCGTATCTTTTTTCCTTTAGTTTAACCGTACCCGTATGTAGAAGTTGTTATTTTTGCTTGCCTTGCCTTGGCTTTGACTTGACTTGTTTTTTTGTGTGAAAAGTGTAACTTTGGTTTGAATTTGAATGCATTTCGTATTCGTGAAATCGGATCTAAAATGCGTGAAGAGCATCAACAGTTTGGAACTATCGCATTCATCGCCAATGGCCAATATGGTAATGGTGTTGATGCTCAGACAAAAACATGTTTCATTTTGTTGGATGGTCAAGTCTGTTTAATTAGAGAGTTCTGCTCCCTCATTCTCGTGTGTGGTTTGGAGTGGCTGAAAGAGATTCGCTTTTGAGTAGTAATTATTTAATTAAACTCTAATATCTATCAGTTGGTGGTTGTAAATAGCATTGTGTGCGCGCTCTTAACCAGAAGCTCCTCCGTCAGTGGAAATGGGATTTTCTTGTTACCTATTTACTAAAAAGTATTTCTGCACCTTGCGGTAGATTGTATTTGAAAAAAAAAATACGTATTCGGTATGCATTTTGGAAAAGAAAGATTTAAAATGTGTTAAATATAATGTCTGGATTAATTCTGGACTCAAAAATTTAAATAGTTGCTAAATTAAATACTCATATTAATTGAGACTTCAGTTGAAATTTGACTATTAAAAGTAAATAGAAAAATCTCGAGTATCAGTGTTTTAGTGTTACTATGCACTTTTTGGATTATGTATAGAGAAAATTGTAAAATTTAAAGTCCCATTTGTCATTGAAGTGTATAGACTACAATTATAAATGTGAATTAACAAATTGGCCAAGGTGTAGTATATAGAGTTGTTTATGTTGTGGAGGAGACATGTGCTTTAATCTTACTTAAACAAAATAATATATGTTAGTAGTTCTCGTTATCGTTGTACGTTCTGTCTGTCCTGGTAAATCTCATGCGGACAAAGAAAACATTGTGAAGATGTGGAAAAGGCACTTAAGATAGTCCTTGGATATGACATGGACATTGTAGTTGTTTTTTTTAATGTGTTTTGAAAATGTGACTATGAATAATGCATGTGGCTGTTGCTGTGCTCATGATGATTGCTGAGTGTTTCAAATATGTTTTTCTTGTCTTTTTTTGCGTGGTTTATGAAGACGCCTCCGTATGAAGAGCTGCCCCCTCCACCACCACCAAGAGTTCCGGAACAGTTCAGGGATCGAGACTCAGCTTATGAGTCACGGAGAGCATCCCAATTCACAGGGATGACTTTTGATAATTTTAGACTCATCAGTGTCTTGGGCAGAGGGCATTTTGGGAAGGTAATGTATAAATATAATTATATTCCATTTTTAATGTTTTTTTAACATCCCACATGGACACTGCAATAATAAGTGCAATGGTCTACTCTACTTAAATGGACATGTTACATGAAGCAGTTGTTTTTTTACCTTTGTAGATAAATCATTTTGTGCCTATAGTACTTTATTATTTATGCTCTGTTTACACTTGGCAGGTGATTTTGGGACAGTACAAAAATACAGGAGAGTATTTTGCTTTAAAAGCACTCAAGAAAGGTGATATAATTTCTCGTGAGGAAGTTGAATCTTTGTTGGCGGAGAAGAGGATTTTTGAAGTTGCAAACTCAGTTCGACATCCATTCTTAGTGAATCTGTTCTCATGTTTTCAAACAGAAGCTCATGTAATTTTTGTAATGGAGTATGCCGCTGGAGGAGATTTGATGATGCATATCCATGCAGATGTTTTCACCGAGGAGAGAGCAGTTTTCTATGCGGCATGTGTGACATTGGGCATGCAATTTCTTCATGAGAATAAAATTATATATCGTGATTTGAAACTTGACAATTTACTTTTGGACACGGACGGATATGTCAAAATGGCGGATTTTGGACTGTGTAAAGAAGGGATTGGATTTGGTGACCGAACCAATACTTTCTGTGGCACTCCAGGTGCGTGAATGTCTCGCTTTAAAATTAAATGATGAAATATCGCTTATCGCTTTATGACGTGCCTCACTAAGCCTATACTTAAATTTATTTTGTAGGATTTTCGCAATGCGGTATAAGAACCTAATTAATATGATTTTATTTTGATTCTTGTAGAATTCTTAGCCCCTGAAGTATTGACTGAGCCCACGTATACTCGAGCTGTGGATTGGTGGGGACTAGGTGTTCTTATATATGAAATGTTAGTCGGGGAATCGCCATTCCCAGGTGACGATGAAGAAGAAGTTTTTGATGCCATCGTTTACGAAGAAGTCCGATATCCACGTTCGCTTTCATTAGAAGCCATTGCCATAATGAGAAGGTAAGTTTCGTGTTCTGAAAATTATGGGGGATTATGATTATTATTAGTTGTGGTTTACTATACTCATAATTGACTTTCATTGTCGTAATGATTTCTATTTATTTCGGCTTTAATCGGCTTAATTAAATTTAGTTAGCTCTTCGTAATGCTAGTCATATAATAATAATAATAATTTTATTCATTGAGTCGATTTGGCGTCAGCCCATACAACATTGTTAGGTTTTTACAAAGTGGTCATTTACAATTTGATCAAAGATCAAATGATCCTTGGTAATTTAAATCTAATATCGGTAAGGTGCTAGTCATATACTTGTACCTTTTGAACTAGATAAATTAGAAGCTTATAAGAATTGTTTAATATCTGCTAAGATTAAGTGTATCCCTTACGTTCCGCTGAAAATGGCGAATTTAATCCATTTTTGGCTTTTAGTTAAGGGGAAATAAATTCCACTCTTACTGAGCTTGACTAGAGCATACTTATCTCATGGCAAGTATCAATTGAGTTGTACACTTGAAAACTGGGATAGTTTAGCGTATCTAATTAATATTCCATATCACAATAAATACCCTTCTCATTTTAACGACCTTTTAACTGTCGGTTGTCTTGTTTGTACTATCATATATCAGTCAAATTTATTATACCTGTTTGACGTCCCTAATTAATCTATTGTCTCGTATCAGAATATCGATTTCCTGTTCCTGAGCTGCTACTTAGTTAGTAGGATCTGCTTGATCTCATATACTAATACTGCGCTACTATGGAGCCTGATCCTATTCCCTGTGGTTTTCTGGGTTTATTATGCATAACTGGAAATTTATTTTTTTTTTAATTCTAGGCTCCTGAGAAAGAATCCAGAGAGGCGTTTAGGATCTTCTGAGAGAGACGCTGAAGATGTTAAAAAGCAAGCATTTTTCCGTAATATAAATTGGGATGATTTACTAGCTCGTAAAGTAAAACCACCGTTTGTGCCGACGGTGAAAAGTTTAGAAGATGTCTCAAATTTTGATGAAGAATTTACATCAGAAAAAGCTGTGTTAACACCACCTAAAGAGCCTTATCCTTTGACAGAAACACACCATGCGTTATTCAAAGATTTTAATTACATGGCCGACTGGTGCTGAGGATGCTTCGTAACCAACCGAACTTGACTGATTATTATTTTTTTACAAAAAAATCAAGACGAGTGTGTAGAGAGGGGCAGCTTTAGCTGAAATAATCATTTAATAAAAAGGAATAGATGAAAAAATAGTTCATATCATAACGTTACAGCTCAATAGAAGTCAAAAAAAGATGTTAGAAAATGTTTTGTTCGCAGCTCTACTTAAATTTAGATGTAACCGTAATGTAATGATCATGTCATATTGTGGAGTGTCAGTGTGTGACGCTTTTAAATTTCTTTTGAGTAATGTCCAGGATCGAATGAAGGAGTGATGTACGCTGATAGTAATTATAGCTCTTTAGTCTCTGTCTTCTATCTAAAAGTAAAAATGTAGCTGATTATGTATAATTACAATTTTAAAATTAGCCCAAGGAAGGATAAATAACTTTTTTTTCTCGCTATAGCTTTTTTATCCAGCACCTTGCCCCCATCATTCGAATTCCTTTAAACTTGTAATGATAATGTACGTGACAGAGGAAGACTAGATGTAAATTCCTATTTAGTAAGTATAATAAAAGGGTGCAGTTCGAGTGTTCGAGTTGGAGCTCGCAAAGCCCAAAATATTGTTGTCTCATGAAGACGCCATGTTCAGACGAGCTCAACGTTATGTTTTGAATTAAAATTCTGATGTACTGTGTAAAGTATGTGGGTTGCATTTAATATTAATGTAACCATTTTAGTATGTTGTGTTGACACGATAGTAATTTCCTATTGTATAAGAACTAAGAAGTATTCATTTGTAATAACAATGCATGTTGGACGTGTAAAATGGTAATTTTATTTCCGTAGCATTTTATTCACTTTTCGATTTCGAATAAATTCATTTTTAAAAGTAAGAACATGAAAGCAATAAAGTAAAAGTAAGGTATGTTTTCTCTCGTCCTTTGTATGTGACAATAATAAAAAAAAAATGAAAGTATTATATAATAATCTGTCTCAGTAATCTCTGTGGAACAAGCATTTCACCTAAGACGTGACATAACATTATTTGAATTTGACTTGACGACTATGTTCAGAATTTATATGACCTTTACAATGACGACGCAGTTACCACAACCACGATGTTTGGATATTGTGATACAATTCCAAACTTTCCCATGCCAAGTGCCTTGCCCCGTGAGCGTTCATTTCCTAGAGTCGTGTACATTTTGTTCATAATCAACCGTCCTTTGGTGACCAGAACTTAAGAGTAACTTTTTATCACATCTAAATCTGTAAAGGATTGCTATTTGCAACTTTACAATTAAAGTGTGTTGTTCATTTTTAACATTATATATATTTAAGAAATAAACTATTAATATTATAGTGCCTACGTCAGCATGGGACATTCAAATAAAATATTACAATTTACAATCCAATCAATAATAATTTTTTCCGTAGACTTTTGACTTTTGCCTATGCCTATATAATTAGAAAATTTTCCAATTGGAATTTCGCACTGAAAATGATAGATACGCCAATCTATACCTACGCAATGTAATTACATAATTTAATTTAATCCTAATCGTAGAGACCTTACATTATGAACTTTTGAAGCTTACTTATTTTTACTACTACCACCTATCACTTACTTACCTTACCATACTAATCAAATCAAGAATGAAGATTGAGCAGCACCGAACATCATTCTTGAAGTTTTTATTTGTATGATTGAGCCAATTAAAATAAGAATTTATTATTGATATAAAAAACATATTATCGTCAATCGTGTACTACCATGTATTCAAAGCAATTTATAAAGTTTAAACATTAAAACGTAAAAATTGACCCAGTGATCAATAAGCAATTAATTAGGTATATATAATTTAATAAATTATTTAATCATCAAACTAAATTTTTCAACCTGTCATCACATCATCTTATATAAGAAATTTAATACAGTTGGAAAAGGAGACGACTTTTTAGTAATTGATAAAATAATATTTTGTAGACTAGACAATCACAACCATAACCATTCTTTTCTCCAATGAATGAAACAATTTCGAATTAAACACCTAGCCATATGATGACCATAACTACAACTACATGACTACTGAAAAATATATAAAATATGTGTAGTAATTAATTTTAATGTAAAATGTGCTGTTGAATAATGTAAAATTATAATTAACAAATTTCCACTGAAGGAAATAAAACCGATACAGAGTAAGAGAGAAAAAAGGATTGTCTGTAAGCTAATATTTAATGTTCTGCTCGATGAAATTGTGAAATGTACACAAACGAGTATAATTGTTAACGATGACGGTAACATAGCTTCATAGCTACTTTTATTGTAAAATTAATAGTGCAAAATGTCGTAATAGTTATTTCGACTCATTAAAAACTTGATTTGTTTATTTAATAAAATCAATTTTTATCCACTTCATTTTGCCTCCAATTTTTTCCATGCGAATACACACAAGGTTGGAAATCGGAAGAATAAATATAAACGCTTGTGGTTGCATGCCGTTGCCGTTGTTATTAATTATTAGGTTCTATATTCGACCGTCGCTGGTGTATCAGATTGCTTTAGGCTCTAGACCGATACCTGCAACCTGCCGTATTAAATAAAGTTTGAGAATTTACATTTCCCGCCAAATATGAAACTTTAAATTTTGACGACTTACTTACTGGATGTATGTAAGAAGTTCAGCCATACAACTCAAAAAGAAATCAATATTAGAAAATTAGAATTCAACAAAGTATAAAGATTAATTCAAGGTTCAGGCGTTTTTGAAAAAAACATCGTATACAGTACTTTTGAAAACCCAAAGATGACCCGGATTTCAATTTTGGCTGAATTGCATTTTTTTAAAAGAGCTCCGAAATGATCTATCACAACTTTTTTATCAACGATTTCCACATATTGTTAAATTATGCATAATTTCAGGTATAATGTTAACTCACAAATATTATGAAATTGCTTAACATAATGCAAAAAATCCGTATAGCAGACTATATGTAAGCAATGATTGAAAAACTGTAGAAAAAGATGCCGTGGATGCCGATGCTAGAAATGACAAATTGAAAGTGCTATACTCATCCATAAGAATAAATATGTGTAGGAATAATTCAGTTTTTCATATTTTTGTATCACATAAAATCATCATCATTTATTTTTACGTAACGGCCATTCACATTGCATTAATTATACACATTTTAAACTTTATCATGTTTAGTGTTGGACTGCAGTTTGTAGTAATTGTAATCTTAATGCAAATTTTGTAAGCCCTAAAATAATTCGTTTCCAACTATTTAATATTACATAATTAATATATGTACACATTTAATAATTATATTTTAGAATGACGTAGATGCATGTTTGCAATATTATATTGGAGGTACGCATCATACTATGTAGACCACAACTCTTTCCAAACGGGCAACACTTAGAAGACTGATCCATTGCCATGTCAGTAGTACATTTTTACACAAGCATTTTTTAAGTATAGGTAAGTATATAGATAGCTAATTTTCAATGTTACTGTATCTCTATGGGATCTCCGATCTCAGATCAGAGCAACAAGAAGCGATAATTAATTATTTGTAGGAGTGCTTCAATCACACACTACATTTAAGCACAATGACACGGGAATAATATTTTTAATTATATACTATACTATAATTAGATTATTAGATAATTAATTCTTTCGTTCAAGTTTGCGTTCACTCAATAGAATATTTTATTTGCGTGGGTAAAATTTCAATTTCAATTTAATTTTGATTTAGCTAAAATTTTTTAAATCCAGCTCAGAGAAAACTGCAAGCAGTTCCTTGGGTACGTGTTATCTACATTATTAAATAGGTTCTCGAATATATTCGTATAGGATTTTGTAATTTTTGAATTACCATCTTTTGATGTATCTCTGTAATTTGTCAACGTTAAGGAAAGCACGCTTCTATATTATTGAGATATCTAATAAAATTATGATTACGAACATCATAATCATATATATTATCAATATCTGTATAGTTAGTAGTTCATACATTCTTCCGCTCATAAAATTCTCTTGCCCTATCAACACAGACAGGTGTTTGAGGATCGTCGAAGAAGTACTTATTCAATAAATTACTTGATCGCGATATCCAGGTACGTTTGTGACTCCTGCAATCCAACAGATATGCAGCATCATGTTTCTTTGCCCAACTAACTATAGTATAATATAGAATTAACCGCAATCCCTAGGATTCTGTTTTATGTTATGTACGTAAGTAAGTAGTAAGTAACAAATATAATTCAAGTTTTCTTTTTTCTTTAAAAAAAATCAAATCTTGAATTAAATAGAAATCTATTGTATTATGTGATTTCTACCTACATTTATTTTGTATGTTAATGTACCTAGGTATGTATGTAAGTAGGTGCGGCTGTAACTGTGTAATGTTTCAATTTCAAAATTTCATTCCCCACGTGCCCCCCAGTTCATAAATACTATTTGGGATAATACAACTATACACACATGAATTGGTTCCTATACTTTAAACTGCGTACAATTATATATAATATAGTTGCTTTTAAGTTTATAATGGAAGATTTTGGATAGTGAACTGGGTTTTAAAATGTATTTGGGTTCAATATTTCAAATGTGAACGTTGTAATGGTTCCAGTAGTTTCAATAGTTATAAAGTGACGGTATACCGATACTTGTAATTTTTTATCTGAATTTTTTGGCTGTTAAAGTCCGTTTTAATTTTTACAGCTTTACAATCGGATATACAGCGGGTAGTGCACTGCAGTATATGAATAGTCAATTCATAATTTACACGCCTCCGGTAAAAAAGACTTGTAGATTCAGATATTGGAATTTGGAATCCAACAGTTTTAAAAATTAAAAATGCAAATAATAATAATGAAAATAAGATGGAGGTAAAAGTATGTCGTAGGTATATATGGATATATGGTATTTTGTGCATTGTAGAAAACAAATAGAGATTGTGAAGTGTCTTCATAGAGAAATTACAAGGAAGTAGGCGGAAGGAGTAATGAAATAATGACATTGAAATGGAAAATTGGATGAAAATCAAAATGCAAATTAAAAATAAACGAAAAATAAAAAAATGAACGAAAACAAAAAAAAATGCAAACGAAAAGCGGAGGACTTATACAGAAATAGACCACGGAAATTTAATTCTCATTCGTTTCCACTGTAAATCCAGTTACGTTATAATTATTATAATATAATATAGTTTCTATATATTTATATATATGTGTATATCAGTATTACCATCATTTTATATATATTACATTCTATGTACATACAATACACGACGACGCTTATATAGTTTTCTTTTGAACAAATCGAGACATATATTCACTTGGATTCTCACGTGTTTATAGCTTTATAGTACTACTAGCATTATAATAACACTAATTAATATTTGTATAGTTACTTATACAGAACACTCACTCTCTACGGTTTTGTATATATATATTCTATTACACAGCATTATAAACTACTAAAGACATCGACACATCATCTATCAGATTCTGTACCTGTACACACAATGATTTTACAAAGAAAATAACAGAATTTGAAGCAAGGCGATATAATTACTACCGATAAAACTATAACGTGTATACTAATCATTGAAGTTGAATATCTGACAGAATAACAGAAATACTACTTAACACTGCTTCAGAATTAAAAAGAAATTAAATTTTTTAAACAGGCATATTGAAAATGATACGTGATACGGGAAGAAATTAAGTACACTATGAAGATGATACTGAAGGACGACTTAGGATTCATAACATGGAGACGAAAATAATTATTATTCTTTTTACAAAAACTTAAATTTTAAAATTATTACAACCCTTACAAGTTTTCTACAAATAGAACCGAGACGATAACGATTATCAATGTCAACTGATTGCTTGTGGTAAATTGTATATGCTAAAATTTAGTAGTAGTAGTGATTGCCACAGTATTTAATTCATTGTAAATAATAGATTTAAAACTATCAGATCCTGTATACAATTAGTACTGATATGTTGTATCTAAGTATGTACCTAGGTAGGAAGGTACTTCTATTAATAAGCTTAAGCTAAAGTATAGCAAATCCAAAAGGAACGAATTAGCTGTCAAATTTTGCTGTCTAAGTAGATGTTTAGATAGACTTACAGTTTACACACGAGAGTATGAAGGTTTCTTTGTGTGATATAATAATAGTATATAATAATTAAATTCACATTGGCTGAGTCTGAATTAGGTACATGTCGCAATATTAATATTTCATTCCACTTTCCATAATAAACAATAATAATTGTAGTCATTGCTCCTGCAAATGATTATACATATTATTACACTAATCGTAAAGTTATTATACTAAATTATACTGGGGTTCAAAAATATTTTTTTTAGTAAATTCTTTCAAAATTCAAATTCACATGGTCATTCAAAATGGTTTATGAAGAGATTGTCTCTGACTCTTTCAAAAAAATGTCAAATTCGAATTTCGTTTTCTTTTATATAGTGTATGTATTATGTATACTATCATATACTATATGTACTGACAAAAATGGTAATTTTGATTTTGAATAAATACTGTGAAACTATAATGGTAAGTCGATCCAATCCCTATACATCTCATCTCTGATATATTAACATTAAATTTTGGTGTGTGCATCCTTTTTTTTAATGGTAATATATTATAGTATTTATTGTGCTCTCGTTCCGTTCGTCGCTGTCTAACCAATAACAACATTCAACCTAGAAAATATGTATGCGAGCGCAACTGACACGACACTTCATGTAATTACTAATTATATTTAATCAATCGTAATATTTATGGTTATAATATATATTATATAAGTGCTCTATCTTTTTCACAAACATGCAAACAACTGCCATCTAAAAATCACAAATGGAATGTCGACCATTTCACTGCTCCATACAGACACACACAATTTTAAAATAGCGTTACCTTATATTGTTACACAGATACAATTTTACAACTATATGTTTTTTAAACCAATTTATTACATAAATAATTATCATTAATTATAGTTTACACTAACACACAATTATATTAATAGTTTTGCAAGATTTAATTTTGGAATCGTGCCGAAGAAGCGTGCCGGGACAAATCTTCAAGCTAGAGCGGGTAAATTAAATTGTAAGGATTGTTTTCTTTAAACTGTTTAACTGTTTGCGTACTAGGTCGTTACCGTTAAAATTGATTTCCTCTCCACACACTATATTGCATACACTTGAACGATCGTCACTGCAAATTACATGTATTTTATTTACAATTTACAGAAGCTATAACGACTGTCTTTCCGACTCCGATACAACAGATGAATAACACTGTTCAAAACGGCGAAGGCAAACGAAAAATTGACTACGATAGTGTAAACTGTACCGAAAGAATATAGAGAAGAAAAGAAAGATTATGTTTAAAGTCAAGAAATCTATAGATACTTCGCCATGTTACGTTTGAAAATAAATAAAAATTCTCGTCAAGGTTTGCAAGTTAACGTTAACAGGAGTTAACTAATGAATATAATTCAAATATACAGAAGAAAACGAAGGTGTTTGAAGACAATACAACGGAAGAATTACTAAATGATTGAAAATATACAAGTAGTTTTACTGACGGGAATTCTACATGGAATACACGAGGTACTAAATTCATGGAAATGGAAAATGAATACAGATAGACTATAGATAAGAAAACAAGGAAGGCATGAAATGTGTAAATTACAATTTACAAGTTTGAATTTCATCTTTAAGTCTAAGGGACAGTACGATCTTGCTCTTGATTGGTTAGATACTACTGATACGCATGTGTTAATGTTGTGATTTTAAGGGTATATAGCATAATTTTGCCTTTTAAAACACTGCACTGACTGTGATATTAGTATTAATTTCTTCAAATTGTATACAGCACTTACATGATATACTACACATTCTTACATCAGTAGTTTTTGTGTATTTTGTGTATACATAGGGAATTATAATTTTCAAATTTTACATTTTAATTTTTTCATGAACATAGTAACTCTTGTAATTTGACGTTCTTATTGTGTGCCTATATCTTGTTATATAATACACATTTACCTCACACATGACATGACAAATACTAAACTACTCGCTTGTTTTTTAAACTACACTTATACAGCATGGCAATGGCACTACTATACATACACCTACATCGAAAATACATACTTCACAACTTCAGACGCACGAGATAGTAAGAGTAAAATCTTAGGATTATTAATTAATTATTAATAAAGTACCTATATGTTTCTTGTTTCATGCATAATAGAAAACTAGTCAATATATTATTTCTCTCTTGTTTCTCTGTCTTTACATCGACTTCGAGATGTAGCCTCATCGTCATTCTACATGTAGCCAAAGCCATCTTCTCTTTTTTTTAAATATATATTATAATTACATATATATTTTTACTATAAATATATTTATGTATATAGCGCTGGTTATATTTTATTATACAAACATTATACTTTAGAACGTGATTCATCACTACAAAATCTACATCTATTTCATTAATTATAAGTGTAATCATTAAATCCTTATACCTACATCTTAAACTATATTGTATAATATTTTGATGTAGATTATTTTTATAATTATTTTTATATTCTACCGAGACCATCTACAACGTCCTACACAAAACACCACACCACATCATATGACAGAGACACAAAATCCCCCGATCAGTTCCATCCCCCCGCGACAACAACTGATCTTCTCTGTGGTTCCATTTTTTTTAGCGTCTTCGTTCAAACTATACCGAATGTCGATTGTGTATTTATATATTTGATTTGAACGATACTATATTCAATTAGTTGTTGTTACGTAACATACATATATGACCGAAGACGAGACGATAACGATTATATAACGATATACACTGCAGCTGAAACAATATCACTTAGAAATGGTTCTCAATCATTCCCACACACGTCATACATCATTATTAGTAATAGTATAGTGTTAGCATTTGAATCAGTAATCATTCTACTCTCACGATCAGTATAGTAAAGTAAAGCTAAAGCTATTTACAATAATAATATTACAACGTTTAACTTGTGGACACAATAAAGATATATAATAGTAGTAGTAGTAATAATAATAATAATGATAATAGAATTATGAGAAATAACATATAACTAATAATATAATATATATTTATTTTATATAACGTTTAAACTATTTTGTATAATTACATTTTTATAACCTATAATATTCTGTACACGCAGCAGGTTGCGATTCATCTATAATAATATTTTCTTATTTAATTAATCGCGAGAACAAGAGTTTCGGTTTTCAAAATCTAACGAGCTAACGAATAAGTGACGCTCACGAAGTAACTGTAAATTTCACATTTCACCATATTATGTAACAGATAACTAATTGTAATTAATATATGTTATATATTTAATGGTTCTGGTTTACTGTATATAATTGATTATACTATAGAATAATGATTATTTAAATTTTTTAGTATATTTTAAATAACTCGGTAAGAATTTTAACTTGTGTGTTGAGAGGACGGCTCAAAAAACTTATGTATCATCAAAAGATTTTAACTTTTAACACATATTACTTTCTCAATTTTTGAAATTTCCCACGCGTTACCATAACCCTTGACTACAATTTTTAAAGAACAATAATTACAATAATTACGATAGTCGTGCCATATAAACCTGAAACCTCAAACCAGAATATCTCAATATTACAATTTAAATACAATACATTCGAAACGTGTCTCTCTCTCTCGTCTCCTGGCTGTAGCTCTGGTACTGGTAATGGTAATAGTGATGCTTGAACTTTTGTGTCAAAATCTTGTAACAGATCCATTTTACAGTTTTTTTTAAAAATTTTATTTATTCTAATATAAACTACACGTAAATATTTTTTTAGTTGTAATAATTATAATAGCTTACAATTGTTTTTTTTTGCAACGAGCGTCATTCACAGTTACAGTTACACACCTTTGATTCGGTTCTCGTTCTAATTCTGGTTCTATGGTAAAGTGGTAAAAAAAAGTCACTTCATTCACTTAGTTACTGATTGTATATTATTATCGAAATCCAAGTCGATATCGAAACTGACATCACTTATGATTCTACTATATATTCTATTATTATAAGGTATTCTTTTACTTAGTATTTTTAATAAAATAATGTTTATATTCCCCTATAAATCCCATCGTCCAAAGCATATGCCCTAGGAATAGACAGAAAACATGTGTTGTGTATTTGACGAAGAAAAAAAATAGTAATAATAAAAACAAAATATATATTTAATAATCATGATGTAATAATAATAATATGAATAATTCTAACGCCACCAACTAATACGAATAGTACAGTGATTATATAATAAATCTACATAGAAAAATAGAGTTTCTCATGAAAAAAACTGCTTTCCAAGCAGTCTCCCTCTCTCTCTGTGTTGTCATACCTATAGTCTATTTACAGATTTTTCTTTTAAATATCATTAGCAAAGCAGACTTCCATTAGCTATACACATGTTCTATTTCGGGTCACTCTGTAGTTAGCTTTTCCTTTATATATTTTCAATTTTTTTTTCATAGCAATTAATACAGAAATATCATCAATATTATCCGCTGAGGATAGAAAATGGACACAAAAATAAGAAGAAATTATTGCAATCAAAATCATTTACTTGTACTAACATTACCCTCCCTCCTCTCTCTCTCTCTCTCTCACTTTGTCTGCCTGTCTAACCTAACCGCTTAACTGTGTACAGATTATTTTACGTGTTCAATTTTTTCTAAATTTTTAGGTGTAAAGATAAAGGGCTGAACAAGTGGCAAAAAATCGCTATCGTCTCTTCTGTATAATGTATATTATACATTTTGGAACTTTATGTGTATATAGGCTGCAGGATAATAATCAAGCTATAGGTATGAGTGATCAAAACTGAAAATCAAGATATTTCTATGCTGAACTTTTGAAGGTAAGTTTTTTTTCTATTTCGTATCAAATGGTTAACACATGTCATTTTGTCCATTTCCCCGAGCTTACATCACATCCAACTCCTCCTCCTCCACACTTGACACTTTAATCATAAAAATAATTGTAAAATTAAATATTAATTTTTTGTCTACTCACAAATTACAATAATATTATTACAATTAAATGGAAAACTATCCCCTAAACATAATATATGTTCCATACTCACACAAGCAAGACCTATGTATATAACTTAAGCTAAAACGTAAACGTGACAAATACAACACAACTATTAGAATAATTATTAATATATATTTATTAATTAATTAATTATGATAGTAATAATAAATTTGATTTTGACAAGAAATAAAATAAATTATTTAATGTGCTTCAAACATAGAATTGTAACCCCTTTGAATCTCCCCATGAGACAATGCCGCAGGCAAAGTTCAGTTTAGCAGACGCTTCAATGGACAACTAAAACTGTCAAAGAAAAAACAAAACAGAAAAGGAAAAATTGTGCTTTATTATATAGCTTGTCCAGCTTTTCTCTCCCAAGAAGATAGTCTGGAGAACTTTTGTATTGGCAGTTAATAGTCTCTGGAAACTTATTTACGATTTACCTATATATTTTTTAGACTAAAACTCGAAACTATATAAAATATATACGTTATACACTATTAATTAATTAGTTGTAGTAGTACACTAGATTACATTACAAAAACATACACGCTTATAAATATATATAATTATACACTTTATAAAATAAAAATTCAATATAATTATGTATTATGATGATTGTTACTACAAATCATTACTGTCGACTAATAAAGGGTTAAATTTGAAGATTTTTTCCTTTTTTTTTCATCACCTCTCTCATTCTTTCCTTTTTAAGGTGTCAGGTATTGGGAGTTTGTTTTTTTTCTTGTTTGAAGTCTCTGAAGTTTTTGAAAATTTGAAAGAAGAAGTTTTTGAATATATATGTATAGAAATCTATTGATGTTTCATTTTTTTCTTTCATATATCAATGTAGAGTGTTTATAGGAATATATATTTTTAATAACTCCTTGGACTTTGAACTTCTGGACAAACAAACAAAAAATAATAATAATAATATAATAATATTGTGTATATTATAATTATATAGGATTGATTTTGATTGAACTATTGAACGATACGATAACATAAAAATTAAAAGTAAAGCCAAGTGTACAACACAAGAAGAAAATGGATGTGTAGAATTAGAATCTAGAAAATGGTCACAGTCAATAGATACTCTATTTTTTGTGTAGATTTCCCAAAGTTTGAAAAGTTATTACACATTTTTTAATATTTCAATATTTGGTTGTTGATGATGATGTTGATGTTGTTGAGTTGATGAATTCTACGTGAGACTTGTGTGTATGTGTGTGTGTGGTAGTAGAATAGAACAGTCTACTTCTATATTTCTATACTTCTACATCTTGTTAATGTAGTAGTTGTAGTACTGGATGGAAAAAAATTAGGTAAATTTTTAAAAATTGTATTCGGTAGATTTTTTTTCTTCTATTTTTCTCCTTATTCTTCTTTATTTAGTAGCTAATGTAGACATATAAATTTTAATTTTGGGCGATTAATGAAGCACGTGTCTCATTTCCTCTTGGCATGAAGCATTTCCATGAGGAGGGTTTGTGTGGGGGCTCCACCATTTATGTGCTTATAGTAGAGAAATTCTTCACCTCGACTCGCAACTTGTCTTATATCCGGTAGGATTTGCAACAACTTAGTAAATTTTTCCTGTAAAATATTCAAGTAACCAAAAAGACGTATATTAAGTTAGCAATTAATTGGTCACGTCATCATTTAATTTTAGAGCTGATTTATAACTGGTTTATTTCAAGATTACAAAATACTGCACAAGAATATTTTATATCTCAGTACTCCTGGCTCATGCTGATCTATCTTAATCTTACAGATATCTCAAAAATATATTTAAATTCTCTTGAATACTATGACAATGGGAGACACAATAGATCTGCAGTACTGTGCGGAGATTTGAGAAATGAAAACTTGTTGACTTGTAGACCATAGTATAGGTATATAGAAAATAAGAAACAATGTAATTTATAAACAATGAAGATAAAGTCACGTTAAGACAGATAATATATCTCCTTGTAATTTTCTTGACTTTGATTAATTCTCCATGAATAATTTTCTACCTTGATCTACAAGCACTGCCAAGGAGTCTGTTTGTCTCTCAATTTAAGTCTCATGTACGATAAATCTTTTGAAAATCTTACTTGAACTTGTGGATAGCAATTGATGCAGTAGGTGAGGAGGGACTGTTGTACATGGTCATGCGTCTCCTGGACATGTTTCCTACTCTGGAGTCCTTTTACATCTGTGAAGGAATTCAGTCCAAAAAAAATAGTGAGCAAAAATATGATTAACCATTAAGCATTAAATTAGATATTTTGGGCCTAAGCTTAAAGTTTTATAAGGTTTTGCTTATGTAATTTAACTCGTTTAGTATATGTGTAACTTTATTCTAGAAAACAAAAGGTAAATTATATAGTGTATTGACCTGGATTGAGGAGAAGTAAAAATTTGAGGCAAATGTAGTCAGCCACATCAAATTTGATTTCTTGGAGTTTCATGGTGATTTCATTGAATCTATCCAAAGAGCTTGGAATTCCCAGAAGTGCCAAAGCCAACAGATCGAATTTTTGTCCGTTTGGTAGGGGAGCATCATCCGGTAAATGATTGTGCATTCTATGATGAATATGATCCAAGACCAACATGTCAGACCATGAGTGCTGCAGCAGCTTCATCTGGTCGTCCACCTGCAGTAAGGTTTAAAAAAGAAACAAGTTCATAGCCAAAGTCGTCAAGAGAGAGATGAACCATTCATTTTTTTTTGTATCATTTTGATTTCATTTTTATTCATTTTTATTACAGATTCTCAATATTTTTATTTCATTCTCAATTCGTTGCTCTTGCTATATCAGAAAAGGTGTGACACACGGCTCTGCGTATCTTTTTACATTAACTGGTAAATATTTTGCAAAAAATACATTTTATGGCAATAGTAATATAGTAATTCCCAAGTTAATGAAAATAAAATGATGAATAATGACGCAATAATAATCTCGTCTTGTTAGCGTTACCGTGCTACGGAGATGACAACAGTGCTCAACACTGTAACAACAACGTAGAACAGAATAACAACGATCATAAAAGCGTCTATCTCTCACTCTCGAGCTTTCTACGCATATTATTTTATGTACAGTAGGTTTTATGCAACAAACACTTTAAACAGACAGACATAATATTCGCAGTTTCTGTTGCTGTTTACAACTATATGCTAATGCAATTTAATTTTAATTACCTACATATTACATGAGGGTGCATATAGTAGAGACAGACGGAGTATAGACAATAATTACGAGAAATACGCACGACGCACGTCCCACCAACATTAGTCAACACCAACACAAAGACCACACTACAAAAGATATGCACGTAGCTCGTGCTGTTATTGTTGTTGTTACGCCTGGGTTAAGGATTGAAAATTTTAATCGTAAACAAGAGTGAGAGATACAGACTAATATGATAATGATAAAACACGATAACGTACTACTCAAATGGCGCATAGACTCAGACGATGTATTACAACATCACAGACACTCATCCTGAGCGATAACTTGTATTCATAATACATAAGTTCTAAATTCTGCAAGTATTTAAAAGCTTGAGGCAACAATCTCCGACCTGCGAGTGGAAATGGAAGTGGAAGTCGAAAGTTGCTGAAACCACTCTATACCATTTACATTATTAACATTTAACAGAGACCCATATTTTTAATTAGCGGAGTTGAAACCCTAAATGACTTACTGTCTCGAGTGACAGAAATATTTTAAAATGGCACGTAATTAATTTGCACACACAGACTGCGACGATGGGCTGGGCGGCAACATAAAAACATTATTGTAAAATTAGGTTGTCTACAAATAAAATCTGTCGTTGTTTTTAGTTAGATTCAACTAGGCGTTCGTTTGGTCAGCAAAAAAATGTTTGAAAATGATTTGAAAACATTTAAAATTTTGATTCTAAAATCCCAGCATAGATCAATATAATAATAAACATGGATTTCATACAAGAATTTGATTTCGATTTAATTGAATAAGTCCTTCCATAATACGGAATTTTGCAGCGTGGGTAATATTTCTATAAATACACTCAGGATATCTTCTATCTATATTATTGTTAGATTATGGGGCATGCTCAAGTGAGAATAAGTTCAAGTTGCTAAATCTCTTCCAGATAATAATAATAGTAAAAACTACATAGTACAATGTACATAGTAAAATAGTACACGGGGCTTGCCCACAGGATATACATACACATCAGACAATATAGTCGTAGGTAATACAGATAAAGATATTCTTTTAGGGTTAAGAGCATATGCCCACCCATAGCTCGAGTTCATGTTCAATCCAGTGTATAAAATACATTACATATTATTTCTATTTGAATCTCATGTAATATGCATACAGCATAATAAAGTGTGATGTATGTTGTATTGTATTGTGTAGTCTTATTAAGAATGTACTTATTATCTGTAGTCCCCGTCATGTGCAACAATTCAACTATGGATCCCCTTGCAAAATAGAAAGAGATAAAATACTTATGCTGCGCTGTATGGATATGGATAATGGATAGGGAATATTATTGCTCAAGTCACCAGTGCCAAAGCCCATTATAATAATATTCCCATGTCGTTGTGGATGTGCGGACTGAGAACTGAGAGTACGCTTGAAGTCAAGTGGAAAGGAATATATATTTATATCTAGTGTATGTATATAGAAGTTCTTCATTTTTATGATTATTTCCACGTCCTATGTAACAACAATTCAAAACACCAAATCCAAATCCAAGAAAGAAAGAGATCTAGAGACATACATTACACAGTGCTCTTTACAGATCCCTATATAGCATAGACAGAGTGATACAGCATTTACACTAATGCCGTGTGGAAGATGCAGGGCGCAAAAAAATACTCAGGAATCATGCTCAAGAACCAGAACAACAAAGCGTGGGTTTGGTAAACCATGAAATCATTTCCCTCAGCTTCAGCTTGTAAAATCCCACCTTGATACAAAATCAGACAATATCAGACACCAACGATAATACAAAAAAAACCAGAACCAGAAGGTACATAGACAGAAAATTCAGTGCGAAATCCCAATCATGTAAACAGTTTTTTTTTCAATTTATAAAAACGATTTTTATAAAAAAATCATAAAGCATTATTATAATGTATCTGTTTTTATCAATATTTTAAATATCCCAAAATATTTTGATAGGTCATTTATATATGGAACAAAGAAGCCCTATAATTTTCATAATTAAATTATTTGGAGCTAAAAACAGTGTCATACCCATTCTAGCTCAAAGTTTACTATTGCCCTAGTACAACTCCTATATATAGCTATAATAATTATACAGATAATTACTATTATTTAATATAATCATTGGACTCAATTCAGTCACTGAGCCGCACCACACGTCACTTCTACTTAGCAATGATTTCCAAGTTTGTATCGGTATATATTAGTTACATAGGTAGGTGCCTATTGCCTATATATTGCTTCCCTCCTTTTGATTTTGATTTGACTTCATAATATTATACATTATCTCGGGGCTCATCGTCAGTGACGCTCGTTGACGTGCCGTGACAGATCAAGTTGAATTCTGAGCGATTTAGCATTTAAAGGAGGAATGTATGGAGTAACATGAAGAGATTTGTTTAGTACTAAACATTATACTTACATTACCACATGGGAAATTAACCTGATAAATATGACATGTCATGTTAAGGCTATGAAGTTTAGATTGTACTTTAGCTTAGTATAAATAGTTCTCGGTAGGTACCGACGACGTGCTTTTATTTCTACTCATATAATTATACGTATTTAAATGCAGGCAGACATCAAGACTGAAGACTCGGTATTCGTAAGAGGGTAGTAGTAACACTGATTATATTACAATCCTTCTTTTACGAATAACAATTTACAGACAACACAGTGCATCTCCTTTCGGACTACATATTATCTGTATTTTGCATTTGTATTTGTAAATTGAACTACTGAAGCTTAGGCTGAGAGAACGCCACTCAAAAAATTAACTGCATTCAATTATCTTTATCAAATGTTATCAGGAGAGTCTGAACATTTGTCGTGAGTGAGTGCATAGGCAGACTCGTCAGATTTACTATTTACATATCCGTCATCCCTCCCTCGCTATTACAAATAGCCCACATGAGAATAGAGTACACAAGGAAGCTGAAGTATTTGCCATTTGCATTATGGAATGTTGAATGGTGCTGGAGACCTTATAACTGCATTGTTTAATTTTGAATCATATTTAAATACAACATACACTTTTCTCTATACTCTTTGCTGCATCTACCGTATGCTTTTTATTATTGACGTTTACATAATATTATGAATACTAATACCCACATCAGTTTAATTATACGATATCAAATAATATGCAGTCCCATAGCGTCTTTCTCTCTCTGAATTAATAGAGCTACGCAAAGTAAATAGGAAGAATTTTGTTCGTGTCAGAAATACCTTTAAATAGTATCTACCTACATAATATAATCCAATTTACAATTTTGCAAGACTCCAGTAGTAGACTGTATAGGCTATAGACACGTAGCTGCATACGAAAAACCAAATTCAAAACCTAAGTGAACAAGTAGGTTTAAAAAATAATCATTACATATTATGCAGAGGAAGAGATGTACAATTTGAATTAAACTCTACATACATTTTTGCTGGAGTTTGAAGTGCAAAATAATTTTAAAGTATTATCAGTACTTCAACTTCACATAAATACGTATACCTATATATATAGTGTATAGCTATATAGAAATGAAAAGGAAAAGACGGTGTGTGTCTGTGTGTGTGAGAGAGAGAGAGGGAGATGATTAGAACAAAAAATTCACGGAAGATCCTTGTGACAAGGTCTAACAACGCCTTCGGCTCCATACTACCATTACTCATTCATTTTCAACTTGATCTTTTTTTCCTTCTTTCTAACGATAAGCCCCTTCATCAATTGCCGTCGTCGTCCGAGACCTATCAGTACTGCCAATGTACATATATAATATTAACAGATACAATGCACCATTTGGAAATTATAGGGGTTGCTGGCGCTATGGGTCTCGTACTGGTACTGGTACTGGCACTGGTACTGGTACTGGGTCTGACTCCACAGCACTATCCGCATGCTATAGGACCTAATTGTTTTGATTTCCCACTAAATACGAAAAGGCGACAACGAAAATATATTATGTGTATAGTCAAAGAAATCTTTATCACCATCACCACAAAGATTTTCCTCCATATATATAAATTTCGTACACGAGTGAGAATGAACCTTTCTGCTATACCCTATTATGTATATAATAACATATGTAAGCTAAGCTTTAATACATAATATATTTCCATTTTAGCATGCAGACAGACAAAACATAATACAGATAAGAATAGGAATACAAAATTTCACTGTAAGGATATTATATTGAATGTCTTCAAAATACATCTTACTGCGTACAGATTCTGTGGATATTCATAATGGTTCTGTGTCTACCTGTATTTCTTTTTTAAGATAATATACCCCCAGTCCTTATAACGCTGGCAAGTATATCTCAAAATTCCCAACAGAATTAAAAGATATGTATGTAGGTAGTAGTAGTATGTATACCACTGTAGTATACCATAACCATTCCAGTCACCCCATTGTGTCATGAGAAAGGCAAAAGCCCCCAATAAAATCTTCAATCGGCAATCTATGCATAAAGTCTGGCTACGAAAGTCATGTCGTATGAATGTAAAAGTCAACGTCTGGCTCTCTGGAAATTATCAGTTCCAAATCTTAACTAACATTAAGTACCAAATACCAACATGTACCAACGTATCTTTTGCTGGTGGATCAGGTAAGGTAGTAGGTAGTTGCTATATGCTATGATAGTGCCAACAACTTCAATAACATCCACCCTATGTATATTCCAGTGAATATCTTAGCACTAGTGTAGTGGTGGTAGCCATCGCCGTCGCACCGTGCCACTGATTTTTACAAAACAAATCTTTCATGTAATTGTGGAATCTAGAAAAAAATACTGGCTCTCAATATTTTAATGCATTTGCGGCTGACTGATGTCTGGATAGGCATGGCATAATGCGCTGCATTGATACTGATATTTTGCATAGGCAGGAGGTAATTGAGCTCCGGATTGGATTGCTTGTTTCCAGCTACAGATTATTTGCAGATATATATAATTATGCGTTCGCAAACTTGAAAAGGAGCAAATTCAAACGGTAGGTAGCCACCTATCTGTAGTAGCTTTTGGGTATTTGAGCATCAGCTTCTGCCTCCCACATATTCCACATGTCACTGGAAGATAATAAAGAAAAGGAGACACAACGTAGCGCAAAGTATACCTATTACAGATACAACTGAGAACACAGACAGACAGCGTATGTATGTACCTATGAATTAGCGTCGTCTTAGACGAGCAGAAGTATGGAGTATGGAGTACCGCTATAAGTGACTATAATGACTGTATTATGCTACTACTATACAATACATTAATAATTGAAACGATACGAGTGTCCCATAGCCTTTGAAATTTACACACACATACACAAAAAAAGCAAAAAAAACACCCATAATTTTCAATTGAAATTGAAATCCAAGCCAATTACAAAATGAGAAACATTTTTATACCAAATTTGAATTTTTCCTTTCTTCACGAAAGAATGTAAAATAATACAAAACTGATGATTACGAAAACAAGATGAAACAAGGAAAGTATATAATGCAACGTAACTTGTAGATGTACCTAGTTACGTTTAAAAATGTCTATTTGTCTACAGTTTCTATGAATTTCCGTCTGCTGTTTTTTTATTTTATACTCCATTTGAAATAGGAGTGATGTAAGTGTATTTTAAGACTGGACTGATTAGATTGTATAGATTATAGATCTTTTAAGATTAAACGTTTCCGCCACACAATCACAATATGTAATTGACAATAAGGCTGTGACCAACACTGATTTTATTTTTCTTTGTTTCTTCTTTTATTCTATTTTATAACCCTGTTTATTACCAATGCTCAATTCTTAATGCAACTGACTACACATACTGTCGCTATGTCGCCTTTTGCAACTCACAATGACTCCCATATATTTTATGGAAAAAATCAAAACGTGTCTTGTAGCACTTCATTTTATTTCTTTTTCTACGGCTATTCTTAATAATAGTAAGGAGATATTATCCAGATAAGAAAATTCTGCCAATATGTATAAAAAGACAATTTAATTATACACAGTAGTACGTTACTTTCTTTGGAAAATTCTAACTTACCTATTTTGCATTTATATTAGCCGTCGTCTATCTGACTAGTGAGCTTTAAAGTCAACGTCAAGTTATTCACATCGATAAGAGTATACGTAGTAAAAGCCAGAAAATAGAATAAAACTTGGGCAATTTTGAAATTGAATTTTCTGATTCGTTAAAAAAACTGTGAACGTAGACAGTTAATTCCTTTTCCAAATGAAAAAATAACAGTAGGAAACTTTGTAAACTAATACTAATAAGCTAAGTTGAACTTTGAACTGTTTAAAAGTCCAGCAGTTTTTGCTGCATAACTTATAGTAGCTAGTAGACATCCTTCATTTTTTTTGGCATGGAAATTGCAGCAGTCACTGTACTACGTTTGAACTTTTGGAACAAAGTTTCAATTTTCATTATCAAGTTTTCACCTCGATTTTCCCATTGCATTGCAGTGGGTAGCACGACCCGAAGTAGGGATAATTATATAGGGCTAAACGACTCAGCTAAAGTTGATGGTTGGTGGTGGTATGGTGGGCTGTATTAAGTCAGCATGTACCGTATGTCCTATAATAATGCGCGGGTCTGAAATATTACGCAAGTAAGTTATATAGTATGTGGGCGGGTTTTATATAGGATTTCATATTTAAAGAAAAATATCTAACTTTTTTATAGGGGCGTACTACTATAGGATATACGGTAGGTAGTATATTAAAATTACATCTACACACACTGCTGCTCCAATTTTTGAGGAAATTATAATTATTCATAAATTTGGACAGACTGCAAAGTGCAAGGTGTGCTTACTAAAGAAAAGTTGCTATTAAAATATCAGTCAAAATAACGACGGTGTACACACATACTTAACACATGAGCAGCTTCATAGAAAATTTGCACAGCCAAATTTGATTAGCGATAAAATAATTATAAATATTGAAATATTAGCTACATAGCTCAATTAACTGCACTGTACTAGTATTATAAATTATAAATATCGACATCCACTCGCTCAATTCTACACTGAACATTCCCATTAAGTCTACGAGCGCCCTCATGAAAAGTTAATAAATTATCCATTACACTCCCATTACCGTCACTATTACTATTCATTATTTTTATATCAAGGAAATCTTGAGAGCCCATCTAGAAAATCGACACATTCCTAGAGCATTCATGTTGAAGAACACATTGCGATGCTCTTACACATTTCCTTTTGCCTGTTCCTTTCTTTATTTGCTTTTATCATCCTCCATCGTACCCACTAAACCCAGCAAAATTCATTCATATGGCACGGCAGATGCCATGTGACATGACTTTACAACAACAACATTAACAATTCTTTCCCACCGTCGTACAAGTTTATACGCAGTACCTAACGTAGATAAATCTTCCATGACGTTGACGTTGTCGTTGAGGGAACACTCATAACAATTAGCATATTCTTCAAGACCCAAAAATACTTGTAAATCTTAAAATAGTCACAAAGTGTACACCTTAAATTGTAGGATTCAGTACAATAAGAAAAAGGGTTCTTCAACGTAGGTCCCTTTTTCCTTTCCTTTAGCAGACAAACCAAAATGGTTATGGGCAATAATGCAATGCAAGCTAAAATAATTTTACAATCACTACAAATTCAAGTTCGGAGGTTAACTCAGATGTTATTAGTTTTTCTTCTAGTTAGTATATTTTCTATTTTCAAACTCGAATTTCAAACAAAGAAGTTGGAGAGATACATACAAGATATATTTACGCTGTGGCGTACTGTGGGATTTCCAGCGCCAGCATTGTCTACAGTAAAGTGCAATGGAGTGGAGTGGAATGAAAATGAAAAACAACCCAGAATAACCTCGTAACCTTCTACCTAACAATAATAATAATAACCCAAACCCAAAGAAGAGGAGCGTACAAACAAAAACTCAAAATTCACATCGACAAATTCATGAACAACTGCTTCTGCTTCAGCTACTCTCCTCACATCCTAAACTTCTGGTCATCATTATTATAAATATGTAAAAGCTCAAACAAAATCTGTTTTCTGGTAGTTCATCACTCAGAAATTGTATACAAATAATTTATATTTAGGAAACACACAAATTGAAAGTGAAAGGCTGGGGACTTTGACACTGCTCATAATGTTGACGCTGGACGCGGACAAAGTGTCTTCACTATACAGTCACTGTATTTTAAATTTAACCTTTGGAGTGTAATCACCCGGGCTTTGAAATTATATTCAAATACTCTCACCGCACAAAATACAGTAAAAGTAAAACACACAAGCACTACACACAAAAAATACGATATATGTAATTACAAAGGTGCGCGGTACTCACTCTAAATAATATGGGAAAGGAGATCCTTCAAAAAGAAAGGAAAATTTCCTATCACTATACAGTTAATGGTGTAATGTACGCCTAATTCAATACTTGCACAAAGGTTCAAAAACTCCGAAAATTGCATCCCTTATTGAAGTAAGCAGCCTTTGCCTTTGTACCTACGGTTCGTTTATCATGAAATGAATGCAGTTAGTGTAGTTATGGTTATAGTACTAAATTTGCAGCTGTTACCTACAAAACTTTACCTAGGCGATGCATGACTATCCATAATATGCAAATATCATAGTAGCTATGTATATACCAATGTGGAAACTGAGAAGAAGATTAAAGAAACACTACCTACATGTAGTATTTACAAAAATGATGATGGCAACAAAGAATTGGGAGGATGTGTAAACGATCATGATAATGATGACGACGATGCTGAGTAACCTACAGGGAGATCGTTCCCATTTTCCTCAGAAGTGTGTGTACAATGAGCGACACGGAATGAAATGATAAATAAACTTGAGAGATCAAAATCATGGTTGAAGGTTAATCTCAACTCCAGGATAGATTTCATTTCCCGAACTTTGTCATATAATTCAACCTGGCTATTGGCCCGGCATACACACACACACACTCCCTGGCTGGCTGACTGACGGACTGACTGACAGGGAAATTAGGAAGTCAAAGCCATCATCGTATCATATCCAACAACGGTAACGGGTTAGTAGGAAAGTATGAGTATAACCGTTAGTATAAACAGAGAAGTACAGATGCAGATTGCCCGAGAATATATAGACAGAACGATCATCAAGTTCGACATGGAGTGTAAATACATCCACCGCTCCTGCAGCTTATCACTCTCACACACTACATTGTGTAATGTAAATAAACAGTGAAAACTGCAAGCAAATCCACACTTTGTGTACAATACATATAGGTACATATATATTTTTGCTAATGACGTAGGTCCATGCCATCATTTACACTTTCAATATCCGCAAATTTCTCCTTCCGCAAAAAATGTTAAAGCTCTCTCCCTATGTCCCTATCTCTCGCTCACGAGGAAGTTCATAGTCATGAGAGATGCAACTCTATTCTTATCCTTGACGTGTGTTCCCGTCGTACCAGTTGTACTAGTACCATTTTGTACTAGTTACTCAATCTGTGGTGGAGAACCACTGAACTGTCGTAGGTACATGTAGCCCACATATGCTACCTACAGAAAACAGAACAGAGTACACAACCGAGATTTTGCGGGATATATCAGGTATGTCCCAGAGGAGCGAAAGATGAATATTACAGGAGCCGAGATCAGGAGAAAATTGACACTGTGCACTGATGACGTTGAACTTGGACATTCAATTTACATGTTAAAAGTTGCACGCTCTATAGATTACCCACATAACCTGCTTTTTAGGTCTACGTACATATAAATGCAAAATTACATCTTGGGGAAATATTGGCATTAATGACACTTCTAACTATGGTCAAAAATTGATGACTTAATGGTATGTAGATGGCTATGGCTATATTATTTCAGTTAGTTTAAATTTCCAGGCAGGAATCTACCTAATGTAACGTAAGGTATTTATATATATTATATATTAGCCTTGCTTCGATTATTTCCAGGAACTTTCTCAGAACCACAACTCAATTTGTATTTGTCAAAAACATCAAAAATTACCTCTCACACCCAAACAAGTCACCATAGGAGCCTCATACTACTTAGGCTCTTACTCTCATCCCTGCACAATACACAATTAGAAATGCAATTAGAAATGCAAATAGAGTTCTGGAATTACAATAGAATGGAAAATGAGTTTCATGGCTTCTATCAAGAATGTTTTTAGAAACAAATAGATCAAAGGCAAACTATATACTAGAAACTAAAGCTACCTATACTCAAAAGTAGGTTGTATTAATTTAGAGATAGTACATAGTCAATTGGAAATTGGAGAATTGGGGTAGGATTTAAAAGAGGAACACCTATGCACATTGCACACATATAAACAGTATAAACACATAATTAATTTGACAGCAGAGCATATGTATATACTATGCACAAGTTTTTTTATTTTTATCAAAAATATGCTGAAATTCGAAAATACTTGAAATCAAGATAAATTAATTGTGTGCTTCTGTTCTGTGTGTGTGTGTACACTACCAACTTCAACTTCAAAGAAATTCACACTTGCAAATTTAATTTGTAAGCTTTGACTAAAAACTGAAAGTCAAACAGAGCTGAAGCTGAACAAATAGACAAATTAAAATCGTCCATATATAGAATTCTCGAAATAGCCATACATACAAATTTTATGAGCGTCATTCCACTCATTTTCTGTAAGGTTTGTCGTTTGATTTTCCTACTTGCATTTCTCCCATGTATCCAATATCAACATACCTACCTAGGTAGGTACGTATATCTGTCCACATCTTATAACTCCTGCATCTATATCCGTCTGTCAATAAAAACAAAATGTTCTCTACCTTTTTTTTCTTTACATACTATAGAGATACCTATCACATTTCCGATTGCACACTCTACCGGAGCATCAAATTACGAAAATAAAAACTATTATGTAATAACAAAAAATTAGATGACAAAAAGAATTGTGCTGTTGTGACGGTCGAAATATAGGATTTATCAATTACTGACATTATGACGAACAAAACAAAAAGACAGACCAAAGAGCTCATATGTAATGGATGAAAATGAAATCGAAAGGTTTATCAAATATGTACGACCAACAACTAGGGAGTACATAGCAACCTAGGTACATAGTAAATGCCATGTATACACACCATTCTTATTCAGGTCGTTAATACAGAAAATAAAAGCATGAGGAGAGCATTCTATTATATAGTGTAAAGTACAGTGGAAGTAGCTGTAGTAGTGGTCGTACAAGTTGTTAATTTAAATCAAAAGTGCTCATTCACTCGCTTTCTTTCTCTACTTAATGCTGTTACCTTGACACGTTTTCTCTCAAACCAGAAATTGGGTCAATGACATACGCAATTACTCGATATAATAATATTAGATATATAATGTTATTATTCATCCCTCCTGAGCCCTCACAGACAGATACAGAGAGAGAGAGAGAGAGACGAGTACGAATCTCTACAATGGTTGTACAGACGTTCGCTCCTACGTAACTTGCTACGTACACCACCACTACCCCACGACGAGCGTATAGGTAAGCAGGCACAAGAAAAATGTGCCTGTGTGCATATTATAATATAAAAATAAATATACATGGCTTTGAAAGGAAAACGTCCATCTGCCTACATTCATTTTTTTTTATTCTCGCTTAAAGCTCATACTTTTACAACAGCGTATGTGATGTGATGTGACGTGATAATACATCTAACCTAACCCGTTTATTGCAGGCTCAAGAAAATGCTTTAAGCTAAAAATCTAAAGCTGTACATAGTAATGAAGTAATATGCCCGAGGCACAAGTTCAGTAGGCGAAGAAACTTACTGATTTCTTGGCTTGCACACAGTACAGTACAGTACAGTAGGTAATTGTATAGCCCCCCAAATGCAAACGCAAACCCAAACCAAACCATAATCTTACAACTAAACAGCTTCACAAGGTGAATTGTTCTCATCTCAAATCATTTGAATTCGAAACAGGTGAATTTCCATTGAATTCTTCTGAGCACAATCCCTTCTATATTTTTTTCAGAGACATACTCACGTTGACGTTATACTTTTACTTTCATTGCAATTCATTTCATATATTATTAATAATAATATTAATAATTTATTCACCATTCATCCCCTGCCAACATTGCCAAGCCACCACCACCATATGTCAAAATGCTCAGCACTGTTCAAAAGTATGTATGCACACATAATGGTAATTACATTTCTATGCTCAAACTTCTCACACAGTATTTTACAATGCACCGCTATACGATTATACGATGCCGGCTCCGGCTCCGGCTTTAATAATGATAAGCAGCCTGAGTAAATTATAGTAATTCGTGCAAAACAATAATTATTTTCAATAAAGATGAGAGACGAAGATAGAAACTCAGGGATGGAAATTTAAATACGAAACAAATGACCTCCATTTAATTCACAGAAAAGAAGAGTGTGATGACTGACGACGACGACTGACTCAAGGCACGGGGTTTCCTATTTTTAATTTTTATTCAGTATAGTCATTGAGTGGACAGTGACAGTCAGTGTTGACAATTACAATATTTCTACACATGATCACTAATGATATATTTAACGGGTTTAACCAGAATAATTCAGTGCGTTTAGGTGCCACGTTATAAGACATGATGCTAATTGTGGTATTATTGAATATTACGTATTATACAGATTTAAAAAAAATAATTTATTAAAAATATTATCGCAGCCTTAAAAGTTTCAAAATACTTTACAAAAGATATTTAAAAGTGTGAACGTCATCTCAACTCACTATCATTTTTAGAGTTCAATTTGTGATATATAAGAAAATAAGCAGTTGGTAGCGAACACTATTTACTATTTAAAAACAGCAACTTAGCACGAGTGGGTGCAGTAGTACAGGTAAATTATATGCATATATATCTACCTACTCCACTCCAAATCCAAACACACGCTTCCACACGACCAGAAAAATCCTTCAAAAACCATAATAATATAATATAATGATAATCATGACTGAAACTAAAAACCCGCTGTCCTCGTGCCGCTCGCATGTACACAGCTCGTTCTTCTCGATGTTTCTCGATCTCGTGGAAAGAAATAACAAAAACATCTAATATTCAAGTGAATCTCTTCACTCACGAGAGACGACACAACAGTAAAGATAAAATTCGCCAATTGCACCAAGAACAGCTATGCTCCGCAACCACGTGTTATGTTGTTATTGTTATTGTCATTGTCACTTCGTGGTCTTGTTCTTGTTCTTATTCTGATTCAGAATATATGCCGGTATGTTTGAAGAATGAGTTGTACTATTATTATTGTTATTACTACTACTACTATTACTACCCTACGTCCAAGTAATGGCTCATGTATGCACTAAAAAGTAAGCACCTGGTCTAATTAACGTCAAGGAGGCATGACACGACAACGACAATTACCTACCATCATAATATCAGATACAGTGCATATATTTATTTATACTATAGCAATTTTAAAACACGTGGGGGGAATGTCTATATGTATATTTGTGTACATAATTACATACTTTATGGCAAATGTGTGACAATCTTCTCTTGATTATTATTCTGGGATTAATACTAAATCATCACAGTACAATATATTTTACCATAAGAAATATGACCACACTACATATAGCCAAATGAGCGTACTTATACCTGTGGAGTTGCATATTGCATAGTATAACTATGCGACTACACACAAAAACTTGATAATTTAAATTACTGTTTTCTCTACATTTCCATTGTACATACCCCTGCCCTGCAAATAAGTGATTTACTTGAATTTGAATTGTATGAAGCGAGCGAGAGAGCGAGGAGCATGAGAAAAAACCTTGTAACAGTTACTCCATCATATAATTTCGAATTCGGCTTTGCAAATTTATATAAAAAACAGAAACCACACGTGTGTGTGTGTGTCTGTGTACTCAAGATGTGAAGAGTTAAGTCCTTCTTAGAGACTCATTAGGTTTACCTTTATCACAGTCACCATCATACACATTTCCATTTCTAGAATTTTTCCACTGAATTTTTATTTGTTGAACAATAACAATATCCAACAACCAACAACCAACTGAACCAACAGAGCTCAGAGAAACAATCTGATTTAAATTTCAAATTACACGCGGTATAATTGCATATGGGCAGCCAGGAGCCGAAACTACTAAATACTAAAATAACCCTACAAACGAGTAGCAATTTTTTATTTTATTTTATAAAATAATGCTCGAATTTTGTCACAAATACAAACTGCATCAATAGCGCTAATACCTATGTAAAACAATGGGGAAACGAGGCAATTACTGTATTAATAAAATTCAGAAGAAAAACTACTCCCCGTTCTAGTACCACTCTCCACTCTCTACTCTCCAGTCCCACTCCTAGTCGCCGCTGTCATAAAACAAATAATCCATGGAAGAAAATGCTAAATGGTTCAATGGACTACTACTACCACGAAAATACGACTAGAAAACTACTAGGAAAATATGCATTAGCTATTTTTTTTCTCTTCATCCTAACGATAACATCATATCTATGTAATGTGTACTAAAACAATGTCCTTCGATCCCATTATCAAATCTTCAGTGCGTTACTAAAAACTAAAAGAGCGGCAGGAGTTCAGCAGAGCAGGAATAGCAACAGCACTAACAGCAGTACAGCTGCTTCTTCCATTTCTATTATGTAATATTATGTATATTGTACAGGGAAAAAGTAACCAGCCGTACATAAGAACCGAGTAAATGAAGCAATAACAAAATACCATCAAAATGACTCTGTCACATAGACGATATTACACCATAAAAAGGATTCCATTTCCTTATAATCTCCCGTCATCCGTGCTCCTATCAATATTGTATCAAATGTGCTTGTAAATTCTGGGCTACTACATAGGAAAACAGACTGAATAAAAGTAATGATGATAACGAGAACGAGAACGACCAAGACAACGGAGTCGCGAGGGGCAAGAATAAAATCGACGACACAAAAATATTTAGCGTATTCTAATATTCAATGAAAACGAAAACATGTTCAACCCGAAGCCGAAGCCGAAGAACCAGAAGACCAACTTACAAAAAACTAGAATAGAAAAATCAACAACATTGCGCAGATGCAAATGTAAAATTTGGAGCCAAAGCCAAGAACTAAAGAAGAAGAAAAAAAAACTAGAATCTAGATCTGGAATGTCAATGAAATGAGGAGCCATCCCCATTTTAATTCGTCTTGAATACACTGCATATTTTATTTTTCTAGACTTCAACATGTAGTACGGTAGGGAAATAGAATACTGATATAGATAGTAGGGAGCAGTAAATAGATCTTCACTGGAAATTAATGATGCCTACACCCACGCACACATATACCTAAGTAGGTTCATAATTTTATTATACGCAATCTTTTATACGCACTCTAAAAAGTCGGTTTGGTTCTGGTTCTGGTCCTGCTTTCAGGTCGCGTCGCGACGAGAAGTGACATCGAATTTTAAACGAACGCGTATATATGGCCTATTTTCAAATTTCGTTTATGATCATCCGGATCATCATATTAGATTCTTTCTTTTTTTTTCAAAGTGCTACAAGCTATAGAAAGTAACATAAATGACAGAATCTCCCTTTCAACTTTTCCTCCTCTACAATTCTTGTTATTTTTTCTGTCTCTCTCTCTCTCTCTCTCTCTTTTGCCGTCACTTTATTTGACTGGTTCTGGCTCTGGATTCTGGATTCTGGAGAAGATAGCTAAGCAGTCCAGAGCAGAAGAAGAAGCTCTAGACTTGAGAGACTCTGTCTCCAGTCTCCAGTTCCAGTTCTAGTTCCTCCAGATCCAGTTTCTATCCACTAGAGAGTCCCCAGTATGATAAATACTACTCGCATATATAGGTACAGTACACATATAATTTATTTTATGTTCTTGCTCCGACTCTGAAGGAATCCTATGGGGAGCTGGAAGTTGTACGTAACAGTTTTTGTTTTTGTATGAACAGCAGAGGGAAATATATGGTTTGATATTCTGGTTATGGTATATAATACAGAATATAATAATGTAGTTTTTAGGAGGCTCAGTGTACAAGTTTTGGAAGTTCCAAAAACATTGAAACTAGTATAATATAATATAGTTTGTGTGCCGTATTATGTATATAGCAGAGTATACAGTTTGTAGACATAGACGTTAGTAGTATACGTGGGCAAACAGTACATGAAAAAGGATGAGATTGAATCGGGTACGGTGCAGTCTAAAAGTCTAAAAGAAAGACCTACTGACCCACTTACTTTATGAGTCCAATCCAATCCATTTTCCACACGGCTAAGCTAAAGGAAACAGTCGGGTTTTACATATCCGTACCTACTCAAAAACTCTCTCTCTCTCTCCGTCGACTCTCCACTATATTATGTAGCTACATATCTATAAATACTTCCTTCCTCTACTAGTTTAAAGGCATACGTACGTAGACGTATACATATACATATACATATACAGGGATATAGGGAAAGAAATACATTCGCTGCATTGCATCCCTCACACTGCAACTCCTTCGTTATCCTTAGTACGTATGTCCTACTATTCGCTGTCTGTCTAGAGCTCTAGTCCTACTTCCACACACACATGTAAAATACCTACTTCCCTACTTCTATAGTAAAAGTTCCAGTTTCCAGTATCACCAATATCTCTCCTATAAATCTACGCCACTCATAACCACTCAACATTGAAATTTTCTTTTGCTTTTCGGAAATTCGGAAAATGAAAACCAAGAGCGACCAACTGTATTATGTGTATGAGTTTTCAAATTTTTGAGGAGAGATAAACAGACTAACATAAGAAGAATGTGTGACAACATGTTATGCTTCCCACAGACAGTCATAAACATCAACCATCATGTTCCCAGTTTACTCCTATAAAAACGAATGAATTCCCAATTTTCTATCATTCCACAACAATAATAATTCTACATTCCCTTTTCAATTTCACTCCATTTTCTGTCTGTCTCACGATGAGCAGACAGCAGACTTTAGCTCCAAATTTAACTTCAGCTGTAGGTACTGTATACATATAGCAAGTCGTGCTCGCACTGTTTATATATTGATTTTAATATAATCACAAGAGTTATAAATTGTAGACAGTGGGCAGTGTGGACGGGATGATACACATATAGGGGGTCTATATCTACCTATATATATTGTAAAGGATATAAGGAGTGAGGCAAGAATAGGAATATAATAGAGAGAAGGATCCCTTCTCACAAAAATGGGATTGTTTGAAAGGAGCTACAAGGTTAGAACATTGTTGTATAGATGAAGACTAAGTATGTAGGTAGGTACTGGTTGATGGGTACTGACTGAGTCTGAGAGTTGCATTTGCTACACAAAGTATAGAGAGTCTACGTCAACAGCCGACAGGCAAGGTACCTGCTTAATTATACAGTACTTTAATCTAATATTCCTTGTATATATGGTATGGTATATGACTTGACAGGGATATGAATATGGCTTCAACTGCACTGCACGGCACGGGTTCGTGGCTAAATGTTTCCAAGAAAAGTGAAAGTGAAGACGTTGCAGGCAGACGGAGATGGAGACGGAGACGGCAAATGGACAAATGACAAATAATAATACCCACGACTGATGACTGAAATGAAATTGAAATACATAATAGGTGAGTAGTAAATACCTCTATAATGTTCAAAGATTGTATAGTATAGGCATAAACTTATCCTCAGTTAGAAAGAGTGGCAACAACAGACTATATATATCTACTCATCTGCTAGGTTATGCGCCTATATTGAGCAGTGAAGACCATAGGCATAGATCATTAAGAGACCAATTGACTTGTTTTGTATATTCCACATTTCTTTTTCTGTCCCACCCTTGGAATTCTCTTAGCATAATAATATATATTTCAAAATAACTATTTTTGCTTTCTGAGTCTCTCATGGGTTGTCTCAGTATGTTTACAGAAACAGATCAGAAATAGACACACTGCCACTGTTGCATTATCAGTATTGCAGCCATTGCACTGTATTCGAGTAGAGATCGATAGATACAAAATGACATATTAGCTACATGCCATAAGAAAACAGAATTCTTGAATTTGAATTCTCTGAATTTCGAAATTTCCGACAGAATCAACAACAGGGACTGAAGGAGCGATGACAAGCATGAAAAAAAAGTGACATATCTTTACTGACTATTGACTGAAGCCATTATAGCCTTACTATATATCTCAATACAAAACCTACCTTGCCTATAGCAACAGCCAGTAAGTACGAATATAATTAGCTTACGCATTACACATAATTTAAACCCAGCAAAATAATACATACCTAATGATTTAATTTGTTCTTGTATTTAAATACAGGCTCTCTAATTCCGAACCGAGCCGATTTTAAATGCAATACACTGCGAGAAACATCCCATCAAAAGACACCACATCATTCACCAAGCTTTAAGTTTTACTCTGTTTATTTTGCCTAAATACTGAATATACTTGCTCCCATTAATTTGCTTTGAATTACTGACACAATTTTAAAAGGCTTTTGTAACTGGATATATCGGATTCCGGATGAGCAAGAAGAGCTATAGAAGCTTATTAAATAAATAGTTTGATAGTGTTGATGCAGTCAAAGGGATTACAGTATAAATGTCAATTCAAATTAAGAGCGAGCTAAATAATAATTTGCATATACGTTTGTTTACATACCCCCCAACAAAATATTTCTGTTTTCAGCAGAAAGAACGCGAATTTGACTTCAAACAAGAGTCAAAGGGAAAGAAAATCCCAAGAAGATCCGCGAGATCCGGAATCAAGATCCAGAAGGAAATTCCAACTTTCATAGCATATTATAGATATACCATGTTTGCATCTCTAATTGGGTAAGTGCAATGTGGCTAGTGGAGCTATCTTCATGCTAAAATGAATGTATAGGGCAGGATTTTGTAGAAACTAGAAATATATACCGTCATAAATATATGTGGAAAGATTTCTAGCCCCACCACTGATATTATGCTACGCTGTTGTATCTCTCCAAGCATGTTTTTCCTGACACAGATTCCATATATTTACAGCGGAATTCGGTTTCAGAGTTTCTAAATTCTCGATATTAAAGAAGGTATAGCGAGGCGATGTAAACCATCATTCACCGTGTCTGCTCTACTGCTGCTCCTCCTGTCCTACTTACTTACTTATGTTTATTCCCATGGAACATGCAATCTGTTCGCATGGCTATGGCTCTGAAATAGGAGGAACACGAATAGGAAAACGAATATGAGACCGAGAAGGAAAACGAAAACGAAAACGAACGAGACCGAGACCGAGACTCTGCTGTGTGAATCCTCCCGGGTAACAGGAAGGAGGTTAGCCACACTTTCTCATTCGGTCTATTTTCTACACACAACTATAACAAATGCATATAGTTTGGACTTTTCCCTCAATCTACAAGTTTAAAGGAGTATAAGCTTAAGTCAGTGTTTAATGCTGTAGCTTTTTAATACTCTTCCACTGATACTGATACGAAGACTGATGCAGACATCAGCCTATTCTCTGTAATGCAATTTTACAATGTTTTTCTCGGCGCAAGTTTATATCATTTCTCCTAATGCCAAATTGCTACTCCGTATAAAGCAGAGAGTGCAGTGTAAACACTTAATTCTGATTTTAGCTCTGGCCACACGTCTCCCCTACGATAGTATAGTTTATTTAAAACCATTCTCTATATAAAGTCTCGTATACTAATTCAATATCCTCACAGTAAATACGTCGTACGTGGTACAAACTATATCAGTAGATAGGGATTGTGGTGGACCCAATCACCTGAGCAATCACGGGGAGAGATGTAAACATGGCGTTTTTCACTCTAATATATTCGTATTAATGGTTTTTATACAGGTACTGGTACGCCGTACGCGGAGGTACATAAAAATCTAATATTATTATTGTTTGTATGACTCACAATAATAGTCTTGGATTCGTTTTCATTTTACATCATTAATGTATCTTTAGTACGTTAAAACCTGGTGCATCGCTACAGAGGAGACATGCGTGCGTCGCGTATTTATATGGAGATGGAATTAAGTATATGGGTTGGATAGAAGCATAGAAGTAGAAGTCGAAGTCGATGACGATGTCGAAGTTAGTCTATAAAATGTAGTGGGCTGCCTATTTACTATTTACTTTCCATAGCCATAACCCACATCGGCTGACTACAAAGCGGTTCAGTAGGTTACCAATACCATCGTTTTTCAGATCAAGGACTTTTCTACTCTGAGAGCAAAAAGTGTACATTCTCTTTTTCTCATTTCATTTTCATTTCCATTATTATCATTTATCATCATGAGACTGGATGGATATTTTTATATAGTATGTGTTGGGGATAGTTTTATTATGTCCCATAATTTATTATCACGCAGGCAGACGTATAGAGAGAGAAGAACACTTTTATTTGAATTGGAATTACTACTATTATTATTATGCTTTGCATTTGTTTTGGTTTCGGTTATGACTGTACACTTTGCCTTGCTCTGTGCTTTGATGTGATGGTGATGGACTTTGCTTTTTTGTATGAATAAAAACTTATGCACTTTACTACACATACCACACTATTAGTTGGAGATCACTTTCATCTTTCATGATCGGAGATTTAAAATAAAAAATGGTGCAATAAATTGCAAGGCTGCTGCTGCTGACGAGAATGAAATAAAAAGCCCATAGCTCGAAGTTTCAAAGTCTTCCAAGTTTTGGATTCAATATTGAAAAAATATGAGAGAGTGAGAACTGTTATATGAAAATGTCATGATTATTATAGTGTAAAAAAATATAACTCAAGTCATCAACTAACCTTAAGATCTTTGAAGAAGATGGAGTTTCTTGCCCAGTCTACCTGAGCAAATAGGTTTTGATCGAGAACTTTACAAAGGAGCTCGAATAGATCTACCTCACATTGGTTGTACGTCTGATTTTGAAGAAGATTATATAGAGAATTCTGCCATTCTTTATCATCTACTGAGGTCAAAAGGTCTCGAATGAGTGGAGGCATCTTTCCTCCCATTCCTGGTGGATTATTATTATTATTTGAGTTCTGTTGGGATGAACCGTGCGTCTCCAGGACGGTGACTAACTGACCCTATATTTAGGAATTTTTGGTAAATAAATAAAAATATATGAGTTAATTATACTGAAAAAATAATCGTTTCAATTAATGAGTAAATATTTTATTATGAAATCTGCAAGAAAAAAAATTGCAGGGGAAATAATGAGTATTTTTGATTCACATTTAAACTTACGAGGGAAGCGTTGTTGGCATTAGGATGATTAGGGTCGTACACAAATGTCTTTGAAGACTGTGAATTAGGTGACGTGGAAGAGGTTGCCCAGATTTTAGGGTCAGCTAAGTTGATGCCGGATGGACCATTGACCATTCCCAGAGAGGCAAGAGGTGATGGGGATGAGTCCGGAGATGATGTCAATGAGGACACCTGATGAATGGGGTAATCAAATATTGCAAATTTATTAAAACACTTAATACCTCAGAGCATGGAGAAATACATAAAAGGTAGCCTATTAAAACAAAACAACGTTGAGCGTGTGCAACTAATCTTACGGAAATAATGCCATCTTGGTAAGTGATACATTATGAAGACGGATTACCTGAGGTATTTGTATCTCTTGTTTAATGGTGACGCCTTGTTGATTAACATAGGGAGAATTACTCGAACTATAAGACATAGGACCCATATCGGAAACAATATTTATTCCTTGATGTCTCGCTTGCTGTACAGCCAACTGTCTCTGTCTCATCAATTGTAATTTCCTAGCTCGGTCTCGTTTGTACATCGGACCGAATTTATTTCGTCCACCTCGCATCCTGTCAGCTCGAACAGCTGTAAACAAACAAAGGAAAATCCCCATTGAGTCCAAGTTGCACTTTATTATAGACTATATTATTACATGTAATTAAAGTTTAATTTCTACCCTACATTTAAATCCTACATTTCCACTCTACTGAACAGAGTCATAATATTATTAACTCTACCCTTCCATTTCCAAACAGGCAAACAAGCAAAAGTTCAAACATTCCTTTCAATCATACGCCATAATCAATTACACTATTTTCAACTGGATATTATCTCAAGCATTGTAAATGCTGTATTTAGTATTATAGATTAAGTTGTATATCTAAAAATAAATACATCTATCAGTACTTCTAGTATAGCAAAGAAATCTCCTACAAATAGAATATCAATAACTTGTTTTCGGTTTATATATTTTGTAATTTAAAGCCCAGTTTCTGCCCTGCGTCCATCCACATGTATTTACACTAACAATAAAAACATAACCAAGTCAACAATATTATCATTGATACACTTTTTCTCTGGGCAAAATCTACTCCCTTTTGTACATTAACCATCTCGTCCAAATAACATTACAAATGCAAATAGGACAGAGATGCAAAGAAGACGCAAAAATAAAAATAAAAGTGGGTCTAATTCTAATCCTAATTCGAACAAGAATAGAAATAGAATTAGAAATAGACTAATCATTTCATCCACCACAACATTAAACTAGGTATACCGTAATGTAAATAAACAACTACAAAACAAAAATCTACATTTACCAAACAAAAGCTTGTAAATACCGTATTTACAATAATAATAGTAAACCAGTCTACTATTCAAATTCCAACCTCTCAGACCCGTCTACTGTTAAAGGTACCCATCTGCTATCATAGAAAATACGGTAGTTTCTACAGCACTTTTTAAATGTTGACGATGCCACCATGAAAACTTGCACACTATACTCACTCCCAGATTTTTCTACGCATTCAATTCAGACCTGAGGAAACGACGACAGGATTTCATCCGTTCCTTGTTGTGGGCGATGAGAGTGCGTCAATAACACATACATAAGTACATCAACAACATCTCTTATCTCAAACAAAATTTAGGTACTTACTTAGGTGCCTACGTTACATACTGCCAAAATTTACATTCAATTTTATCAAGTTGATAATCATCATTTCCAAGCTCGTAAATTGTTACTTAAATAGTTGCACAAATACAGAGAGCCAAAGACAAAGACGTTTGTCAATATTAGTGGAATAGATAAATTGGAATGGGAAACGAAAATGACGCTAATATTGAGAGTGTTAAAACTTGGTGAAACATCCGTTCATTTTTGTTGCCATTCTGAGTCAAGCCATAAACGCTCAAGTCTCAAGAAAAAATACTATATATTTAATTACATACCTACCTATATGCATTATGTTTGTCAAAGTGGGATAAAGAAAAGGCAAACAGGGAAAACTGACTTGGCAAAAAAAAATGCAGAAAGAGAGAGGAACAAACTTGAAGTAAATAAATACATTTTATATATTATACAAATTACAAAAACTTAAATACAAATTGCCTACGATGGATACTGATATATCTGCATCAAGAAATAAAATAATAGGGAACTGTTGGACGTTGAACATACAGAATTCGAACAGGGTTAAAAAATATTATTAACTATAATAAATAGTACAAAATACAAAAGTTAGTCTAGTGAGTTTATGGGAGAGCGTACGTACAACTGCGTTTACTATATCTGCAGCTCTGAGTTAGAGAGACTTCGCCTGCCTGCCTTCCCATCCATTATCTTTTAAATACCGCATGGTAGAAATACATGAGGGGGTGGTTGTTACATAAACATGAATACATGAAAACATTAAGCACCACCGCCACCAGCATAGATGGAATAATATGATTATGTATCTAGACTTGTTGGTGTATAGTTGTATAAAGTGAGAGCCGTATACATAGCAACTCAGCCTATATGTAAGCGAAAGGAGAGGTACAGTGAGCAACAGCAGCAGCAGAGCAGCATCAACGCGAGATATTTATTCCATAGGCATTCATGATTGCGAATCGACCATGACACACATTCCATAGCTAGAGGAGAATTGAGAATTGGATGTGATGTGATGTGAGATGTGAGAGAACATTATTACGTATACGTACGCCGTTGCCGTTGTCGTTGTCAGATTCTCATCTTTTCTATCTCTCTCTCTCTCTCTCTCTCCTCAACAACGAAAATGAAGCCAATGTTATTATGTATTTGGTTACATTACATGTCCCTATTGTAGATTGTAGCAAACAATGGGCTACAGTGCGTATACACGTTCTCTGAGAGAGAAGCTATATGGCCCTACACTGTGCTGCTGCTCACAGTGCTATGTTGAATATATTGACTTGATGTTTTGCTTTACTCTCGTTGACTGTCGACGAGTACTGGTGATGGTGATGGTGACGGTTCTTGTAGAGATGTAGTTTCTGTACTCTGCTCTGTTGCTGTATCATTGAGCTAAATCTCTGTATATCTTATAATATTTTTTTAATACATCATAGTGCAAGAATTTCCAAGTATACATACACTGCAGTCAGAGTCTGCACAAAACCTCCTTTCCCTCTCGATGAAATTTCGCATCATATTAAACTACAGACTACTACACTATCCCAAATTTAATGCACACATACGTTTGTTGGTTGGTTGGTTTGTTGGTATAATTTGTACTAGAACGCATTTAGCTGTATCTGCTAACAATATTATCACATAGAGATGTATATACACATGACACATTATTATATCACCAATATTATTCCTCCACCAAATGTAAACATTTAAAAATCCCACCACTTGTTACTTACTTTACTTTAAACACACACTGACTTTGAGAACAATACAGAATACTTGGGACATGTATTATGGAGTATGTCAAAGACCAAATTCAAATAACCATATTAATAATAATAATAATTTATTCATTGGGTCAATTTAACCGAAGTTCATACAACCAGACTCAACCAGTCACTGTGGGTGAGGAAATAGGAGGCTACCGCGTTAGATCGTCTCGGTCTTTGTACCCTTTCACCTATCCCCGTTCCCTCCTCCACAGTAAAGGAGTCTCATTCCCTAGGCCCCTACAGTAAGTAGTGGTCACTAAGGAGCACCGAAGGAGATTGGGTTTCAATCAACCATCCAGTGACGTTTACCGTACAACACCGAGCCGTAAACGATTAGCAGTGGCCGAGGATTGAAGCCGGGTCTGAGACTGTAAATTTCGTTACAGTCTGCAGTCCTAACCGCTCACCCAAGCACGCCTGCTTAATAACCATATTACTATTGGACTGTATTGCATATAGTATTGGCAGTTTAAATTTAAAAGACGCTACAATATTGACATTTCTCTACAAAACTGTGTATATACTTATTAGCGGTTTAAAAATTTAAAATGTCTACAGTAATTTCTACAAAGGCTTTGTATTTTGTATCTAAATTATCAATGGTATTGTTGCTTAATTTTTGATTTCACTTTGTAATTTAATTTAATATTGTACACATAAACTGTTACAAAGTTACAGTTTAACTGTACACTAATACTGTCGTTTTGCATAGCTAAACTGTGCTTTATAATGTATGTACGAATAATTTTACTAATTTTAGGCATTACTAACTTGATACATTTAATTTTTAAACTTGTATAGTGGCACGCTATGAGTTTTAATGGTGTCATTTTTGCTCTGTACTACAGAGGAATTAGAATGGATTTTATCTAAACAAATTATTTTTTATTATATTAAATGTGTTTTTATTACTGTAATAGTGCGGTTGTTCTATAGCCATAGCCAGGGAAGTGTTCCATAATAATATATGGACAAATGTAATTTTTAAATATTAATAATATTTTTGATTGCTATTATTATTTAAGGGACATAAAAAAAACATTAAAGACGCATTAAATATTTTTACAATGTTTGAAATTTCATATAGTCTTAAAAATTTGAAACCTAAATCTAAATTAAAAATTATTCATGAGACGGCGGACGTATACTGCCCTGCAGATTGTTCGACTGTACTTAGTAATGGTAATGATTGAGGAGGTTGCCTACCTTATAACTTTGTTTAGTAATTTAATATATATAGCATTCTCAATTATAGTATAGGAGGGTGACGCGTGGGTACTATACATATCTTCAAAACGTTGATTTTTCAACTTTAACGTTGCTAAATTAAATTTAGAGTTAATGCATACATATGAGAGACTTTGCAATATTCGCAGGTCATAAAATTAAAATACGAGTCTACCAGATATATCTGGTTATGTCATAAATCCATTTCAATATACCTACCTACCTACCTACGTTCAACCTACCTAAGTACCTTAGCATAATTACACACTGGACTACAATACCAGGACTAACTTACATATAGCACATGTAGCTAATCATATTTTCCACGCTTTACATAAAGACATGACAAATTAATCTTTAAACAGACTTATTGAAAAGCACACACACACACTCAATATAAGTATTCATACAAATACAGACAGACCGATGGGATGGGATGTATGACATATTTCCTTTCTATTTCTCACAGTCACACAGACCCAAGAACATCTAAGGTACTTATTCACTCTCATCGTCAACATTGGGATTGGGATTGGGAGGAAGACCTATGCTAGTACATGTACATGTTTATTTTAAGATTTTCTGTAGTATAGCTCAAGGAATCTGTATATGGCACCAGTTTGCCGCATTGACTGAGTCTGGGAGTAAAGATATACCTATAACTATAACGAGAGAGTAGGCACTCAATACTCAAATAATTTTCGCAATCTACAAATAACAGAAATGACGAACTTAGTGTGTCATGCATTAAACATGTAGAGTTAATTTCCAATACGGATACATTCATACTTTACTCAAATACTCTATAGCCTCAAGATAATTTGTACCTATAGATATATTCGTATTCCGCTCAGGATCCTATAAGCCTAGCCTATCAGTATCTATACAGCCAATAAGCCACTCACCAAAATTTGAAGAAGGAAAATATTGACAATATTCACGATTAGTCACACATGGGACTCGTACTCTCCTCTACTGACTGTATGTACACACGACAAACTCCAACTCTTTCCATCAAACGGAATAGAAATTTGAAAACAAGTTTTGGTAATAATATTATTCAATTTTCTAAAAATTTAGCCCTCTGTAAATTGTAAATTCTATTTCTACACAAATCCTTCCGTTCCTCTCTTCTTGCTCTATAGCTCTATTGTACACTTTATGGATAAATAAAATTAGAAATAGACATATAGAATTTAGCAGGTCACGTTAAAGGTACATTTTTTGGATGCTTTTGGTACTGCGGTACTGGTACTGCTACAGGTTTTGGTATATCTGTACCCACACCATATAATTGCACATTGCATTGGTAAGTAGGTATAGGTATATGGTTACATACATGAGTTATGTCAACCTTTATTCTAATTCTTTATGCACGGACCAAACCAAAACACTACATGACAATGTTCCTCTTTGGTTTTGGTTAGGCTATATATTTTTCTATTATTCTCTCAGACCATGTTATTATGCTAAGACTGACACAATTAACCAAAAGAGATCCCTCCCATAGCATGTCATGCCAAGAGCCAAAAGTGCCGGAGCCAGAGCCAACAACTCATAGCCTAGCCAAATTAATGGCCACATACTGAAATCGAAATCGAAATCTGAAATGAAAACAACTCGATATACAGATATGAGTGGCAAGATTCGATAATGTATAATTAACAGAGACTTAGGTCATTATTGCATTGCATCGTAGTCCTATAGTGGGGTCTAACCTACAATATGTGAGGACAGAGCAGAATGCGAGGGAAATGTAAACGCCACACGTAATTTAGTAATTTTTAATAGTCAGTCATCCATAACTCAATTTCAATTTGAATTGCAATCATGATACACCATGTTAAAATTCAATTTCTAATTCTGTGTGGTGAAAATTACACATTTGTAAGAGTATAGCTATGCTCCCAGAGGATGTACCACCAATATCAATATCATTGAAATGCTAATAACACCAAAATAAATAAACTCAAAACTAGTCGTGAAATGTATAAGTTATACACCTTCCAAATAATTTTAAATCATTAAAAATTCTAAATTTAAAATATATATATTTCCAACTGCAAAAGCGACTATACAACCGCCGCATTGTACAATAGGTACGAGGCGTATTACGTATGCTTACACATGCATAACAACTACTCACTTCCACTATCTGCAGATTGACTATTTCTGACTCTCAATTTCAATTACCTACATATTTTTGCATTCACACTCTGAAATTGTGCGACAACGAAAGCGACAACGACAACTCCATGCTCTCCACTGCACTGTTGTATGCACAATGAAACAGATAATAAGACTAGGATTACAAAACAACCTTCCTTAACTAATTCTAGTGTAAACTATTATTGTAAAGCAGTGGAAATTCGTTGGTATGAGGCCAAGACAGAGTAGTGTATTGTATGCAGGCGGCATATCTCATCCGTTGTAGTATATTATGTATTTCTATTATTGTGACCGAGCTACGTTCCTTTTTACTTGACTGAGCTCACTATATTCGCCATTCGCAATTCGTATTATCTCCTCTCCCAATGTGCGTGCACTACTAAACAGATGACAGAGAGAGAGAGAGAGAGAGAGAGAGAGAGAGAGAGAGAGAGAGAGAGAGAGACAAGGTAGAAAACCTTTACAGCGCATTCAACGTACGAACGTACTACTCTTCTATAACAGGGCATGCCTACATAATTCCACACTTTAAATGAGAGTCAGAGTCTGAATGAAAATGTGAGCGAGCGAGCACAGGCCAAAAAGCAAAATACACCAAATTGTTGCATAACAATCAATTATTTAAAATTTTGTGCACGTACGCCATAAACACGCTTCCATTTTCAATTTCCATTTATATAACAAGAGGACTGAAATTACAAACTACTATGTATAGTACTATATCTCCAATGCTCTATTACTATATAGCTATATGTTTTGACTTAATGAAACTTAAATGCACAAATATAAGCCCATTTAGCAGTAAAAAAAAAACATGGACAGACAACCGCACCGTATTATTACTGTCACTATTATTTATTTCTATGACGGCTCTAATAGACACTATTGTTATATCCCAACATTTTTTTTGATGTCACGGTGTCCGGGTAATTGAAAAAAAAATACACAAGTAGTGTACATAGATGTAGTCAGAAATTTATAATGACTATCAAGCCAAGCTTGAATACTATTAATATAAGAAGGATATAGGTACAGAGATATAGGGTGTACAGGTATATTTTATATGTAAATTATATTATAAAAAATGCTTGCACGCTTACGACTTTGTTTTAATGATATGATTTAGACAATTTAGTGAACTCATTCATGTGTAGTAATTGCACAAATAAAGGACAATTAATTCATATTCTAATTGTGCCACTATCGTCGTCCGATTTGTAAAAATTTAAAACACAAATTTCTATATGAAATTCATACATTGTAAAATGAGACAGATGATACAGAAGTGAAGCCTAACGTTAAATTTTACAAAAGCGACAACAATGGTAAAATGTATATAATTTATAAAAAGCCCGCAAGGGGATAAAAATAGACAGTAGAAATGAAGAATGATCCATAGTTCTAACCTTACTCACGTAGTTCACGTTTGTGACAAAAAAAAACTATACCTACCTACCTACCTACCTACATGAATATTTCTTGAATGTTATTCAATCCATAGCCATATACATACATTAATTCAATGTATTAGGCTGTCCCACTATAATACCATATCAGCATAATTATGTACATATAATAATCTCAGCTTTCATGTATGGTTTATGGTATCTTGTAAAAAAGTTAAATGTAATGTAATGGTGTTGGTATGGCATTATGGCCGCGGGGGCAAAACACTCTGTCTCTCTAACTCCAGAGCCATCATCATCCAATCCAGTAATCCAACAACCACACCAGCAAATTCTGCATGGGAACCACCAAACTCAACACTCTCAACGCCTCAACAATATTCATTCTTAAAATCCCTACCACTGCCACTACTAAATGCTAAACTATGCAATATAAAATGTGTTCCCATCATTAATACTACTAAAAACTACACTTTCAGCCTACGCCTGACGACGACGACTACCACACCATTTACAGAATTAAAAAAAAAACAACAAATAATAATGGATTTTACAACACACTGTATTTATCAGTATTACAACATTTAGATATAGATTTAGACTTAATTATACGTCTGTTACTTTTACAAATGTACACGAGTAAAAAATCATGTAATTATTTTAATGTTAACGGAATTGCCTATATACAAAGTCTACAGTCTACAGTCCTCTTTCCACAGTTCAGTTCATATTTTTATATTTTAACAGCTGGATTTATTTGTACTGTATGTAAATTGGAATAATACAAATAATTATGTAATTATTTTAGAGGGAAAAATGTCATCCACATTGTATGTGTATAATTAATAATAATAATAGTAATAATTGTTATTATTATACAGCAAAAGAATGAAATGACAAGTCTAGTTCAAAAACTGCTGGCGTACCATCCTTAAGAAAATAAAAGAGACGGCTGGGGTACCTGTTTCATAATTTTCACAATATTTTAAGATGCGCTTCTCTTTAGTATCTCTGTACTGTATAGGATTTATTCGCTGTACGTCGTACGCAGAGTAATATTTTAGGTTGGTTCTTTTGGATTTGTGAAGTTTGATTTGAAAACCTTAGAAGCTTGAGAGAGAGAGAGATAATATCACTATTATGCACGCTGAGTTAGTAAGTAGTACAGAGAGAGAGGGTTACATAATCTTGTGTCTGCTGTCTTGTGTATAGCTTTGACATCGCCATGCATGAGTAAATGAGAAAAAAACTCTCACAGGTGTACTTGCCTGTACTCCCATGTGCCTATGCATACGTATCAAATACCTACCTATACCTATACGTATAGCTATAAGCATATAGTTCTTATGGGCTCAAGAAAAATACTACTATTATATGAGCTGTGGTGCTGCCGTTGTCGTTGTAGTATGTACCAAGTGTAGTCTCCGTCCATTCTCTCCACATTATTCATTACGACATTCACCATTGAGTCTAATTAAACTCCCATTTGAAATGAAATTTGAAGGTGTAGCTAAACTTTCCTCAACCTTTATAGTCGTAGTAGTCGTAAATTTATAAAGGAGTCAAATACAATAATCATAATTTTATTACAATTTTTTTACTCTGCGTCTTTAACTTTAATCAGAATTTGGTACGCAATATATAAAGGAATGCTAATTATAGCTCAAGTTGAGTCATGACCAATAGAGACCTTTACTGTCCAGAACCAGAACTAGCTCCAGAGTAATTAATTATACAATATTAAATTAATTACTGCATTCTATTTTTTATTTGTAGTAAGACCGCCATGTTTAAAACTCAAAATAAAGGCGGTCTACAAAAATACAGATATTGCAGGACACACTGAAAGCATTGCGTAGCCATTTGCATACACATAGGAATTTCGGTTTAAGTAATTTAGGGGAAATAAAATGTAATCAGATCTTTGATGGTGATGCTTGTAGTATTGTATAATAGTGGTCACAGGTCGTGAGCTAGAAATCTCAAAAAATCTTCAAATAAATTTGTTTAATCAAATCACCATCAAGTATCACAATCACAATCCCATAATAATCACAACCACGCTCCCTATATATCATGACAATAATCTCTCTCCACAAGAATGTATACCAAATATGTCAAAATATCCTGTTTTATTTGAGATACACGTCCATAAAGGCAGGCTACATAGATTTTTGCTTCATCTTTCAAGGACTTCCGATAACTCACACACACTCTCCCTCGTTCTCGTCGTCTCACTAACCAAACATAAAACTGAGTTCAGAATATTATTTTTACAAATTTCAAATTTGCTCAATCTCATCTATGCTTAGCAAATGAGGTAACACATATATACACACGTAAAGGTACAGACAGGCAATCATAATAATAATCATTGGACCTATTATTATGATTTTATACGCCACTAAACTTTAAAGCTATTTCCAAATGGTCCTAAAAGTTCGACAAACATTCCTATATCTGCAGGTAATAGTAACACCACGGTATATGAGACCACCGTCACCATCAACAGACTGTTTTCGAATTATTGCATAAGTGCACACCGCACGTTAAATTCCACGTAATGGTACACCATAGTCAGGCTCCCATAGTCTATTGTGAAGATTAAGATTATCGAAAACGAATCGATACAAATATAAAACCATGATTTAAGCTGAAATAATTATCAAATAAATCTACAACTGCGACTTCGACTTCGACTTCGACTGTGTAGAGCATAGCATAGGCTGTTCGCAATGTGGTTCTATATATTTTTTTAAAATATTGAGTAAGAAATGAAAATAGACGTATTAAAAATTAAATATCTATTTTCACACGTTTAAATTTCAATTTTTGTAAGTCACCGTTAAAACACGAGAGCGTGAAAAAAAACTACGAAACTGACGACGACGATAACATAACTATTACTGATTATTGATTACAACTCTTAAAGACCTGACTGAATCATTATCTGAAAATCCTTTTTGAATTTTCATGGTATATAGAGACAGGGGGGAGTGTGTAAAAATCAGACAAGGATAAAATAATTTTAATTCCAATAATTTTCAATACGTTTCAAAACTAATTTTATTTTCATAATGATAAGGGCAAAAATTCAAATACAGAAAGTGTACGTAGCATTCAACGTTAGCCACTATTCTATCAGCAGATAAATAGGATATTGTTACTGGTAGTGCTCTACCCGTACCATTATACTCATTACTATACCACACAGCATAACCACACTCAACAAATTGTTCACTGCATAAAAATAATCACATAATTGGAATTGCAAAATTACACAAAAAAAATACTTGAGCCCTGCTTACTTACTTCAGAATTTTTAGGTAGATCATCATAATATTAAAATACACTACATGGTACAAAAAGATAAATTATCATATTTATAATACACATAATTTTGAGAACAATTATATTTAATATGCAAAATATTCTACCCAATTCCTCATAGATATACATAGTAATTGTCTGTCTACCCTGACACTGACTCTTTGACGACGACGACGACGACAGAAGAGATGAGGGATGAACGTCTTGAGTTAAAATTGAATAGAATCAAGAGATAAGCATAGAAAAATATAATAATTCACCAGAGCCATGCAGAGAGCTAGAGGGAAAATCTGTGGAAGTGTTATTGTGCATTGTACAATTGCGCTGGAGCTGGAGTGCCACGGCGATGCCATAATGCCAAAGCCAAAACCAAAACCATAACCAAGCCAGCCTCATTCCTCCCGTTGTTAAGCAGTAAAATCCAATTCATCCTAATGATATATTCTGTGGACATGGACCAGGTAGGAAAAAGTAAGAAGTTGAGGAGACATAATATTGTGTATATCAGGTATATATAAGGAAGAATGAAAATGACGGAGAGGACGGACTTTTGGACTCTGGATCTGTAAGAAAGGTGAGGAAGGAAGGTGGTTCTTTCTGCACGATAAACCAAACCACCAAAACATATACACTAACTAGCCCAAGCCCTATAAACGAAAACCATATACTTATACTACACGTCGTGGTGATGGTGTGTAGGTCTCTGTAGTCTGTAGGTACGTAGGTACCTTTCATCATTATCATATCCATCCTTATATCCTCATCATACAAAATGCTTAGAAAAGACCAGTCACAGTCAAATCTACATCACAGTTATTCATCCAAGGGATTTCGATCTTACTTACTTACTTAAGGAGTATACCTATATAGTAATGCCAATATATGTAGTATCTAAACTAAACGTAAGGACAAGAACTGAGCTCACTTTAGGGAGCAAGATAGACTATGTCATGAGGTCTGTGAAGTCTGAATCATCCCAAGACCAGCCAACATCATCACAAACAAAGTAACTTCACATTGCATCGTGTATACAGACCTGTGTTATGTAAGTTACTTTAATCGTAAATATGTGTGTACTATGGACTGTAGTTATGTGTATGTAATATGCAACTTCCAGAACTATAGCAAGGCATTACCTTACATTGCAAAGCAAAAAGCAAAGCAATGCAGTGAAATGAAATGAAAGAGTGAGGGTGGAAAGTCATTCTAATCCAGCTCAGCTTCTTATAGAGGTACCTACCATAGCTACATATATCTTATACATACTAACATACCACATCCCATCCCTGCTCTTCACGATGCGCATCCTTAGAATGTTAGGATCGAAAGAAGAAGTAGAAGAAGAAGAAGAAAAACATTTACGATATCAACGATGCATGCCGCCGAGCCTATAGCCTACTCAGAGTCAGAGCATGTAACTCTTCAATAATGCATATAGGTAGGTAGGTAGGTGAACGTAAACATACGGCCACAGACTTGTAATAATATCGCATATGAACTCATCATTAAAGGTACTGGGACTGGTACTGGTACTGGTGCTGGGGATTGCAAGTAAAGGAACAGGGTGTCTCTTTATGAGTGTATGTTTTTACACACAGGGGAAAAAAATTCGAAATATTATTATATTTGAATTTTTTACAATTCATAGGATGTCGAACGTGGAGGAATTCTCATCTTGTAGAGTCTGGTTATTAAGTGAGAGTAGTAGTATGTGCACTACCTACAAATTTATTTTACAAAAAAACTAAAACAAAATGTATCTTATATAGCACCGACTTAGGCAAAAAAGGTTATAAAAATATGACGTCGCTTATAAGTCTGTCTAAATTCAACTTTTTACTCAAATTTTATAAAAACGGAATGAAAGGGAAAGGACATCGCAGGAAAGGACGGGGGACAGGGGCACAAAAGAGAATGGAAACGAAGAAGGACTGATGATTTCCGGACATTTGACACCCAACCACCAACTATACCAATACCAATGAACATAGGACTTTTGTTACATAAGTTCTGTACAAAAATACAACGAAATGCAATTTCAACGAAACAATCCAGAATTCTGAATTCAGTGAGTTTACAGAAACGAAGCAAAGTGAATAATACAATAGTCAATTAATTCAAACTAAATTAAAATATTTAACATTTAATTACAATGAAATATTAATCATTAATTAAAAGAAATAATTTGAAAAACCTCACAGTGAGGATTGGAAATTACCCAGTAGTAGTATATAAATTCCCTATACAGTCTCTACAAAATTCAAAGTTGGAAATAAAAAATACAAGTTGATATCTATGAATCTAATCAGAGACGCCAGTTAAATATAATAATAATTTCTATTAGCGTAAACCAAGGAATTTTAACGATTATACACGCATATAATATATTTGTATAAGCTGAGATAAATTTCAATTTAGAGTCAACATTAATATCATTTGTATACTTGGACGTAAACTTTAAATGACAATTTAAAACCGCTTACACTCCCTGAGAGAGAGAAGACTCTTTAAATGTTATGGCCTCCTACGACTACGGCTACTCATACTACATAGGTACTGGTACTGGTACTAGGAGCTCCGGAATGAAACTACTTTTCTACCGTGCATAGCATTATATCGGCATTCCACTCTGTCACTCGGACTGTTTCTCATCAATTCGAGAGTTGTAATCCTGAACACATTCTGCCCTCCTTGATGACTCTCTGTCTCTGTCTCTCCGTCTCTCCCATATGAATTCAGTCGAGTACGAATTCCGATTGCAATTATTACGACTCTCCGACTTGGAACTATATACACTACTACTACTCAACTACTGCAAGAAACTTAATTTGTTCTATTTACATTGCCAATGCTGCTGTATTATTGTTGTATATTTGTATCTTGTGTACTAGTTACAATTCTGGGCTACGGCTACAAAACAGCCATCATATCCCGTACATAATGTATCTACCTACTTTAGCAGTTTAACTTTCCTCTGCATATGGATCTTTGTTTCTGTTTTAAAAGGACGGATATCGTGCCACTGCCGTTCTCTCGTCCCTCACATTCAGTCTGTATCACAACTATTTCTGGCATAATACATAGTAGAACATCAACATGTGATGAAGAGTGCTTCCATACGATACGAAATGAAGACGAACACGTTACATGTATTTAGTCCTAGCGTAACTAATACACATACTACTACTATTAGGTGCAGTACTACAGAGCAAAATACAGAAAGTTATTCGCCAGTTGCTATTCGCAAACTCCAACTCTATCTCTGCCAATTCATAATTACATACACTTTGTGTTTGGGCTTCAGTATCTGCAACATCTCATGTAGTAGTTCTACAATTCTAAAGGCATGGACCCATAGCTAACTAGTAAATTTGGCCTATGCTACTACAGATATTTGTGCATCTCCCTCTCTATAAAAGTTGTACCTACATCTGGTTGTGCGGGGGAATTAATGACACTTTGGTTTGGCTACATAATATACTACTCACACTCAAACTGAAGAGATGTGCATTCGTCGTAGTCGTCGTCGTCGTCGTTCTGGATCCAGCTTTACTCAAGCATAGTTTACGTTCTCCCAACAAAACTGATATCCTGACTATACACGTTCTCTGGTGGCCTGGTGGTGGTACAGACAGGGTATACCTCTGATGATCATGGCATGGCATGACAAAATAACACTAATACAGGAGGTATATAGACTATAATACCAGTCCTAGTCCCAATCCCAGTGCCAGAAGTACGAACACCATAAAAGAAATAGCAGATACCTATACATACAGATACATTTTTTTTCACTTCAATTCGAATGCACACACATTTAATGTGAGTTCAACAAAGCCCAAGATATGAAATAAATGCAATTCAAAACATGCTTCCCACAATGATAACGACGGCTTGGAATTGGAACACATACATTGTACAATGCCACAGCGGCATCACATCACATTGGCAGGCCTCGTCATGTCACTAAGTGAGAGACTCACGATGAGTTCTGAGGCGCTATACTAAATACACTACATTCTCAACACTGAATTCAGTCAATTCAATATTCAGTCCACACATACATATATACTCTAGCTTTGAATTTGAGTTTTGCATTAGCGAATTCAAAAACAGAGCAGCAGACAGAGCCACGCTTTATAAGAACGATAGGATGCGATGTTTTAGCGAGAGGCAGAGACAGACAAGGAGGCCTGTACTGGTAGATTAGTTTAAAATTTTAACATAGTACATTTTGTAGTAGAGGAGAATTATGCCTCCGAATTCGAATAAGAAATATAGTGATGATCACTAATCTAAAAGTTTCAGTTACTTTAAGGGTGCCAATACTGTCAGCCCCAACGCCAACGCCAACAGTAATATCAGTAAGTAACAGAAATAGTAACAGCAATACTGCTATATACATACCAGTAGCCAGCATGACATAATGCAAAATGTATCTGTAATTCTGGACACATTTTTACATGAGAGAAATCAAAGGATTTAAAAGCTCATGCTCAGGCTATACAATACTCTATGCAATGGTATTTTTTTCTCCCTGTATGTGTCTCTCTTCAGCAGCAGCTACCATTTCCATTTACTTTAGAGACTATCGCAAGTATACATAGCAAATGCAAATGCAAAAACGAAAATGAAAAAGACTTATTTGCCGCAGCAGAGAGGAGCGCAACCAAAAATCCGTCCAAATCCAAACAAGTACAGCAGAACGTCAACGAGTCAATAGTAAATAAGTAACTCAGAGACAGACACAGCAGAAAGAGACCCAAGCTGAGGCTCTGCCTTTCGTTCGTTCGTTCGTTCGTATGCCCCCCTACCCCGATTTCCTTCCATTACCATTTACAATTGCATGATCTTCAATGATTGTGCAACAAGTGCTTTATCCTTATGCTGCTTCAACTTTCATTTTCACCATACACATACCTTCTCACTCCAACTGCAGATATAGGTATATAGTCCTACTGCAGAGTATATCCCCAGCAGCATCTCTTCTACTCACTCCGTGTACTATATTGTACAACTCATGCTCAAAAATGATGTCTCATTTTTGCATTCCTTCTTTGTACTATTCTTTACAGGCAGAGCGAGAGAGAGAGAGAGAACCTATTTAATGTAGAGGCAAAGGTATCTGCATCTGTCTGTATACCTCATTTGTCCTATTTACCCAACGGAAATTATATACAAGGATACATCTGCATTCTAAATCTATCTCGAATTAGATGCTAAAACCCAAATGCCAAAATGTACACAATAACTATATATAATGATAATGATTCTCTTTCAGTCCCAATTCTCAATACTCGCAGAGCTCTGCCCCACTCTCTCGCTCACTCAAAAACTATACCGCTCGTTCAGTTCAGACCTACAGCATAGAATATAGAATAAAAAAATATATATACAAGTCCATGTCGATGTCGCGGACTTATACAGCTACATATAAATGCCTCTCTCACAAATCTAATACTCGTACCTACGCTACGTAATACTCCCTATATTTACAATACAATTTTATTAATAGAATTTTTTGGCTTTGGCTTTGGCTTCAGCCTGTAGTTGCAAATGGAAACGCAAAAAAAGGACAACTACCAGTATACACTAATATAACATTATGCTATACTTATACTTGTACTATAGGTGTACATTACCTACCATACGTTTTTTTGTTTTTGTTTTCATTTTCAACGTCTCTATGTACAACATACAATTGACCTACAAAGAGAATCAAGAAGAGTTGGATTTTAGCTGTGTTTTTTTTGTGGTGTTATTATTGCATGGGGCTGTGTGTTGTTTGGAGTCAAACTATTTCAAGTCTGAAGTACAGAGATGATAGTAGGAGCTACCCTGATTATGATGCTACGCAACAAGCGTGAGAGCTATCGAATGTACCTACCTACCTATCTACCTACCTACATACAGAGTCTCACATTACATTACAGAGTACAGAGCTAAAGAATAGCAGTCAATGGCAGATGCCATGTAAGGTATGTGACGCCTACAACATACATCATCATATCACCATTTAAGAGAACATGGATTGAATTTTTATTATTTACCTGAATTTTGGAGTATGGACCTCACTCATTTTTCTGATTGACAGAAATTCAAAGCCCCCATACTGATTTTGACATTTTAATTTGACTTTTTTTAACACACAAATAAGTCAAAGGAAAGTGTGTCAAAATTCTGAGTGAGTATATGAATTAACACTGGTAGTCATATCTAATTCTAATTGTAAAATTGTAATGAATATATTTTAGGTGGATAATACTTTTATCTCGTCAGTTGTAATCAATGCCTTCCTTTTTTAACTTGGAAATTAACATATCCTCCGAGCAAAAACGAAATAAATAATTAATGCACTAATAGCAATGACTAGGACTTATTACATGGAATAATATATTTCAACGCTGCTTAAAATTAACTTCTTAATTTACTTTTTTAACAATAAAAAATCACGAGTACATAATTATAGAAATGCGCAGGGAGAGAGAGAGAGAGAGAGTATTAAACTGGGAGCTAATAATTTAAATTCAATGCATACGAATACGAATGTAATTACACCTACCTATGCACAATAGCGATACTGTATGAAATTGAAATCAAAATCTATGTCGAGACAACCCACTGCACTTGAAGGAGCTGTAAGAGCTCATTGGCTGAGGGATTGAGCCTGCATAGTGTACACACACTGTACATATGCAGTCTGTCTCAAAATCAGAATAAGAATACAGCCACATTGCAACCACAATCAAAAGACTTTTGAAGACTCCAACACAATCAAGAGCAGCCTCACAGTTCTCAAGCAGTGTCTCATATTTTAGTATTGCTCCATAGTGTGTGTGTGTGAGAGAGAGAGAGAGAGAGATAGACAATGATGCATTGAAAATAATAAACTTCAGAGGTAAAAAAAATATATAGTTACGTGTGTAATACCTGTAAGAATGGAATGAATCTTTCCCTTGCCCTTTCTTTCACATCTTATCGTTTATCAAAAAGTCTTTACCTACCCCCACGCTAATGGACACGACGACGCGTACTACGTTCAACGTAGCTAGTACAAACCATCGTTCATCGTCGTCGTTGTCGTCCACTTCTCTCATAATATCAGAGAGCGACCCCCATATACATGAAAACACATAGCAGAGCGACACAACATAGTTCCCATCGTTTTGCTTTTGATACGACTACACGATACGAATTAAGAATTACAAACTAGTTACATCAAGCCCTGCCTTCTACGTACATACATTTACATGTCAACAATGGCAAATAATAACATTATTATTGTTATTATTTTGCAGTCTACAATCTACTATCTACATTGTCCATACAGTGCAGCAGAGTTCCAATCCGCACACAGTCTGCATGCTTTTGCCTATGTGCTTATTTTTTGAAGCCCTCGATCCTCGCTCAGTGTATGGGACTATGATGACTGCAGTCGGATTGCTATGACTTTACAGATATGGTATAAAAACCATAAAGTAAAAGACATTTTCGTTTCTGAATTCTCAATTGAAACGCTCGTACAACTCATTATAAAAAAGTGAGCCTGCACAGACAATGAGAGGACGGAGTGATGCAACAAATTTTGCTCATATCAAATCTCCATCGCCAGACAATGTAAAAGTATTATGTTTGCAAAAATCCTTTAGGATAAAATACCTATACCTACACTATATAGTTAGTATACACACAGATAGATATACACACAGTATATCTGGTAGCATGTTACAGCATATTACACATTACTGTATAGCTATATCTGTACATGCAAGACTTGCTATCTCAATTGGATTTTGTGGATTTTATTAGCAGGAATAATTATATAGACATATAGTCAGTCTTGCTCCTCTATCTCTACAGATACTACTACTACAGGCATGTGCGGTAACAGACTTATATAAGTTTTTGATAATAATATTATTATGACTGATATGCCACATGCATGACAAGGCATGGGATGGATGGATGTAGGTGGATTTGGCTATGATTGGAATGGTACATGGTGATGGTAATAACTCCATCCTGTCCCGTATTAGCCACGTACAGATGATATGAGTGCAGAGACGGAGAGAGAGAGAGAGATAATCAATTTCAATGCAGCCTAAGTAGGTAAGGTAGAAGTATGTTATTATGTACATACATAATGTAGACCTACTAATGTGTGTAATTTAAAACGAAAATGAAAACGAATCCTACCTACATCATATGTGAGCCCTATACAGTATGTACACGAGTCGAGTGTGTAATATAAACGTAATGCATGTCTGCTGCCTACCTTAACGTGAACGTGTATCACACATCGCATCTGTGGATGAAGTGCGTGCTCATTGGCCTACAAATGAAAAGGGTTTAACATGTAACTATTTACAGATACACACAAAGCCCCGACGGCTACGGCCAGAGCAATAATAACAGCAACAGCAACCAACAGCAGCTCTCGCACACTCAAAACTTATTTTGTATAATGATCACGAGTGCGAGTACCAGCAACCAAACCACTATACCACCATACCATACCACTGCCTCCCAAAGTTAAATCAGCCTAATGCTTAATACCTCCCTACCTACTGACTATATGCAGAGTACAGAAAACAATGTATTTTTAAAGTTAGCACATTACATTAGTACAAGTATAAGCCTAAACCAAAACCACAGACTGCAATTATTTATCCTATGCGTCACGTATAAAATTCCTACATATAGTAATAAATGAATTTACTATAATGCTAATAAGAATATAATGAATTCTAAATAGGGGTATAAGATTGGCGTGGGACTGTATATATGTTTGTAATTATATGTATGTCTAAAATTAACCACGTCTACATTTTAAAGTTGTAATGTTTTAAGTACATCATTATGGAAATAGAATATAGATAATAAAACTATGTAACAATATTTTATTATACTGCTACTCTACACTGCTCCTGACTTGGAAATGTTGATAGTAGATACACACAATTGTTTTGTGTTTACTATAGTTAGTTATATACATAAATACTTTTACGACCGAAGCTTCGCAATATTGATGTAGTTAATTTTCTCGCTCAGTCGTAACACATTAAATCCACAATACAATCTACACTAAATGAAAGTTAAAGTTAAATAATATTATATTACATATTACGCTATTACTATTACGTATATGAAAACTACACGCACAATTTTTTTTATAAAACATTTTTATTTTTATATAGTATTATTTTTTCTAATAATATTATTATAGAAGAAATTATATAAGTTGGGGGAGCTACTGTATGAATTGGGGGGAACTTGAATTTTTTGATACTACTTCTGAATTTGGGTTAAATCCCTTCAGCTAAGCGTGAATTTGAGCGCAAGGACTGTAAGGTACTTATCCTTAATTTTATAAAAATGATTTTAATGCGCACTATAACTGTAATTTTATTGCCCCTACTGCATCTGTCTGTACAAACTATAGAGATAAATTTGGTTAAAAGCAAGTCGTCTATATATTTTTAAAAACAAATTACGATTACGAGTGGTTGAGAAATTGAAATTTTTACGAGTTTTATACGGTAAATAGTTTTAAAAATTCACAAACTAAACATAAAATTCTATTGTTTCAAAATAAGTATAATTGCGTAATTTTGGTACTGATTACAGTTTAAACACTGACAATGAGATTGAATTGAACTACTGCAGTACTGACTGCACTGTCTTTAAAAATAAAAACTAAAATACTTTACTAATAATTATTATTTTATGCAATCTTTGCATATTTTTTGCACTACATTATTTTCTACATAGTTTCTATAGTGAAATCCAGGCCAGACATTCATTCATACATGCTATACATAATCACACACAAACAATATATGTACACTATATACTATATGAACAGTATAAGGTATAATGACTGACCTTCAAGCTTCATTCCAACTTCAAGACATTTTTGAAATCGGCAGTATGGACATCTCTTACGTTGAGTTTTATCAATATGACAATTTCTCTCGGCCACACAAGTGTACACCTTTTTATTCTGGACGGTTCGCTTGAAGAAACCTTTGCATGACTCACAGGTTAGTAGACCGTAGTGATAGCCGGACACTTTATCTCCACAAACTGGACAGAGTTCTTCAATACCTTCTTTTGTGTCGGGCAAATCAGGTGCGAGAGCCGCCGTGTACTCCAAACCACTTGTTGTCGCGTTTCCTTGACTGGCTACTCGAGTGGAACATGTAATAATTGAAAGAAAGAACAGGAAGAAGAATTAATTTACATTTTGTATTAGTACTGGAAACTGGACATTATCATTAATTCAATTTATCTCGAATTATTTATTTCTTTATTTTTATCTGATTTGTTTTTAAAATTTGACTATATTTTACATTTTAGCCTCTACACGGTTTACTTAATCTGTTAAGGTTTTGTGAGTGGGTTTATAATGAAAATTTGTCAATAATCCAATTCACCCACAAGAAATGCTAACGTAGAAAATTCATGTGCTCAATATTTGAGCTTCAGTTTCCATTCGAAATAATAATTAGAAGCTGGAACAAATTATTCCCATTTCATCCCCACCTCATATGCTTTATATTGGTCACTGCGACGATGATAATTAAACTCAAATTTTGTAATAAGAATTGGCTTTGTTAAATGCCAGTAGTCCAGATTTAACCTATCATCACGTAATTGATTATTAAAAAGGACAATGAAATTACAAGAGTTAGTTGCTCATAATATCTGTACGTTATGATGTAACCAGAGACCTTCACTGTAGAGTTTGAACGAGCTCAAATGCAGATACAGAGCAGCATGCTGAAACCTGCCAATAATAATGTTTTATTATATGACCACGCTAATAAAATGCACTCCATTGTTGTTGTTGTGGATGTAAACATAGGCAGAAAAGAAAAGTTCCTTTCTCCCTGATAGTCAGATAGCTAGTAGCTTACTCAATATTATGTCATCCCAGTTTATAGTTGTTACAATTAAAATAATCATGAGAGGGATCAAGAGCAATATTTTCAAGTCTTTCAGAGTTCAATGATGATTGTGAATCAGGAATCATATCCACAAAAAAAAATTCAAATCCATCAGAATTAATGTCACGTTTTCCCTCCATTTTATACACCTACCCATTTTCTGATAGTTTACAGATAGTGTGCAGTCCCAATCACTAACATTTATGTAAATTTTAAAAAGTATAATAATTATCATAATATAATTAAATGGTGGCACACTACATACGAAACCCCAAACGAGCAACAAGAATAAAAAAAAGAGAAAAAGGAAAGGTAACAAGAACTGAACGACTGATGATTTTGATTGGTTACCTTAAGTCAAACTGCTGACTGCTGAGCAGTTGAACACGCAGTTGGGGTATAATTTCATTTTCATATAGAGCACTGTACAACAGTTCAACATGGAAAAGGCTAATTATTGTAATTACTACATACAAACTGCGAACTATCCAACTATTCTACGGCTCACTACCATCCCCATTCAATATTCAATGAGGCTCAAGAAATAAATATTATTTCGATGTCGAATATTGGAACTTTATAGTGATCAGACCACGGAGATAAAGAATAGTGGAAAATTCGTAATACAAATAAATAGAAGCTAAATATTCAGAATATATCCAGGACCAGGGCCAGGACCAGGATATGGATGAAGCCTGCTTGGGCCGCAATACAAGTAGCTCCAATATCAACAGTAACGATGAATGTCAAAAAAAAAGGATATACAATGCAACAAAAACAATATTAAATCTTCACATTAACTATTCTGAATTATTGTTAGCACACTATATAACTTTGCTCCTGAGACTCAAATATTACATCGCGTCAGTACATACTATATGGTGCATTTAGCCGGTCCGTACTAGTGCCAGGACGATTGTCCATATCCCTATGGCGCACCATGTGTGTGCCTGTACCAGTCCCAGTACCAGTACCAAAGTACACTGGACATTTTTATTTATTTTGAATTTTGATTTCAAGCTTATCTATCCGCCTGTTCTGGATTTATTGTTTGCTAAGCTGCCCATTTGAATGCTCTCTCTATCCCTCCCTCCCTCGCCTCGCTCTGATCAGAATAATATTGTAGTAAAATATATTGGATAGGTTGTATTTGTATAAATGTAGCACAGGCCCGGAGCATAAATAGCTGTATGCACTTGAGATCTGTATTCGTTGGGCTGCTGTCGCTGTAAGGATGGGCGCACGGTTTTGCCTGCCTAACATACCTAGGTACCTACCTACCTACCTAATAAGATACGTCTGAGCCGGAAAAAGTTGGATACTGGTACTGGAAACAAATCCCACCTTTGGCTCCATTATCAATGCATGTAATGTTGCTCTCCACTGAATACATGAATTTAATTCCGCTCAATCGACCTCATTAATCGGATACATATCTAAATACTTTTTTTTTCTCTCTGGAGAGATACAAATACAAAATGCCTACAAAAAATGCTAAAACACATGGATGATGCCGATGCAATAGCGAAAGCCAAAGTCAAACTCAATATTAGTAAATTACATATAATCCAAATCTCACGTGCATTTCTTACACAATCACCTAAACTTCCTCGAGCATTATTATGCGGACGCAAAATATGAGTTCTCGCACTAGTACTAGTAAGTACTACCAATATTAAAGTGAAACCGTACCAGCACCAGTCCCAGTCCCAGGAATAAGGAATATGGCTCATACAGTATTGGTTCTTTTTTATCGATATTGATATCGAATTAAACTCAAACTCCACGTGGAATTTCAATATTCTTTTCCTCGTCATCTACATGAACGATGAACATGAACTAAAACCTAAACTAGGTAGTAGTAGCTAGGTACAATCAAAAACCTATCAGCTACGAGACTGAATAATACTGGTTGATTATACCTACACATTTATGAGGCAGTTTACGGACATTTGCAATTTACACGTACCTGCGGTATAGGTAGGGAGATACACACAAGTACCTACTCATATGGGCTTCACCTAATGCTACAGGATAGGCACCAACATGTACATATTTCATTCCTAATATTTCAATATTTACATAACTGGAAGTCAGAAAATCTTTTGTTGTGATGTCAATCGACATTTTAGCATCGGCCAAACACACATAACATAACATGTATGCACACAAAAAAACAAATCATTAAAACTCTTTTACTGGAACTGTGGAAAATGAAACTAGTTGATTGTGTGGCCGTCGAAAAGTGTGTGCCCATGCCCTCAAAATTAAACAAGACTTTTACAAATTTTGAAGTTCACAAATTTTTATGTAAGTCAGCCAGCCTTTTCCTTGTTTTGTTCTAAATTTGTCCATGTAGATCGAAATGAAAATTGCAGTGACATAGAGGTACCTACCTACATGTAGCTCGTAAGGACAATACTAGAAAAGGAATATGTGTCCTAATTTGAGTCGCTGGACAAATAGAAAATAGAACTAGACTTTAATCATAAGATCAAATCTGACAAAATCGTTTAAACTTATAAACGTCGGATTAAATAGAATTTAAATTGTGCCTACCAACCCACATTTATGCGTCAGAGGCGACCTTATTCCCCAAAATATGCGCTCCATATATTGGTGCTGACCTATATTATTTTTTGAGATACACTTCGACTTGAATGAGCAGCATGCAATTTCGTATAGCGTTTTTGCTAATCATATATAGGTACTATAGCTACGCACAGAAAGGTATGCACGTACATGTATTCGGATTCGGAATTATGTTATACGAATACAAAAACGGGTGAACGTGAACCAATATGTGAGTAATGTGCTGTCCACAATTTGTTGTCCAGACATACAGACAGGAATGGGAGAGTAAATTTTAATATATTTACTGTTCTGCATGCCAAGGATATCGATCGCCATTTTTCGAGTGCATATATCTCTATATTATTCGTACTACTAATATACTGACTATACGAACCACGTTGTCTTTCCTGAATAATACTATGTACTGACTGAAATGAAACTGGAGGAAGTCACTGGATAACCACGGTTGACGGTCAGCATTACCTACAATTCTACTGACCGACAATACTCGAAGCCATCCCAATACAAAGCAAATAAGTACTGGACTGGGCTGGGAGTATGCGTGTCCTTTGGTCTACTGCCGTGTTTAGTCCTCGTACTACTTCGTGGTTTAAAAAAAACTATTTGTGTTTAAACTACAATTTCCGCTGGCAATTTATTTGCAGAAAACATAACCTAATAATAATAGAACATAAATATGAGGAAGCAATCGGATTAAGAAGTAGACCAATAACTGACTTAATTTTAATTTGTGAATGTTTTCAGAGTTTCCCTTCCTACTGATGTACTGACTACGTCCAGTATTTCGTATTTCGTTAATGTAGACTTTAAAATATTTTACCGCCTTTGAAAATACCGATATTATATTTTGTAATTAACTTGACTGATGAGGAGTGAGGAGGATCATACCTGAATTGTACATATTATATCCATGGTCCATTGAGTGTAAACCATGATGGGAGGCAGTGGTCAAGAGTCCGTGATGACTATGACTCACACCGCCCGAACTTTGGTGTGATGAAATGTGATGATGATCATTCCATAGATTTGAGTTGGAATGATGTACTAGATTAGGTGGGGTGGGGGAGTGACCACTCATGGGTGGGCTCAGGTTAAACGGACTCATTGGTAAGTCCATTATGTGTGACAGCATTCAAAATCTTCCGTCAAAATTAATTGTTTTTTTTTTGCTTAGCGTTTCTTTCGTTTTAAATATATAGGAATCAGAAGTGTTGTTTAAGTATCAGGTACGATTTTCTTTATACGTATTTATGTGAAAGTGTATAATAATAATGTGATTGTAATATATTTTATTACAATACAAAAAAAAATTATTATATTCGACTATATCAAATTGTTTATATAGTAGTCCTCTTATTATCACAGTGTTATAGATTAGGTAAGCTGGCACTGAGTTTTTTTTAAATTTTTAATAAATACAAATCATCAATTGTTTTTTTTCAAGTTGGGATAAAAAATACAACATGTGTATTTGTTTTTGGTATTTATATAATGATGATATCTTTCATATATATAGAAATGATGGGTGGGCTATAATTGAAAATTGGAAAGACTGGGAATAGGAGGATGATAGGATATTTAAGAATCCTTTTTGTTTACTGTTTGTGTGTGTGTGTGTGTGAGTACAGAGTACGCGTCAAGTATATAGTTTGTGTGTGGATGTAATCCTAATTTTCACACAAGGGTAGTAGTAGTAGTAGTTGTATTTGTTCAAGTCAGATGAGATGATGATGATGAAGACTGCCGCAGGTACTGTACTCGTATTGTATTTGCAAAAATCACGTAATAGTAAATAGTTGAAGGGGAAAGGGGTGTCAGGTAGAAATTTTTGCACAAGAATCCACTCCGGCGAAAAGTAGCACAGATTTTTTTTCAACGTTACGTCACACTCAACACTCAGTGCTTCGCAATAAACGTGCTCTCTTAACAGTGTTGTGTCTTTCTGCTCTGTTGTACTTACTAACAACGCACGTTGACGTGTCTATTATTGTGCACAGGGAGGAGAGCTATAGAGACTCCTAAATACACGCATATAGATGTTCAGAGATATACTCAGATATATGTATATATATATCACTCAAACCCACAACCCAAACGAAAAAAAATAAGAGTGCTTAAACAATTTTTTCAATTTGAATTTTCAATCCCAATATAAAGTTTCATGTATATATGAGAAATTATCAAACGTTCCCTTTCAATTTTCAAAATCAGCTGAGAGACGAAAGTTCCTGATGATGCTGATAATGATGATGATGAGCACAACACCAACTGACTGACTGAGAGAAGAGATGTTATGTCAAGTTAATTTAAATGTCACTTTGTTTCTCGAAATGCAAAAACTTATTCTCTCAAAAAATGGTGTAAAGTCCAGCGGGCAATATCTGAACAATTTGTTTAGCCAATATTCCTCGGTCCTCTTCCACTAAACTTATGAATTATAGTAACTTGTCTCACTGATTGATTCCAAAGTATACCACACACAATTTCCATCCTCACACTACAGAAATAGCATCACAATGTATACAACTATATATAATATGTTCAATAATTAATTCCAATAAAGGAAATTTTCAAAATCCCAAATTAAGGTATAAGTTTTCAATCACAGTGAAAAGCAGTAGCTTTTAGTACTATATTATATGGTCCAAGCTCGTTAGAATGAACAACTCTCTTCGCCTATAGATAGATACACAGGGGACAATGAATGCCGCCACTTTGTCGTTGTCCGAAATTGTTGAAAAAATCCAAAAGTTATCATAAAGATAAAAATGTGTCCCAGGTTGAAAATTTTTTATTGTTTATTTAGTTTCTTTGAATGCACCTTTTTTTAGTAGTTCTTTCTCCCTTCGTATCAGTACAAAAAAATCAATGAAAATTTTTGATATTTTGTAGTGTATCAAGAAGTTGAAGAAGAAGTTGAAGAAGTCAAAGAAATTTTCAGGAAAAAGGCACAGGTTCTTTTTTTTTATTATAAAGTCAGACGACCAATAAATATAAAAGAACTGATGACAGGCGACAAGTTCAGTCACTGAAGTCAATACGAGAGACGGATCACTACTAAAACTTTCCTCGTCTACTTGTACGTAAGTAGTCAAGGATTGTGAGTTCTTGTTGGTCAGTATGATGATGTAGGTATACTGATTCTATAATCTCCACCTTCTTCACTCTGTTCTCTTGTTCTCGCAGAAACCAAATGTGTAATGACACCGGTAAAAACTGTTGTGGAGCTCTGCAGTCCCTTCTCAGAGGTAGGCAGTTGTATGTAAAATTGAGAGGACGGGAGAGTCCGCGCTAATTTTTTGGAGGAGCACAATGTCGTTTGAGGACTGTCAAAATCGTACTGTTCAAAAAATGTAATTTGGTCGTTGCTGAGCAACTACTGAGTCTCCTTGAAATCCTAATCGTGGACTGTACTGTAGTAGTAGTGTAGAACGGAATAACAATGATGGTGAGGATGATTATCGTTGTTTGTAATGGGAAAAGAATACAATATGTACACAAGAGCACAGATAGAGTGAGAGAGAGAGAGAGAGACGAAGAAACGCACGTCAGCGTTGTTCCTCCGTCAACTTGCAAATGCAACGCTCAGGCCCAGTGCCACTACTAGTGAAAGTAAAGTTTTGGTGCTTCGTCCGCGGCCTACTTCGCGAATCTCGGTCCTCGGTCTCAGCACATATAGACTCACTGTACTATTTGACTATTATGTAGTTAAGACTGTGTGAGACTGTAGCGTGTAGACTCTACCTATATGCACTCTCCCATATATATGCATAAACTATATAGAATCATGTGCACGACTCCAACGACGACGACGACGACAAAAGATTTTGGTCTAAGAGTTTGTGTGTATAGCATATAGAGCTATAGGGTATAGGGATATATAGAGAATTTTTATAGTCTGCCATGCACTTCTACTTCTAGAGAGAGATATGGGATACTGTGTATAGCGAGAGACGCAGACAGTCTAGCCTATATAGAGCCACATTGGATGGGGTATACGTCCTTTTTTCTGCATGTACGTAAGTGAGGAGTGAGTGAGTGTGTGTGTGTGTGTCCTATTCTCTGTGTATATCCAAGATTAAATAACATATAAAAGAACCCCCATCATATCAGAAAAGTCGCCCTACATCTATCCACATAATAAAAAGCCCCCCCTTCCATTATTACCATGTAGTATGTAGTCTGGCTCTATTACATCGTATCGAGATCGAAAGTGTTTCTCTAGCCCCCCCTTCTCTCTCCTCGCCCACTATACACTCTTCTACTCACTCGCTGAGCTCTTTATTTTTCTCGAGCTCTATCCCTCACACTGGCCTACTGACCCAGTTTTGCCAAAAACTCTGCGCTCGCTCACACAGCTACATATCGACTCGACTCAAGTCACACAGCACTGTACTCCACTATGCTGTGCTGTGTAGCTCCCAGTCCTCCTCAGGCCACATAACAGAACATAACGTATTCGTTTTCATATATTCATTGCCATCATATCATTACAGCCCGACGACTACAGACACACACAGCCAGTAGCTACATACTCCTGTCACTACTGCCTCAGCTTTTTAGCTGGCTTCGTTTTCATTTGCCGATATACCACCGCCACCACCACCACCATACCATACAGTACCATACCATTACCACCATTACCATGCTCCTCGTATTTTCATATTCCTATTACTCCTACATTCTACACACAGATATTACCCAGACTCCCCAACGCCAACACCGCGACCAAGCCAACTAACCAACCATCCAACCGAGAGACAGACACACAGATAATCATTCAGCAGACCGACCACTACTGAAGTAAAAGGCTCTTCCATGTCTTCCAGTTTACACCGAACAAACTCGTGTCTGCTCTGTACTGTGCACCATGCTGTAGATAGATAGATATAGGATACGAAGAGAGGGAATAATAAAGCAGTCCAATTGCTATATCACTATCACCAATAGTATATGCGGTATATGAAGGTATAGTACCTACTTGTAAACTATTCCGTTTCGGAACCAATCCAAGAAACATAGGATACACACACCCAAACACACAAATTATTCTTTTTCCCTCTTTTCCTTCACTTTTCTCTCACTTTATTTTCCGATTTTCTATGCATTACATCCCACATCTCTGATGTAATGCATAACGACAAGTACTACGAGAGTATCAGTAAAAGGGAGTCTAATGTTAATGCTAAAGGCTCACGTTTGTCTACTTGTACAAGTCTAAAGCCCTACTTTCATCTCTGTCCAATCTGTTCATGTGCTCCATATATGCATGAAGATAACCCAATTGCTGAGTGCAGCCCCAAAAAGAAATCCACAAAAAACTGAGCCCATCCAATATTCAACATATTGCACATTGTACATAGTATGGAGGGAATACTGTAGGAGGGAGGGATGGAACGTAAAAAAATATAATCCTGTCATTTTTTAAAACATGTGTCCATGTCCATAATGTGAATCTCGTTCCTGTGCTAGTGCTGGTACTGGTGCTGGGCTGTAACGTCCAATACGCAATACAATGCTAATTATACACACTGCTCAATAGTCAATTAATAAGCAGAAATAGAAACAGGAGCAGAACCAGAACCTAGCACTTATGATTTTAGATTGACAGACTGTCAGTGCTACTCGAGAGAGATATGCATATATTTAATAACGAGGAATTTGGCCAGTAGATAAAAAAAACTGAAACAGTAAACAGCCCGAGCATCATCATTAGTATGATTAGGATTACATAATAGTAACGCTATGCGTAGTATGTAATTTATTACATTCATAGAAAAGTATCAACGGTAATAATAATTATATATGCAAAAAAAAATACAAAATTTATATTATTATTGGAATTTCATGTAATTGTAACCGTTGATTTTTTTATGTGTATAAAATCGAATTGTCTACAAAGATTTTCCCATATAAAAAAAGAAATGTATGTCTAGAATTCTAGAAGTGCAAGTGGCCAGCAGCGTGGTACTTTCAGAAATTCACATTCTCAGTTACTCATCATCCCATCACTCACACAACTCACACACAAACAAACACAAGTTTAAATATGTAGGAGTCGTCATGTATATGCAGGCTGTCAATATAATATTATACATATTATATTTTATTACGTCTAAGTTATACAGAGTTAGAATTTTTGATCGAATCATCATGGTCATATTTTATATGCGTACTCAATTTATTTTAAGTATTTGCATAGTACGGTGAAAAATATGAAATTGGGAGTAGTACAGATTTACCGCAAGGGAGCTTATCATATCAGCAATTTCAAGGGATGTAGTTTCAAAAGCAAAAGTACATAAAAAAAATTGAACTTATATTCATATGCATGAGTCTTTGTTAGTCATGGGACGTAAATAGGTCAAAAACTTGACTGCAACGCGTTATCAAGATTAATTGCTCGCGATTTTTACGATTACGATTAGATACCTTCATACACACGTACACGTTCACACACATGCACACACAAACATAGTAAGTACACTGTACATTATGTATCCAAATTTTTTCTCTCCATTCAATTCCATGTAAACAAGTTTCCTGTGAATTTTCTGATGAATTTTCCGACACATTCAATTTCATAATAATTAAAATCTATAATATAATATAAATACTTGAACTCATTACATTTACACTTTTTTTCTCTGATTTGGACTCTGTTACCGTTAGTTAGAGATCTGCTATTGTTATTATTGCGTGAGTACATCAGATAACTATGCGTTTGTGTTTATTATATAAACATATAGTTAGATAATATACTTCTAAGGTAAATACAAAAATGAAAATGAAAATAAATACAGGCACATTAATTTTTATTTTTGTTTTCAAAAAAAATTCAGTGTGTAATCAGATTTTAGAGTTTTTGTTTTCATTTTCATACCTGAATTAAGGTTATTATGTCATTTCAGATGCGTCTCACGATTTCATACAGAGATAGCTTTATCGTGAAGGTGAAATATTCACTGCTACTGCTACTGCGACCACTACTACTACTACTACTACCACTGCCACAACATATAATTATTATAGATAGCTTCTTTCATTCTTTGGAAAGAACCGTGCTAAATTTATGAGAGTCAAAACGTATGGTGAGGCAGCATTATATTTTACTACAGTGGTGCATATTTTCATTAACGTACCACAACACCGCGCATAAGACTGCATTGTACTGCATATCTGTATACTACATGGGATTATCATACTATAATGAATGTCGAATGTACTACTGTACTACACAGTAATTTTAATGCTTGCACCTATTATTATTATTTTATATCAGGATTATAATACACTCCACACTGCACTGCACTGAATCTGAATGTACGTGTGCTCATTTCTACGAAACTACGAAGTTCAATGTTTGAAAATATTTAGAATTGGAATACGTAAAGCGTAGGCAGATTTCTTGCGAAAATTCAAAATCTTCCCCCTATTCTTTCCAATAATAAAAATCAAATATAACAAAAATCTAATTTTAAAAGTTCAGTGCCAGCTTTATTGATATTAAATAGCAAGGTATGGAAGAAGTTAAAGTACGTTGCACTTCCCTAAAAAAACTTTACGCCAGCAGAAACGGTACAGACAAGAAATCGGTTCCTGGATTTTTTTCTCTCTCTCTTTAAATAGTAGTGGTATTTAAAGATTTAAAAATATATACAAACTGTCATTGCAAATTGCATCCCTATGAATGAAAATTTTAGCCTACTACAGATATATACCGTACCATAGGTAAAGCCCTTGAATACCTATACCTAGTATACAAATAATGTTTTAAAAGTTTTGCTCATACGCCTTTAAAAAAAAGAAGCAGCCTGACATTCTCATATAACTGACGTGGTAAGAGAAAAACATATAATAGTCGTTTATATGATATGAATGGCGGCAAATTAAATAAAGGAGTTTAAAGCGCCCATAAAATGTAAGCGGTGAAATCATAACAATATTATGTGCATACTTACAGCATCACATGCGCTATACGGAACTTTGCCTTTGCAATCCTTCTAATCCTGTATGCCACGACTCAACCTTAAAAATACACTTAGCCAAGCAGTACTTGGTATATACAATTATAAATGGAAATGATATGAAACATGACAATACAATAGTCAATAGTGTAACGATTAAATAATCAATAATAAAACATATCTGCTTTCTAACGATAAGCACGACTCGTATTAATAATAAAAATAAGATCATCACAATATGTAATATCATATAGAAAGCACCCCATCTAAAATGCTGTTTGCTTCTGTACTGTAGTGACTAATGATTACTCTTTTTTTCTATATACGGCGCCATACGTTATTATATAAATATCAAAATTATTACTATTGTCTTAACCTTAATTTAATGTATCATACTGACTGACAGTTTGAAATAATAGCGTAACATTGAGAAAATTGGGATTGGTATTGGTTGGTGAATCAGAGACTGGGATTTGGGCAATAAGAACTTGAAGCTGGATGATGGTCAACAAAGGGAATATTGAGTACTGAGCATTGCACATGATATCAGTAGTGTTCAGTAGTCACCGTCAATCGTATAAGAATACCATAAAGCCCTACAAGTAACACTTTCTACAAAGTTATACCTACTACCTACTACATCAAAACGTCGACTGTAACTACCATGCACAAAGATGATGCACTATACACATAGTACCGACCGAGGTAGGTACATACAGTAAGTAATGTGAAATCATTACAAAACTGACAGGATATTTATTTACCAAGTGCCTATACATACTATATACTGTCCATAAGCAGAGTGACATACCTACCTATGATATAGAGCCTAGATAGAACTCAAGAACAGGACTTAAAATTATGTTAAGTACCTTAAGGTATGATGTATGATACAGGACACGATGGAAGAAAGTGAAACTACACACAAGCACAGACTGCAGATGCTTCTGTAATGAGAGGAGGATCCATTCAAAATCGTATATCTGTATTACCACTGTGAATATATAGTTTCCAGTATACTGTTACTGCCTACAGATGGAATGATATACGAAAATTATCTGACTTTCCAAATTTGGGCTGTGTAGAGGACAGGTCCTATTTTTACCCTTATACACTTTACACCAAAAGTCAGACTGAGGAATAATAATTATGATTATTTATGAAAAAGAGCGTGATCGATAATCATGTTATTCCATCTTTCATGAGGTCTCGCACGTAGTCAATATTACATCGTATACCCCTACCATGATATTTACCCATGTATGGATAGGATAACAGAAATAGATGAAAAATATAGTTGGGTTTGCAATAATGGTGATCACATCCTAATGGTGATCAGTAGCAGCCGTTCAAACACTACAGCCTTTAAAAATATATGTCACTGATAGAGATATAGCATACAGTCTGAACCAGTTGGTTCCTGAAATTGTGAAAAAATGAACCCCATCACCATTACGACGGACCCTGCTACAGGTTTAATTTCGCATTATCTATTATGCGCATTATGCCTTCTGACTAGTGAGTCATAGTGTACTGCCTGTCGTAAGAAGTTGACAATAATAACAACAACAACATCCAGTACCAGTACCAGCACTAGTACCAGGACCAGCAGCACGCGTAAAATCAGAATGTGACACATGACAGTAAAACATATGGCAAAGATCAATTAGATAGCAATACCTATGCAAACCCAAACATATTACAATATCTTCCACGCTGTGGACTGTTGACTGTCGGGTTCTTTCCGTTTTCTACGCAGCTGCAACCCCGCCACTTGGAAAATATATTTATCAGAAGCCAAAAAAAGCTATATAGTCAATGCCAATACACATTTTCACATTTTCTTTTCACAGATATTGCATATGCGTAATGGGATGGTTATTATTAGGAAAAGTATGCCACAAGACTCTCTTGGGCACATGTCTAACTTAAGTAAAGATGTTCTATACTGTCATTTCAATTTTGGAAACTTTCCTTGAAAGCTCCACACATAATATTCCTGTAATTAATTATGTATTAAAACACTTCTCCAAGACACTGCTGTCGTGCAGTTACAGAAGTAAAATTAATTAGTTGGTTTTGATTGTAAGAATTAATAAGAGCGCGAAGTCCCATGGATGACGATTACTATGATAAGACATATAGACTATACAATGTAGCTGTCAAGATTACCATATATAAAATCAGGAGAGACTATGTGACTATACGGCATACGGCATACGGAGGACACCTTAAATATGTCCCATTTTTCTCGCATACATTTCATGTGGAAAGAGTAAAGAGTTGAAAAAAAAATGCTGAGCAATAAAGTCAGCATAAGAATTCAGAGTCAGAGTCAGAGCCAGCAGCCTACCTAACAACGATAATATCAGTAATGATAATTCATACTCTTATTTTTACTTATGCTTAAATAATTATATACAGCTACTACTCCACGTATTGTCCATTGTGGAGAGGATAGGGTAGGAGAGACTGATGCCGATACACAGCAGGATTTATCCACATGAAATAATCTGGGCAAGACTACAGAGCTGTAGGTAGGTAAGTAGGTAGGTACATATAGAAAGGATTCCCTCGCTCATTAAATGTGTACTTGACAACGACACACATTCGACTTAATAATATTAGTAGTGCTCGTTCTTTGAAAAACAATAACAATATATATATCTATATAATCATATATACTGACTGCCGTAGATATACTCACTATAGAGGCTTGCGCACAGTATGAGCACAAGGGAAGAATATCAATTGAATGGTTATGGTTATGGTCTTGATATACTCTGCTATAGCAGAGTATAATTATCAAGTATTTTATCTCTGTGTATATCTCGCTCCCTCTCTGTACATACAGATTTATTATTATGATTCCCCTCTCTGAGCTGTATATGGGACACAGATGAGTCTCTAGGGCTGCTCATACATGAAATTGGAATTGGAATCGCGCGCTAGACAGACATACTATACAGGTATCCTAAATGGAGAGACAGACCCACTGACCTAATTACCCACTACACTAGACACACTTTCGCTTTCACTATTTTTCCATGTAAGCTACAAGAGAGATTGCGCAATCTTTCTCTCTCTCTCTCTCTCTCTCTCTCCCTCACTGTGATTCAACATTCAACAACCAACTCCACCACATCAACTAATATTAGCTGCATATAATCATATTTGCACTTGTGTATATATAATTATATTCAAAAAGCTTATATGCTCTTCGACACACTATCTTCAATTGTTAAGAGAACATACACGCAATTCTATATCGTGTATAATATGCTTCACCATGCTGTATAGGTATGATATTATCATTAGGTATTAAGCTATTAGTGCAAGTCGTTTGGCGACTGAGCAAAATCCTTATGAGTACTGGGACTGTCCCGCCTCGTCACCTTGTGACTATTTACCTGTAGATTAGATAAGTAGATAGTAACTTCTTATTCCTCGAATTAACGTCGTTGATTTTATTCATGTCCTACATACCAACGATGTGAGAATTACAGTCGTCGTCGCAGTGAGTCCTGTGTAAAGTGCATAATAATATTATGTACGATTTACAGATTTTAAATTTCCATTACTCGATTCCACCAACGCTTAAATTGTTACAAGTCATTTAGCATTAAAATTATGGTTATTTCTGAAAACACGTGGGCATAGGCGTGATAATAGATGATTTATGAATTACAACTATGACTTTGCAGTCGGCAGTCCCATCAATCTGTCTTGTTAAAAAACATAATTGCTTGTAGCAAAATTCAAGTTTTTTGTACAATTTGTGGTAACTTTAAGGTTAAAAAAATCGTAAAATGATATTTTACAATTAGCTGAATAATGTGAATGACTATATTTAGTACAAAGATTTTTAAACTTTTATACAATTTCCCATTTTCATATTTTCAAAAAGTTTTACAATTACGATACTCATGAATTACGTTGTGAACAATTAAAAGAATTAAAATACTATAAAAAAGGAAATAATTAATTGCATGACTAGTACTGATATTTACTATACAAAGGACACTAAAACAAATTACAAATTGCCGGGCTGTAAGTAAACGATCCAATGTATCAATAAATATTGGGGGAACAAAGGAACTATCGAAGTTAAGCAAAGCTTGCACACAGTCACAGTGATTTAGACCATATACTGTATTATTTTGATTCTATAATTTCTTAACAATTGTCAGAAATATAACAACATCATATATCCAGTTCTCGCTATAATTACTCATTAAATTAAAATTAAATTACACAACTCAAACGTCAAAACTAATTCAGTTTAGTTGCTTTACTCCGCAGTACTGAACCAAATTGAATTGATAATTATTTAATTGAAATATATAGAAAGAAAATAACTGTATTTATTTATTATATAATAAACCGAGAGAATTAAATCCAACTAATGCTGTGTCAACCTTTATATGGTGATTTGATTAGTTTCTTACTTTGCTACCTAAAGCGTTTTAATTCTTACTTAATTATTTTATTATTTCCACACAATACAAAAATAATAATTACAAATAATTTCCCTTAATTTCACTATTCACAAATAGAAGGCCTGTGTCAGCCAAATGAAAGCGAAAGGGGAAATTATTATGGACCATTTTAGCTCTGCTTTTATGCAGCCAAAATGCAACTGTTTTTACATGGTATAGGAAAAATTGGACAGTTTACGATTCACCAGTCACAAAATTACTGTATGATTTCTATAGTAGACAGGTAGATAGTTTAGAAAATTACATATGCTTTGCTTTATGTGAAATTATTTTACATGTGTATTGTACCTACTGAAGTATAAGGAAACATTTAAGCAAGTAAATAATTATTATAAATCCGTTAGCAATAAAAGTTTTAATTTGACGCTTACAGACATTATAAAATTTTATATTCAATGGTACGATAACTATATCGCGCAATCTAAAGGTACCCCCCGGGTTACACATACCGGGTAATTTGTTTTGAATACTTATTTTACTTTTAGGATATTGTGGACCTAGGAGGGAGTGCCTATGTACTGTGTACTGGCTAGACTATTACCCCATATTTACAGTGCTATTCTAGTACGATTTTAAATATCCATTAAAATACAATTACCAACCTTGAGGCTTGAAATATATTCTAGAAATATTTAAAAACTAATTACAGTAATTTAATGTAATTACGGTGTGTTGCAACGGCAAATTGCAATTCTGAATGCATATAGGTAGGTACCTACATATAGCTTTTCTTACCTCGTAATTACTCCTCAAAATTTTTTAAATGTTACAAAAATAGCATTTATTTCTGCTTACTTTGTCTTATTGCTACCCCATTCATACTTACAAATTAAGCTGTATTCTTAAAATCCACATGAATTTTAAAATTAAGAAAATCATGGAATTACAATTATAGCAATAATATAAACGCATTGTGGAAATAGGACATTTCTACATGAACATGTGTATGCAAATTTAAGCTAAATATAAAAATTAAAAAAAGTATAAATGTGGTTTATATTCAGCAAAAATGTATGAATGACGATTGATTACCCTAATTTCAGAGAAGATAAAGCTGACATAGAAAATAATATGGAGCTGTCCTAAAATTAAAATAAAGTCGTCGCATGAAACTACTTTGATGTGATGTGCCAAACAAAGTGGCTTGACCCAGTGGCACGCTAAACTAGACCTGATTGCATTTGGCCAGGACCTATCTATCATTTATCGTAGCCCACTTTTCTATCCAGCTAGTCTATATTTCTAGGTACGATGTATATATATATGCGTTCCCCACCATTACACTACCCTCACATCACATCATAATATCGTACCACAACAGCCAGCCAAGAGCCAGGAGCAAGAGTAAAGAGCATTTAGCACACCAAGATATAAATCCATTTATACTTTCATGCCATGATCTATATCCACAATAAATTGAAAAGCTCAACTGGCAGTGACAGAGACACAGAGCCAACGACTATGTATATCAGTATATGGGCATGTTCGGGCGGTAGGTACGTAGGTAGGTAGTTAGAGCGAGGTACTTTACGATAACTACATGGATATGCGCACTGTACAGATAATAACTGTAGTATAAAGTGAGCACATTCGCTAAAAATGTCTTCTCTTTTTAGTTGACTTCTACTTCTGTGCACGACACATTACCCACTCGCATATATAGACAAGTGTAGTTGGTAGGTACCTTGCAGACTCTACTACCACCACTACCACAGACAGTTACAGTTACAGTACCAGCACCTACAACTACAACGACGACGACGGCAACAGCAGCAACCTACCACGTTGCTTGAAACATAAATAAAATCGAACAAGTGAGTCAAAGTAAGTGTGCGAAATTAAATGCAGAGGTTTACAGGTCGAGGTCGTCGCGAAATCCCAACTCCAACTCCAATCCAAATCCCAATCACCTAAACAAAGTTGTTTCTATCTCTCTCTCTCTCTCTCTCTCTCTCTCTCTGATTTAATATATAACTACAATCTACAATTTTTATCAGAATGATTTTAATATATATTATAAATCATAACAAACCATAATATAATATACAGAGTCACATTGTTTCTCGCGAGAAGCTTCGCTCTGTACCTGTACACATGATATAGATATACTGTTATAGTTGATGCACCATTCATCCATGTATATGTTCAGTGTAGCAGTAACAGTATTTGAGGAGGGAAAGAAAAATTCCCGACATCAAAGAAGAAGAAAAAAGGAATGCTCTCCGTTCTCATGCTCCTTATATTGATGCAAAGGCAAATGTTAATGATAATGGTACAACAAAGTTTTACTTTCAATTTCAATTTCAACTGTAACGCTAACAATCCATTGTTACACTGAATCTGCTAGTAGAGAGCAGAGGCAGGAGACTATATGCATACTCATAGGTTGCTGTATAATGGTATAGGCTGGCAAGCACACAATTTAATTAGAGTATATAGAATGTACCTACCTTTGGAATATTTACTTTTGAATTTTTCAAACCATACACTATACAGTATAATTTTCGTGCATACTCTCCGCTCACACACTCTGACTCCACGCAATGTTACCATTCCAAATAATAATAATACTCTCCAAGCTCCTTTTATTGTTTACAATTATATAATAATATTCAACTATAAATAAAGATATATCTCCAGGTATGTATGTGTGGTAAATTAAAGTACAGTAAACAAGTTTAAGTTTGCTCAGCATTCCAATTTCTATATATATACACTCAAATTATTATGCAGCTCTGAGCCCTGCATACATTTATTATGTGCTGGGTAATGTGTGTGTGTGTGTGCTTGTTGTATTACATAATCTTCGCACTTCGCACGTAGGAACGTAAGTACGAGCAGTTAACCATAAGAACTGTACACTGTACAATGGAAATACGTGCATACTTGGCAAAATAAAAATATATGCATGTATGTATACAGTCATTAACTGTGGGACTTGCATGAGATGGGTTTCATCCATTAACAAACTCACTATCAGCAATAAAATATATTATTACACATGTACCATAGATGGCTGAGAGTAAAAATATAAAAATAAATTAACTCGTAAGTTTTTTTTAAGGGGAGTATATGTGCAATTCTTCCCCTATGTACAGACTTCTCATCAGATCATCGGACCATAAACAGCACTCAGCATTTATTCGAGTATCAATCAAGTTATTAGTCAAGTCAGAAATAAACTATACATGCTTATTTCGTCGTCGTTGTCGTCGTAACTATGCGTATTTAATTTTGCACTGAACTGGTCTGGACTGCACTGACTGACTACACCAAACAGCCATTCGTCAAAAGTAAGTGTAGCCAATCTGAATTTGATTCTTAAGTGCCTAAGTAAATCAAGTAGCAGAGTGGGAGCATGAAATATGGGTAATTACATGTAAATTGTAAATATCTGTTTCTGCACCTATGTACCTACGTGGAGTTAGCGTGAAGAAATAGCCAAAGCCAAGAAGTCGAGTCCGAGTCGACGTCACAAAAGTCATAGGCCAAAAGGCAAAAAGGAGCAATCTCATATACCCATAAAATGGTACATGCGGGGCGGTACATTAAAATGAACGAAAATTCCACACATTACCATATTTGCATAATTCATCATTCAAATTCAGAATATAAAAGACAATTATTACCTTTAAATAATTATTATTTTAAATACTTAACGGACTCTTTGGTTTTCTTCGTATGAAAACCACAATCACAATTTACAATACAGCTCATGTCATTATGCCTCTATACTTATTCCTAGCGCTAGCCATCCATATCCATTTAAAAGGTATACCACTATGTAGAATATTATTATGTGGAGTCTGTATAGGTAGAGCTGTCGTTTTCGTTATGTCGTTGTCGTTCTTGTTCTCGTCGCCGTCGTCAAGCCAAAGCCAAACTCTGATCACACGCTACAAACGACAGGGGACCGTCCATTTCGAACATTAGAATTGTAAGTCATTTTGTCCCTATGCCCATTACATGACCACGACCACAAAAAAACACTACAAGCTCAAACTGTATCATCAAATACGTTTTTACCTTTTAGAAATCCACTCGATCGTCTTATGCAATTTGTATTATATTGTACATAGTGGGGACTCGTAATTGTGACCACTCCATTCAGTCAGGATAAAAGGCGTAGACTTTTACATATAGGCAGGCTGGTACCTACCTGCCTACCTATAGTCAATCCACTGATCTGACTATATAGACCTCTATACACAGTCAGTGACAGAAGCGTACGGCCAAGAAAGTAATGGAGGCAGAGACAGGAGACTTTTTTTAAAAGCATAATATGAATTCGAGTCCAAACCTTCACTCACTCCTCCAACTATACTAACTGGGTTATATCTATCTATATATATATATATATTGTAATTTTTAAATTGTAATAATTGTACCCACGATTATATATTCTAATTATAATTTCAGTGATTTGCCTTTTTACTGTTTACAACAAGTACCTCCTATTAGATTCATACAAAAAAAATTACAAATCTTTCCCAACAGTGGCAGGTACAGGAGACAGAGACAAGTACAGTACTGATACCTGTGGAGGGGATCGATGCCATTTCTGATTTCTGAGAATTTATAGCAAACGTTTACGTATTTGCATAAGTTTGTAAATACAGAGAGAAGCGTGCTCTTCGATAACGATAAGAACAAGATGTCAATTTCGCAGAAGTTTATTTAGTGATGCTATGCTTTTAAATTTTCTGCTTGAATCCTCAAATCTCATTGCAAATATTTTAGTACTCTCAAAAAAGAAAAGATTGTAAAGTTTCTAATTAAAGAAATTAATTGGAAGATACTTAAGTGAACAAATTTAACTAAAACATGATGTATGGAGCTCCCTGTATTTATTTGTATACATATACAGTGCAGTGCATACCTCAATCATGAAAACAATGTGTAGGTGCATAAATGGATGATAATGGTAATGATAATAAAATTACACTTGATCTATTTTTCCTGCACATAAAAGTGTGCAGAAAACTCCTACAACAACAATTCCAGAATACAATGAATATGTGCAGCGTATGTACAGATAGTATAATGGTAGCGCAAGGGGTAAGCACACACTGCCATGGACTACTAATATACGGTATAGTACCTAGGTAGGTGCATACACTTGTATGATCGAAGATAACAATTATTTAATCCTGTTTACTTTACTCGTTAAAATAAAAGTGAAATTATGACACGAACATTGGCTTTGGAATTATTTAACAAAACAGGTCTCTCTGCATCATAATAGGTATGTAATATAGTATGGCAGAAAGCGGTAAAAATACGTTAACCGAAGAAAGTACATAAAACGTTGTAGTTACGACTTTGCCACAACCCCACCACTATTATAGGTATAGGTACCTATGTAACAAGCCCAACCACTATTCTAGCTGTATTTCACTACTACTATACTATAGCATAGCATACATGTATATCTGTAGTATACAGTGACAGAATCACTATCAGAAAAGAGAATTTCGTCAGCATGTGCATATAGCACTGTAGGTCTGTCTGCCTGTAACTTGCTAATGTGTCTAAATGTATACTGATATCCAAGCAGAGTACACAGAGCCAGCCTACTCTTCGTTCTTAAATGAGTCAAGCGAAAAGGGGTGGCCTACTAACCCTGGCATTACTTTTATTTTCAACTTCAACAGTGAGTAGCAGTGGCAGAGGCAGAGGCGCTCCGCTCCAAGTCTCCAAGACTCAAGACATTTCAATTTCAATGTATAAGAATATGTATAAGCTATTCACGTAATGTAACTAGTTAGGGAAACTTTATAATAGTATAAAGCAGAGACGCAACTATGTACATGCCATTAAAGCTTCCATATCATCGCATCATGGTATATATGTTTCTCAAGCCGCGTGGATTGTGAGGGTGATGCTATATACATTTTTATAAGAAGACAAAAGTGACTGGTACGTATGACGTATACACAGAAAAATCATTTAAAGTACAGCTTCTATCAGTGCTATATCTCCATCATGATATACATACATACGTCGCAAACAATCTTTGAAACAAGATATTCCCCTCCATATATATAAAGATATTTTTATTACGTGCACTCAATGTTGTCCCGGCCTGTCGCACTCACTGTTGTGCTCTTTGATATTCTGAGATTTTTATTTGATTAACATTAGCAAAAGTTAATTTGTAACTGCCTCTCTACCTGCCTACCTGCCTACCCTCATCATGTAGGGGAGGGATTGTAGTATTAGCTAAGCTTTATAAGAGGCTGATTACTTATAATAATTACACAAAAACAATCTGCACTCTAAAAGCGGCTACACTACGTCCACGGCAATAAACAAAATCATGTGCACGACTGTATGACAGTACAAACGATATATACCTATAAAGGCACAATAATTTTCTGTTCACGTATACGCCAAACATCCACACTTAATTATTTATCAAGAGAGTCTATGATACATAAGTGGTTCTACTTTAAATTATACATATTTAAATTTTTTAACGCTCTCCTTTCTCACTTTACAACTATCAAATTGATTTTAAGAAATCGATTAAACTAACCAGTTTGCCCTGATCAATGAATTTGAACAAGTCCACCTCCAAAAATATATGCCGTTAAATTCATACGATTGACATTATTTTTTTATGGGGATTGAGGTGACTACACTTTCCATTTGCCACATGGGAAATTAATGTATAATAGTCCAAGTCAGAGCCGACTTTCAGAAAGTCACTCAAAAATACAAATTTGTTTCGCATGCTCAGCCGGAATACACTATTTTCATTTCAAATACTAGCTTACTGGCTTATTTACTATTTACAAGTTGTAGTGTTCGAATAGGTTCTCATAATATTAGAAAATTACTTGGGATTGTTTTATAAGGGACTACACACTGTGTATATTAGCGGAATATAAGCAGGGCATCAGTGCTGCATTTTACAATCAATAATTTTCTGATCGAAGGAACATTTTAATTCATTTCCACTACAATTACATTTACTAATCACTTTTATAAATAATTTCGAGCACAATGGCTCAAAATTGAATGGGTGAAAAAAAGCTAACCCCCAATTATCTTTAATACGGAGTCGACGTACATATTTAATTAAGTTAGTGGAGAAGTAGGAGATAAGTCATTTTCCCTACTTACATGTTGATTTTAAATTGAACGTATTATTTAGGTGCATATACTTACATCTAAGCAATTATAAACCAAGTATAAAACTAAATAATTTGTAACTGTGTTCTTTCTGACGTAAACAGTAAAATACTAAATACAGAATACAAAGTAATGCCTAAAATATCCACTGCTACTAAAATTGTTCTGTGAAACTACTAATTATCGAGTTTTATTTCTTTTCCGCCTGCACACAATGACATTATCTACTGAAATGCTGGAAACATTGAAAATTAGGGAATGAACGATAATTCGAGTTTGAACGCTTACATTTGCCTGTTTTTCAGTAGGAAGGCACCTAGGTATTACAATAGGTACTTGTACTTTGTATATAGCGATGCCACTGCTCCATGCGTTATAGATGGACCATGTACTGAATTGTTAAGCTGTAAACTAAAGGAGCTTGCTAAAGTTACGTTGACCAAAAATCATTCATTTTGAACAATCACCCCTCCCCTCTGCATCATACAAATTATCCATATGCTCACGCCTAATAAAAGAGATCTAATACCATCTTCCAGACCCAGACCCCACCCCTCCCCCTAAAACTATGACGTAATAGTTGGAAGCTCCCGAAGCAAAATTACAAAGAATTACAAAGGAAGCTGGAAGATTTCCCATGGATCGTTCAGCTTGGTTTCTTTTTCCCCGCTGAAAGCAATTTTACATTTATATAATCCTGTCTCTATGTTCAATGATAAAACACAAATCCGTCATAATCATAATTCTAAATTTGAATAATTCAAAAATGGTGGTAGCATTATATATTTAGAGTACTACCAGTACTAAGCGTATTGAATATATTATGAATATATGAATGTAAAAAACAAATAATATAAGTCACATTTTACACCAACTAACGTCGAACAGAATAGATATGTAAAGTATAAGATGAGGCAAGCATATCAACAGGAAAACACAAGTAAGTATATGTAACTATTTAAGCACACATTTAATGAAGGTATAGGTACCGTACATATGCATGTTTTGATTTCAATCAGAGACTCGTAGCTTATGCTCAGCTTTTTTTCTTTCGTAACTTTGTAATTTACACCAGTGAATTTAGACAGGGGCAGGATCGCCAGGACATAGGGCTATAAACTCAAAACTCATTCATCATCAAGTAAAAAGCAAATATAAAAATACAATATAAAGAGACTATGAGTTAATGGAGCAAATGTCGCTATCTCTCAAACCGCAGGTACCTGCTTCACAGTTTCGCACTGTAGTACTACAACTACGACTACAACTAAAACTAAAGACAGCAAGAAAACACATGTCATAAATACGAAAGCAGACAAGACAAAAAGGATCTTCTTTTGAAATTAGGGCTAGGACCCGGCCAAATTGTTGAGCTATTGGAAAGTAGGTTTTGAATTTTGTTATAATTTTTCATCTACAGTCTACAGATAAACTATATAAAATAATTATATTACCTATGTGTATCCTGTTCCTATCCGGTGACCAAGACCAGGAACCAAGAAAATAAAGATATAGATAATTATAGATATACCCAAACTAAAACCAAAATTCTATCAAGTATGAGGTATGAAGTATGACTTCCAGCAGCCCCATCAATTGATAACATTCAATAACGATAAAATAAGTCATTGAAATCCCTTTTCTTTCCTTTTCCTTTTGCTCTCTTTTCCTATATATTCCCTCCTTTAATAATAATCCTATATACAGAGATAATCTTAAGAAAGCAACACGACTATGCCCTGTCAAACTTTGTCAAACCATCGGAAAGCGCCGTTCAAAATAAGGCAATCCATCCATCAGTTCTCCCTCCAACTCCAACCCAAAAACACTTTAACGTCTTCAACTTCAACTTGAAACTATATATCTGTAAAACCAAAAGGCAAAATCCAGACGACTATAGGCAAAGACCCTCCGTTTCCCTTTACCTTTTCTTGCAGGCCGAAACCAAAAATCCTGCTCCAGCTTTCAGAATTTGTATAGGCGAGTATTTGAAGGAGCTGCAACCATAGCCCATAGACATTTCTTAAATTCTCATCAGCCCATCTGATGGTCCTTTGTCATAACTTTGAAATCCCAAAGCAAGACTCCAGATTCGAAGCCATTTGCCTTTTACATACTTACCACTATTACTGCTACTACAGAGATATTAAATTTATTACTGCTATATTACATGCTTCAAACTAACATTACTGATATTTATGAGTATCCACGCTCAAAACTATTTCAGTTATACAAATAGTTGTAATACACTTTATTGCCCTGCCCTCTTCTCCTCTCCTTTCCTGCCGCATGCTGTAATGAAACCATGTGGAATTATATTTTTCTCTATTTTCTATTTTTTCCCAAAAATAGTACATATCCATAATAATATCCGAGAGACAGGAACACAATATCAGGACTCATTGTCAGTATTACACAATTTAAGGGAATAAATTCAGCGTGAGGATTAAATCATTTCTAGATTTTTTTTAATAATAAAAAAAGAAGGATTTTATACCTCAAATAAAAGTTGTTCAAATTTCAAACCCTTTTTGCCTTTGCACTACTTTGCAGTACAGTGTGTGTGTAGGATCTCCACGTGGAAGTGAAACCAAACGAGCTACCCTAAATATAGTGTATGGAATAGAATTTCGAAAAGTATTACACAAGATGGTTTTGGCTCCGGCTGGTGCACGGGCTTTAGCTTTTGAAAGGCGAAGGCGATTGACAAACAAGAAAAGAGTATAGGTAGGTAGTCTAGTGTAGGTACCTAGGTAGGTATTTTTCTATTTTTCATTCGGATTTGAAATTTGAATAACATGCAACACATGGGATATTCTGTGCTTCTCGTCAGATGTGCGTAAGGTATGTACTCACATGTGGACAAGTGACAAAATACTCGTCCTGCATTTATAAGTTTCCTTCCACACTTATGTATCGTGTTTGTTCCAACCAAATATCGATTTCTAACTACAAAATTTATTTTGTCCATTTTCGTTTCTATTAATAGCTTTTTTTTTCTTTTCTTTTTCCCTTTGCCGGTTTTCAAATTTAACTTTCAACTTGAACATAGGAACGAAGAAGAAGAGGTGATACAAAAGTATTCTATATTGATGCTGAATTCAATTGTTATAGCTTCCCAATGCAAGTTAAGTATGTATAGGTACAGGGTGGGCGCTTCCTACTAATGACAATATAAGACCGAATACGCACACGCACAATGTTCATATAACTATAGTGACCACTTAGATTTTCTGAATTTTGGTGAATGCTGCAACATAATATCAGTATATGCTACACCTACATAATATATTATCGGCTGCTCTTACACACACACTAATAATACACGCAAAATCTCACAGGTCTATGTTATAAATAATCATCATTTTAGATTCTACCCTTTCACTTTCTCTGCCAATAGTCCAATAGTAATTCCCAATAGTAATCAGTCCTTTGGTTTTAGTTCACTCAATAATTACAAGCCAGGTGTGTCAATCTTAATCGTAAAGGTACATATTTCTGATTGCAAATTTTGAAAATTGTTTTTAGTAGTAATATATAGTAGAGGCAGCTCAGTTATGTTTCTAAATCTATTTAAACCTTGGATTACTTAACATTTTTTAAAATTTTTTTAACATAAGCTCAGTCCAAATTAGTATGAAATCTCTGTGTCTGTCACATATATAGGAAATAATTAAGATATTAAATTACAATGTTTCAATTTATTCCTAAATTTCAGAATTCATGTCTAACATTATACCTTGTTAGAAAATTTAAAACTAATTAAGACTGTCATTGGCACTGCAATGTTTAAAGTACATAAAACTTATAAGTATAGTACTTGGAATTTTAATTTTTCCTGCCAAATTTCTGTGAGATGTAATAATAATTTTGAGATTTTCTTAGAAATATGAAGCATATGACACCAATACGTATACAGTATTTTTGGGGAAAAAATCACGTAATTAAAAACCAAATCTTGATGCAAAGAAGCTATTGTACAATCAGCGTGTGTAATACTCGTACTAACATAACATATAAATGTGCTACAGACCTATACATAGTAGGTGATATTATAGATAGATATAGGTTTAGGTACTTGGGATGGGAGCCATTCGAAAGTTACAATTTTTGATTTTCACTTTCAATGGTAGGGGGAACATTGTCAACGTCAAGTGTGATGGGTCCCATAATAACCATCAGGATGGTTGGATAAAAATGAATTTATATTTATATAATCCAAGAATAATCATTTATCGAGGAGACAAATATATGTCTATGTCCACCACCTTATGTATATTTAGCCGTAAATGGACGTGCCATAATAAAAAATTCACAGCTTCAGTGGTGTGTATGTAAAACCAACTATTTTTATGTGTGTAAATTGCGTCACATTTGAATTGAAAGGGCTGACTGACTACGAAACGGGGTCACCTTATAACATTGGCACTACTTTCCCACTTCGGAATAGGTTAGGAGAGTCCCCATGTGATGCTCGCGCCAAGTAAAAACAGCTCATCGTCGTATACATACCTCCATGCACATCTAAAGCTGAGTAACCTATTTTTTGCAGACCTCATTCATACACTAAACCATTACCATACCATCTACAACGTTTGATGCTTGTTGCTAAGTCTGAAAGTAAACACAAGTCTCCCTTTCTGGGGACCTACTTTGCCAATTCCAATTCCCTCTTTTTGCCAGAGAGCTGAGCTGCTGAGCTGCTCTATACTCCCTCCTTTGCTGATAGCAAGAGAGCAAAAAGCAACAACATAGACATCGTCGCCACCGATACCGACACCGATACCGAAGACGAATAGTCCTTTGAACATTGCAGAAACTGCAAAGTCAGACTTATACTTGGGCATGCTTTGGAATTGGAATTGGGAAATAAAAATGGAACAAAACATTGTATTGCTTATACTGCTTTAACATTTCATGGTATATATAAGAGTACCTAAAGACCCAGTGTCAGAGCCAGTGCCAGTGCTACTTCCAAAATCAAAATCAAGAAAGGAAAACTACATTTGGTCGCGCAGCGACGAAAGTTCGTACTTTCATTTTCCAAAACCTTCACAATGTTACCAAGATTGGCAAAAATATTTGCAGATTCAAACGGCAGAGTTCGCCTCTCTTCCATCTGCAAAATCTAGGTCTGGGTTCCATGTGTTTGGCACACATTGGACACACATACATGTGGGAACCTAGGTACCTAGTGTAGATATCGCTTACTTTACTACAGAATAGTAGGGCCTGCGTGCGAATTCCTTGCATGCAAAACTATGAGGACGTTTTTCATACTCGTTCGTGGCTTTATTTTTTCATTTATTCTCAATTCGCGATCACGATACATACTTTTACGCTGCATTATGTATAGTATATTTTATTTAAATGGACTTATTACATCTGTGGAGTATAGGCTGTACTGTAGGTGTAGTTTAGAGGTAGAATTAAAAGTAGAAAAGGAGATCTACTCCTATTTTCTTCTGTTGTCGTTGCCATTATATATTATTATGATTTTATAATAAACGTGTACTTACTCCTATAGTTGTAGACTTGTTTCTACGTCGTTGGCATTCAGTCTGACGTAACGCTTAACGCTTCGGCTTTATGGTTAGTCACAAAAAAAGTGACTATACATAATATTAGAATATATACAGCGCCTACACACTATACACAGAAGAGCACTATACACACACCGAAAGCGACACCGACGATGTCGATATGTAATATGAAAATTAGCATTTAGTCCATTACGTGCATGCAAATTAATGCTAAATGCACAATCACAATCTGAAACATGCTCGCTTTATTATACATACGTCAACGTATATATATGTTATGTCTTGAGATAGGCACCTTACTTACATACTGAAGCTTTTTTTTATATACACAGCAATTACCTACCTACTATATACATTTTTTATTCTTTGGACTTTTTGCGAGTCTGCGCGAGGACCGAGACAAAATAAAAGGTTTCAAAGATAAAGAAACACAAATATTTATTCTTTGCGAATGCCGTGGTTCGGGTCAAGTTAAACATTCAGAAACGAAATATACAGTGAGGAGTGCAGAATGTAGAATGTGCTGGATTTTTTGGGGCTTTTTGGATGTAAACAAGAAGATGTTGGCACAGATCTCTTATTTCTTTCTTATTTGTCACCCTGTGTGTCCTTTGTGGCTTGCATTTTTACAAAGGATAAAGTGCAATGAGAATTTGATTTTTCTTTTCTTTATTTACATTCTTTTTTATTTTGCCATAATTTTATTTTGTTAATTTGTTATTGAGACTTTTTCAATAAAATTATTAGCCAGTCTCTCCCCTTTCATAAAGTAGCAAACATAATTAATTTATTATATAGTAAATTTAGTTTTTTGTCTAGATGAATTCTAATTACATATAATGTACATACACAATCACAGTCTTTTCTTCGACTAATGTTTGTAATTGATTTAAGTGCGCATATTTTTTAAACTCCCGGGATAGACAACAACACCAATTGAATATAGTAGGAGTCGATATAAGTGTACAAGCACATACAATTAAAAGTTCATATTAACTTATCAATGAAGACAATAATTAAATTTAAATGATTAATAAATAATGAGTGAAGACCCATAGCTGGTCTCAAAAATAATTATTCATGGGCAACGCAATTATAATTCCCTTATGTTGGTGCCTATATATTCTCTGGTATTGTGAACAGGGCCGCGAGAGGGTTTTCCCACCCATTTCATGTCCCCACCCATTAAGTACAAAATGCAGTTTGTAGGTCCCACCCACCATTGGTTGGGAATACCCTCTCCAGGGCCCAGGGCTCTGCTCATAAAAATCCTGGAGTACACACTTTTTGTCATCATAAACAAGAACTGATTTTTCCACGTGTTTGATTTTGCATTTCACAATGCCGGAAAAAAATTTAATTACTTTGATTTTGATAAGTTACACCTTAAGTCGAGACAACTTATGGTTCCAGCATAGCCGAATAAAAGTTAGAATATTTAATTCTAAAACCAAAACTAATCAATTAAACTAAATACATTCAGCCGGTTGCCGGCATATGTTACACAACTATTTTTTTTAAAATAATTGCGCATGGAATATGTTTACAATTTTGAAATGTTCAAGACACGTCTCAATTTATTTATTTTATGGGGCCAACATCAACAAAGCTACAACATCAACCCAATTCTTTTAAAACTTGGGAATGCTTAAAAAATTAAATTAAATAGCCATGGTACACGGCCGCAAGGCTATGCGGCTTACTGAATTTTTCCTTTCATCACGTAAGGATATCTATGTGTAATTCGAATAACAATATCCTGAAAAAACGAGCCAATAATAACAATAACGCGATAGCAACCAACACAAATAGTACAAAATTAAATTATAGGAAGTTCTTGTTCATACAAATATAGATATTATTATGTATTACGTGTGTCCCACTTACTGGAATCGAAGAAGAATCCGCTGAGTATTGAATAAGAAAAGCTCCGAGAATGATTATGTGCATTTATCGAATTCGAATTGGAAACCGTCAATACAGAAATATATATGTGACATTATTATTCGTACAAGTATTGTTTACCCTGGCAAGCCCAATAGCTCTACCTTTGAACCAGTTTGAGCAAGAGATCATATTTAATTCATCCTATTCTCAATTACAAAATGTCTTTCCTGGTTCTGGTTCTTCTACTTCTGGTTTTCTGGGTCCCGAGAGTGCCACGCTATGGGATGAGCGTGACGTACTATAAATGACGCATACGCTTCAAACTTCAAACTATATTGAAAATGTAATGTCGCTATAGATAGTATAGGCACGACCAATGCACAGAACCATATATCTTATTTACAGAGCGTATATCTTCAGGAATTAAATAGATAAAATTACAAGTTAAAACAACAGTCGAATTAAATTCGCATTGTATCGGGTACTATTTTTTCTTTGAAATGTTGAAACCTAGTTTAGTTCTAATAAGTCCTAGACATGCGCCACTGGCAGAACTAATCACGATTATTATGAAACTAAAATTTTAAATAATTGAAACTGAAATATTATATTATGATATAAGTAGGTAGGCTGCGTTTTATTGACGACATAAATTTTGAATTGACTACGAGCAGTGTATTTACTACTGATATTTACACACTCCTTTTCCCATCTAAATAAATTCAGCGAGCTATCAAATTAGAACCTCACCCGCACAGAATTAAACCTATTTCATCCCTCAATTCAATTAGATACCTCAGCGAAGTAAATGGTACTAGCTTTTTCAAAATTAGGAGACAAACTTCGTCGTCCCGAATAAAGAATAAAATTAAACGAAAAAAGAAATGACCTAGTTTTAAAGGATCGATCTGACCTATTTAGAAGGAGACTACTTTTCAACTCACTAGATATGGCGGCAATTCGCCCGCCTTCTTGAATCCCATGTCTCAACGATACGTCTGCAGGCGTAAGCAACTACCACATAACTATCTCCCCATCCCCACTCCATGCTACTGCCACATGTTTACTTCCTGTCTGTCTGTCGACGAACATCCAAAACCAACCAGCAAATAATAGTTCCTATAGTTCTTATATTGTATATAATTATAGAGCATCTAGATACATAGTACAAAGTTGAGACGGTAGTAATAGTGACGGGGTTATGGTTGTCTACAAAAACCACTGGCGAAATATCTGTATTATATAGGAGAATAATGTAACACCATTCCATTGTTTTTAAATACATGGTGGTTCTGCTCTAAGTGATAAGAATAATCGTACTAGTGAATAGTGAATAGACAGGGGAAATAAGTATTGTATACAGCTCGAATATCTGTCATCTGTACTTTGAGGATTAAGGAGGGAACTGGATACTCCATGAAATCTTCTTTTTTTTGTGTGTGCACTGCTGAAGCTGGAATATATGAATTATATAGTGTACAGAGATCTCCATATAATTCATATTAATATGTAGAGCGTAGAAAGTTTGCAGTATTCAGTGTTTGATAATTTAGTTGATTGCACTGCATGTATGTATAAGGTTGGATTGGCCTATTTTCCTAAAAGGAAAGCCTACGAGGCTCCAGCTCAGCATCCTTTCTCTCCTCTTCCTAAAGCAAATTGTACAGGTCTTTCCTTTTTCCACTGGGAAAGTAAATCTTCTGGCAGGATGAGGACGAGAAATGAGATCAATTCAAAAAAGTAGGTTACGCGGGATTCTGGAATGAGCTCCACTGGCCTACATTCCCCCGGCAGCACGTTCCTGTTGCTAGCTCCCACATGACCTATTTCCCGATACTCCGATTCCCCGTCAAGGGTAGAAACACTATTTAGGTGGTCACATGACGGTTTCCTTTTCTATGTCTCGCTCTCTCTGCCCTAGCCCCTGAAATCTTACTTTTCCGTTTGTTTTATTATCCTAGTACAGTCTATGCTAAATGTTTGCTCTCATTTCCTTTTTGTCTTTTGTCCATGCCAATGTTGATTGAAGATTAGTGCCTAAAACTTTATTAATGCCAACATTTTTTTATACATTATTTGTACATAATTTTAATTATAGGGGACTGTTTTCAAAGCATCAACTATGTATGTATATGTCTAAATTTCCATCGACAATTAAATAATGAAACCGTCCCCAGGACAAATGTAGGATGTGTTGTAAATGGATTCCAGAAATGTGTGTGGGCGGGTTGGATTTGGATTCAGGATTTAGCTCTGGTTGACTTTATTCATATAAACCTCTAAAGGCTAAACTAGAATAGAAACCTAAGTACGTAAAATTTGTAATGGATAAAGTTTGGTATGCAGTATCTTTCGTTGCACCAATAAATATTTTTTCGTAAAATTTGATTTACATATTAGTGACCAGAAGCACGTGTTTATAGAGAGCTTTGATAAGATAGCTGAAATTGAATTTCTAGTTGTTATTTATTTTGAGGTATCGTAATCGGAATTCAAACTAGAAGTGGTTTACTATACAGACAACTTTGTTATTAAAATTTTTATCTAACTATAACGTCGACACAGATTTAGCTAAGCCCATTGAGAATCCTGGAAGGTATATACATCTTTTGATTTGATGATCTCATTCTATATAGGTGCTCCTGCTGCCCTTGTATTTGTCAAATTTATCTAAATGTGTTGATATCAACCCTTGGAAGATAATTTATAAAGGAAGCGTGTATATCTGTAGGTGCGTTATGTTCTTGACTATTTTTTAGTATTTTATTTGTATTCCTCATACACCGTATTTCAAGATTGGATAAGCCGGTTTCGATTCCGATGCCAAGGAAGCCGAAGCGTACCAATCTACACAAGCTATAAAATATGGATTACACATCCTTCCTACATCTACGGTTTCGTCGTACAGTTACAGTTGGATAAATACTGCGGTGGTCTGGTGAACTCTGAAAGTGCAATCTGCAATATATGCTGGATTCAGGCTTTGACGATAGGGCAACTACCCCACGTGTGTAGGTCACGTAGTCATTCTAAAGTTCAAACTAACATGCAGTGAAGAAGAGAGAATAGAGAAAATATCCTTAAGTTCAAGTTTTAGTCTATTTTTGATCAATGTATTTATAGGACCTCATGAAGGAGATGTACTCAACTTATATATTCGACTGTTTTTTGTGTGTGTGAGTGCAGATGCATCTTTTTTTTTACAGATACATTTAAATCTGTTCTTGGCAGTTGTATTGTGAATTTGAGTTTAAGCGAGGAGTGACAGTGGAACATAACATAACAATAATAACACCAACATAATATATGTATAACCAAATAGGCATCTACCCACTATGTATACTTTGGCAATTGTCAATTAACCATGCAATGCAGGGCCGGATAATGTGGTCAGCGCAGGCAGCCCCTGCTACTTGAATTTCAAAAATATGTAAAAATAATGTTTTGCACATTTCAAACACATGCAAATACAATTTTTACACATTTCAAAAACAAACAAATAAAACATTTAATACTTTTTTCAAAACATGTAAATAGAACATTTTGCACTTTTAACTTTTCTAAAAACTTGTAAATACAACATTTTGCTTTTCCAAAGAAAACCATCAATAAAATCAAATTGGGGGTTTTTGTATGGAAACAAATTGCTGCCTGAAAGAGATCTTTCGTCCGGCACTGATGCTATGTGTAATAATGATACATTGCTGGAACGTAAACAAAAATTAAAAATCGGATTCTTAAAGATTATAAATTCACAGTAGCTTTTATAAGGGAAATTTTCTAGCTCGTACAGTTATTCTAGTCTTAATAATAGTATTACTATTTCCCTGATTCCAGTTTGAAGTTTTAGATTCTTCGCCACTAACAGTAGTTTTATCAGTATACTACATTGTCAGCTTTTGGAGCTGGCGCATAATCACACAAAGTTATCATTATAATAATTATGCACCATTTCATACTATGATTAATTTGTCAATAAACAAGTTCACTAAATGCACTTGTGATGTTTAGTATTCCCTATAAAATGATGATGTGAAAAATTACTTGGGATTTTTGTCTGTAATGCTCAAGTATTATTTTTTTTAATATGAAGTACCTAGGTGATAATATAACCATAAGTATATTAAAACGTACACATTTTGCCAAATACAGACTATTTTAGATACATAAGAGAAACAGAACCTTCCTATCCCTACCTAAAATTTACGCAACAAGTCCAAAGCGTACATTTATATATCTTTACTAAAAAACAAAACGACCAAATTCCATGTAATTAAACAGCAGATTGGCCATTTTGCTTCTTTAGTGACGATATTATTGTTATACGAAAAAGATACCATAGGACCAGGATACGGAATATAAATAAACTCGACTGTCCAAACATAAAAGATTTAATTTCAAGCATCAAGTACTCTAGTTTGAGCCCTTATCTAATTTTTCTTCTAGCTATAATGCCATCCTCATTATTATTAGGTATTATTATTATGACGATGCTCTTCGCCTAAAAGTTTGTGTGTATACTTGACGCTGCTGCAAGGAAAGTAATCCTTAAATACATACACAAGGGAATAGTCCAAGACATCAACATTATCACTATCATGTAAGTCTCAAGATTACGCAATTTTATATAGCTCATACGTCCTGCTTTCCAACGTAATCATAATCATAATATTAATCATAATAACATAAAATGATATTTAGTCTGTTGGAACTGGAAGCATAATGCATATCGTAATCCTCTTGAAGATTAAAAATGTTTTTTACGTGTTCATACTTTTAGGTGTGGATCGATAGACGACGGGTTCAGTCGCTCAGAAATACAAACGCACACACACATTCCCAGCATTTATTTAACACACCTTTATATTTTGATTAAAACTAAAGTGAATTATCAGCGCACTCTGTTCAACAGAATCTGTAGTAGCAAGTATAGGCCTTATTGGGAACCTACTACTAATATATTATGTGTTGTATCCGTTACTGCTAGTCCACGCTATGCGCGTGGGTATACCCCCCTATATAGCTCTTCAAAATTTAAATCTGAATTTTCGATACGAGTTAATCAACAGAAATAATTCATAAATACCCATGATTATATTATTACTGATTATTCTCCACTAACTTTTGTTATTGACTGTGTAGGGTTACTAGATGTAAGTTGGTTGCGCGGGATAGTATGACATTTCCTAAATTGTAATTTTGAAACTGCACTGCAAAACTGCAAACAGTGCAAACTCCAATCTTCAAGCAAACTAAATAATAATTTACAAAAGTTTTGTTGCTGCTTCTTTCTCTCGTATAATTATTTTGACTTATGATACAAAAATAACTATTGTAAATATTACAGAATTAAAATTACAGAACTGAATTCTTTGGTAAAATAAAATAGAAATCCAAAGGCGACAGAATTTGAAGTTTTCAAATTCAAACTTTGGATTTCCGCAGTGCACACTGAAATGTGTTGGTGGCAGAAAAGTCACATAATCTTAGAGTTCGATCAATGCACATTATCTTGCACTCGAGGACCGAGGATCTGCAATTTTGAATCTATTTAGACTTGGACGAGACGAAATTGTATACCTAGCATCTAGCGCGTTGCTTGTTTTTGTGTGTTAGTAGTGCAAGATACTTTGAGTATGAAAGCCAAATGTTTTATTAGAACACGTTTTAAAGTTAATTAATCAGCAAATCCCTAGTGTCGCTTTTCGTGAGCGATGCTTCGTTTTCATTTCTGAAGTCGACTGCTGAGATCCTATCGAATGAATGTGGAAGTGGGCAGCAGTAACTATAGTATATAGACACGTTTTGTAAATAACACTCTATCCTTATGATGAATAAATGGAAGGAATAGGAGTAGGTAGGTAGTGAGAATCAAACTTTTATTTTATTTTCCAGAGAAATAATTATGAGTTGCTAGTCGGTAGGTGGTTGGTTTGATTCTGATTTACATTAAGTTTTACATTACTGGGACTGGGGCAGATTGGGATGACTCGGCGAATTATTCAACCAATATTTAAAATTAATAATAAAATTATTATTGAGGAGTGGTTGCTATTGCAACCTTTTTAACTCCTGTCAATATTATATTTTAATCATGAGTCATAATTTAACTATTACCGTAATTTTTCATTTAACAATATCTGACCTCAAAAAATATAGATACAATTATAGTCTCGGTAGACACGACAAATATAAATGTAGTTGAACGCTGAAACAAGAAAATATGAAATTAATAGTTAATTGCTGTTACATATTTTAAATGCCAGCTTGAAAATTAATGGACAAATAATCCAGAGAATATGTACTAATTCCATTCATTTTAAAGAACAAGGAAAAGTTTTTCCAAAATAAACAAAAAAAATTAAATGATATTATTACAAAAATGATTCTGGGATTAATTCTTATAAATGAAAATTTTCATAAGCTTGTATAGAACCAGCATGTTTTATAGTTTCACAGAATTAACACTATGGGCATTTTGGATCTGGAAGCATTCGACTTTTAAAACATACAAAGTAAATTTTATTAATTTAGTATTACAAATAATACTGTCTACATCTGTTAATGTTGTTTACATTTTTAACAGACAATATTGCTTTACTGATATAAAAATAATCTAACAGTTACAATATTCTCAAGTCCCTTATAGCTTTTTCTTTAAAATAGTCGTAATCGTCTGATCGTAAAAATATAACGTAAATATAGAAGAAGGAAAAATACTCTCAAAATTGCGTTGTCTGGCTATGGATAGCTCATTCAATTCTGATATATTAATTCAAAAACACAAACATATTTATTATTATTACCGTATTTTTTCTAGTAGTAATTACTATTCAAACTCGAGCTCCTAACCCCGTTTAAAATTAGAGACCCGCGTACTATTCAAAATTGAAAAGATCTGGCCGGTTAAATGTTAGTAAAGTTCGGAGAAAATGGCAGGAATTCAGATTTATTACCAAATAGCAGTATTTACAAGTAGGCAAATGCATACCAAAATAAGATACCTATGTTAATTAAACACCATAAATGAGCTGAAAAAATAAGCATTGTAGGTCTAACCCCTACCCATTGTTAGGAACCACTTAGTATTAGAGAAAATACGGTAAGTGAGATAACGAACGACAAAAATGGGCATCGGGCGTACCATCTATACGTTATATTAGTTATAAGTAGGAAATCTTTAAGTAAAGAAGATGACGTTCACAAAACTAAACAGGGGATGAAATAGAATTTTTCCTCGTCCTCAACATGTGTCAACTCAACGTCATAAGAATATAAATCGACATATACATAGATAGGTAGGAACGTATAGGAAAAATACATAAATGACAAATGCGTGTAGCTAAGTGAAAATGGTGGTCCGTTTGGTTCGAGAGGCAGAATTAAGCATTTAACTATGCATGTATAATAATTACATGTAAAACTTAGAATCAAAATCGAATCTAAAACCAAAGCCTTAAGTGCGACTCGCTTACCTACATGTACATCTATATCAATACTAAAATGAGGCGATACGACGAGGGCGTGCTCCTTGACTTAGGCAGAGTCAGAGCCATGTGTCTCCACTGACCTTATTTTATTTCTTAAAAATGACATGGCAGTCTTTTACTCTCATTCACAAGCGTTTACGTTGAGTCTGGCCAACACAGCAGTTCTATTTAATTATCATCATATTCAAAGGAAGACACTGTATAAGTATGATTAGGTACATATGTGCATATATAAGACTTCAAAGAAGTCTACTTCCACATTAAACTTTATTACGTGCAGCTATACAGCCATAACAAAATATTAACAAGGCGACAATACTTATATAATTATAAATTACACATTATATTATTAGTAATACCTTCTATTTTCTATAGAGCCAATTATAGAATAAAGAATTGCATAGTATCTAAATGGTAGCCGTCTCTATTAGTATTGGCACTGGTGGTAACTATGACGATATTATGGAAACGATTCATTGATGATGAACTTACTACTTATGGCTTTCAAATTTCTATAATATGCGTATCAGTATAATAGCAAAATAGCTAGACATAGTGAGAGCATGATGTGAGGGAGATGCCTCCTTTGGTGCTACAATTCGCTCTACTCATAATAGCGTTAACGTATAAATCACTAATTTATCTTAATAAAATATATGATCCTAACTTGAAATTAACTTCGCTCTTTTATTCATGTGCAATAAACTGCGTACAGTAATATAATGTACACAATTCATTAGTTTAAAGCGCCATCGAGCCGAACTGATATTTTGATACTTCTGCAAATTATCTCTTCAAATTTCCGAAAAGTATCTGATTCAATTGATCAGCTTAGTGGGCAGAACAATACTTTTTTAACTATAGAATTAGAAAATTTTATTAATTATTTGTAGATGAACATTAATAGTAGTGTAGGTTTAAATCTACCCACACCCAAATGCAAGCTACGGCTACGACTACAGTTTCAAAGTAAACTCAAAGATGTTTAGTGCAGTGCCTGTTCCAGGTCATGGTTTTCATTTCTAAATAATTATATCACTATAAAAATAAAGCTCTTCCAATAATGATAGCTACATTATGTACAAAATTTGAAATACTAAAATACAGTTGATAATTTTGAACGCAACTTTACAACATTACGATTCGGCTCTCCGAAAAACGCTGTAAGTATATTTTAGTATTCATCAATATAGATGTGTATTCGTAATCTCAATAAATATTTGAATAATATTAATCCGATTGATTTTCATTTTCCTGATGACATAGAACAAAGTAACTATCATAATCATATCATTAGATTACATCAAATATCAATATCATTACAAAAACTGTATAATTTCATTTTCTATTTCGTAAGAGATGACGATTAACGACTTTTCTAAAACTCTAAAACAGAGTTTGTGTCATCATTAAATAAGCGGCAAGCAGACATCTTTTTCTAAATATGCTTTAATTCCGTTTACATAGGCCTAACAATATTCCTCCGACTACTTTTTCTACTGTACACATGGACAAGTACTTAAAGGACAGTCAGAGCCCGAGTGGAACATATTCCACTGTCAACTGTGAACCTAAAAGTCACTCTCCTAAATGAAAAAAAAATATCCAGGGTAAACGTAGGAGGGCGACATAATTTGATAATGTAATAATAATCAGGGTATGTATATATTATAAACGGGTAGTCAACAGTTCCAAATTTTATGTAAAGTGCACCATGGGGAAAATGATGATAATATAATATAGGAAATCTACATGCATAAGTACATTACAGTTTTGTATATGTGTGCACAAGATGTTTGTTCTATAAGTTCTGTACATGTAATATCTCAAGCTCTCTTTTATCCGCTGTGTACGGTTCGTTGATCGGATTGGACTCTTGGCTTTGAGTTTTAGTTTGGCTTTCGGCGTTGACTTTGGCTTTGAAACAAAATCTGACACAAGATACGAAAATGAATCTCTCTAAGGATGAATCATGGGCTTCACGTATGTGTGAATCTGTAGTATCTCTGTGTAGATTGTAAATGCACTGTGAAACATTATGGTTTCTGATCTGGATTTCTGGATTTCTGGATCATGCTCAATGACTTTACTCACGACCACAGGAAAGAATAAGCGGAATGACTTCAACTTACTTCCATTTGGACAAACTTGCAGTGGATATGTGTGGAACACTCTACGTGTTGGATTTTGAAGATTACTTTTTATCTAACAGTTTTAGGCCCAAGAAGGTAAGCATGTGTATATGCACGTATACATATGTGCTAGGTGTGTTTCCTTAAGTACTATTAATCTATGTATGCAGTCCTACAGTATTTGGTTAGATTAGAAATTAGAAGGAATTCCATTTTCCTTTGTTTTCTTTCACCCTACGTTAACCTTTATCCATTATATGCAGCTATTCTATCTGTAGTTCTGTAGAGTGCGAGTGATCCTTGCTGACGTTGATCCGGTAGTTCTGCTCTCCTATTTTGTCTTCTCAAGATAAATACTACACAACCACAATAATTATTACAAGTGAAAGACAAAGGTACTGAATATTGGATTTGGATTTGAATATAATAAAATTACATATATACAGGCATAAATTACACCTAGCCTATCTATAGCTTTGAGTGTTGAGAGCACCCTCTGATAGTATAATAATTTTTATAAATAAATGAGGCAGCCAGTCTGTGGTCTATGGTCGTTTTAATTTCAATTATACTTCCACTCTATACACATCCAAATCCATTAGCCAACATCCTATACAGATAATGCACATCATGAGCAGAAGGTATTTGAATTTTGAATACCCTAGCAATTATTTATCATTCTACTTTAGATACGATATGCAAAATATATACTACTGCATCATGCCCAGACTGAGCAAACAGAAATTTTCCTGAACGACACAACACAACACAACAGAATCCATCCATGCTCCATATTATTATTGATAATCAATATCTCAAAAAGCTCAGGACAGACCAGACCAGCCATAGCTGAATGAGGAAAAACATCTTGTTGTGTTAAATGATTTAGTACAATTAAATGGTTTGTGGTTTTTAATGTGGCGGGGTTGTTGTATAGACTCAAGACGCAAGCTCTCATAATATATCCCAATCAAAATTGAAAACAAGAAAGACAACGATTTGTTTTTATTTGTGCATCGTCATCGTCAAATCAGAGGGCAGATTGTAAATCGAATTTTATTTCGAATTGAATACAACAATTACATACCATATATTAAGAAGTTTTTTATATAAATTTTTGCACGACAAAACCGACAAACTAAATAAACCAACTAAAATCCGCACATTATACATAGGGATAGTTGGTGAAACAAAAATATTTAAACTACTACTAGCATGCCATTAATTAACCGTCATCATTTGCCTATATTGAATTCATTTCAGCATTTTAAAGAATAGCAAAAGCAAAAGTCCAGGAAACTAACAACATAAATACTAATGTACCAACGAGACTTTTAGGGGTTGAGAAATGTACGCGAACTAAACCAAGCTCATGTGGACTGCCAGAGATGAAATAGATGGAACAGGTAACCATCTTGAAGGCCATGATCATCATCTCTCTCTCTCTCTCTCTCTCTTTCTCTATCCTCTCATGAATTTAGATGTGGCCAGGAACCGTATGTATGAGATCCAGAAGAGATAGTCGCATAATAAAGAAAAGGAAAAAGCAAGAGCAAAAGAGTAGCGACCAAAGAACCAAAACCAACTGGGCTGCTCCCTCATCGTCTTCTCGTCATCGTCAATGAGTACAACAAGTACACATCATGTAGGCAAAGCAAAACTAGTGCCAAGCCATGAAGCAGCCTCAAGATTATCATTCTTCCAACTTGCACTGCAATATATGTACATACAACCCATATTCAGTCCCATAGAGCCAGAGCAAGTCTGCATTTCAATCTTATTTGTATTTGGAGGCATGGGGCTGATATATGTATCGGCATCGGTATACGTAATTACCTTCTGATATGCTAGTACTTCTACTTTCAACTAGAAAACTTGGAACAGGTAGTTTAGAAGATATCTGCCTTCCTACATGGTGTGGTACTCTGTGACTGTGGTAGGTGTACGTAGGTGAGGTAAAGTAGGTAGGTAGGTATACATTATGCATGATTATATGCCTGTGTTGTTAAATAACAATAGTAGGAAGATATCTATAGACACCCTACTAGAATCTACGAGTATAGTGTGTGTAGTTGTAGTTTCCTTGTTCTTGTTCTTTTAGTTATAGCTCGTATTCGTACCTTACTATAATATAGTATATTATACGGTATGCATAATTGTACATCTTTAGTTGTATTTCAATGCCTCCGGCTGCTCAGCCACACCATCAACGAATGAAATGAAAATCAAGCAGGACCATTAAAATCCCAGTCCCTAATAGTCATGTTGTCATGTCTTCGGTGTAATACGAGCATACATACATAATCTGGACGGTAGGTAGGAAAAGAAAGAAGAAGGGTATGGACGGGCAGAAGTTTGTATTTATTACACTCGAACCCACCCACCCCCTGATAACATTTGTGATTTTTCCAGCTGAGCAAAATTTTGACTTAAATCCACATTCATTTGTTTTTTAAATTTATAAATAAATCATTCCCATATGTATCCTATTATTTTATTACAAACTAAGATTCCAAAACGATTCTTTAGTGTCCAACAATTTAAGAAAGAAGGAAAATTCATTTTGTGGACCGTAGATATTATGCTATATTTTTAGTTTTACAAACATTTCAGAGAATTGTAATTAAAAAACAATCATATTGTAATACAGCACAAGTTATAAAACTGATTTATTAAATTTTGATTAGATGATTGTACTGTAGCAATCTACTACACATGATAGGCGGCTGTCGTTTATGAAATAATGGATGGAGGTACATGTGTAATTATTAACTATGTATGAAAATATAACCCGTACAAGTAATTGTAACAACGTTTCAAAGTGCACAGCTCCGCACTTTGTGAGCCATATTATAAATCGATAGAAGAAGGATATAGAAAGAAGCAATTCGTCATGTCATGTTCTCTAAGCAACGCAACGGATGGAATTAAGTTTATATAACTTATATAACTAAGCCTATTATCTTTTATATCCCCGGAGTCCGGACACTCCGCGAACCGAGCCCAGAATTCCTAATCGGGGAGAATGAAAGGAGAATTCACTGACTTACATAATAATGAGCGACATGGGTAGGCGGTGGGTATAGTAACCGGGTGGATTGGATTATGGATGACAAATATATAATAATATACTCGGTCTCTGACCTCCTAAAAAACTGAACTTCCTATGTTCGTGCTCGGGTAAAATAAAAATGTTAAGGTTAATAAGGTACTTACGTATAAAGAGGACCTCGACTCCTGAGGACGTTTCCTGTGAGGATGCTTCCGATGAATCGTTTAAATTCCCGGTCAAGGGGTCAGCGGGTAAATCCACTGAGGTGGTTGCATCGATGATGACGACACTCCCCAAGGGTGTCGTTGTACTTGCCTCCTCGTGCATTGTAATTTATTATTCTATTTGAGTATGGAATCGATCAATCGATATTTTTTTTTAGTATGTCTCCGCAAAACTACACACACGTAATATAGTATTATATTATTAGATTATATCAATACTGATTGTCAGAAGTCGCAAATGATTGCTATTAAGGTTTAGTAACATTGGCGAGATATATTAAATCCTATGTTGATTTGTCAATCTATGTATAACATTCAACATTATTTTTTCTTTTAAACTATCTCGAGAAATAATGTGAGTACTTTGCACCCGCAACAATTATTATTACTTATTACAACTACTATTATACAATAACAACAATGGTCGTGGTTTCACTTTCATTTATCACGGATTGTCATTCTTATACAAGTAGAGTTACTCCGTCCTAGTGACAATGAGAACACACGACGTCAGATCTGGTTCAAAGTTAAGCTTCCGTCAACGATTTGGTAATCTGCGTGTGGTTCTGGGACACGTTCAAAACACACAACTTCAAGTTGATCGAGGTTCAAGCAGCGGAGTTATATAGAGTTTGAGACCTTGACATTCACTTTTTGTTCCATTAAACTCAACTGTCCTAAATTTTTGTGTTATGTTGACTTTCAATTTCTTCAAGAACAAGGAACAGTACAGTATAAGCAGTATCGTTTTCGTTTGACAAGGAATTCAAAATTTTTTTTTGTATAATGTAAAATGTAAATTATAAATTTTTTAGTTATTTGAGTGAAACCAGCACTTGTGTTTAATAATTTTGTATATATTATTAGGAAGTAAATTTTAAATTATTATTATACTTTTACTTTTTTATAACAATTTTGTATTCGTGTCAACATGTCATGTTCTTTGAGACGGAAAAGCAAGATTATTTTTCTGTACAACCTGTGCTGTGTGATGTATGAGAATGATGAGATTAAAATCAGAAAACTTTCTGAATTCTAAATTATCGTAATGTGTGTTGTGTTATTGGGCAGTAGCTGCAGCAGTAATTAATAATTTAGTACTTTTAAATCACTGTTATGGTCACAACTAATCAATATATTGATGAATGTATATTATATTATGGCTAACTCAAAATTGTTCCAGTTCCAGTCGCGCAGATGATCTATAGTTCCTATACACTGACGAGACGATGAGGTGATGACTGATGTTGATTTTTATGATTGTCGAATCGTCGTTAAAAAATTCTAAATTGTAAAATTTCCGTATTATGCAATTCGACAATGGATTTCTTTCTCCTCTTCGCACTCGTACTCGTGTCCCGTTCTTTCCACTTCTCAGATTTGAATATTTTCTTTTTGAGGAATCTTACAATAATATGATCACGATTCACATGTAAATTGAGTTATTCCGACAACCTTTTCATGAATGAAAAAATTACTATGATTTCATTGACGACTGACTTGTAAATTTAAACTTCAACTGGTATATGCAAAATAAAATTTCAATTTCAATAACTATCAACAATCAAAGTCCTGACTGTCTTTTAGGTATTCAATATACATTCCCTTCTAGAATAGTGCTACAGATTATTTCGGTGTACCGCACTAATTTCTGTCCTTTTCGATGAATGGATGAGTCCGACAGTTGACGACAGTATATGAGAAAAAGGTACTTTTATTATAATTGACGTCAACTTTATTACACAGAGTCCAAAACTCAAATTTTCTGGATTTCCTTTACGTCGATTGTTGATATATTTGACTGACTCTCGGAGCTGGAACTGGAACTGAAATATGTAGAGGTTTTTTTGTATTATTTTGGTAGTGCAAAAAATGTGGAGTTTTTAGGAAATAAAATAATAATACTTTGGGTCGTCGTTGCCTTTGGTTTAGAGTAAATTGCAAATTGTATGTGTTGGGAGAGTCTTGATTGTAATTATTGTTGATTGCTGGTGGCGGATAGAGATGAAATTGGAAGAAGGGAAACGACGACGAAGAAGACGACGACGAAGAGGATTGAACAGTGTGTGCAAACAAACACGGAACGAAACGAAGGATGATGATAATGTTTTGTTGTCTCTCGTCTCTTATTTCCTTCGCTCTCACATCTCAATCAAATTCCTTCTCCCGGAATCGGGGCGGGAGTTTGTCTTGACGGAATTTCGCAGAAGTGACCCGGTTGTCCAGAGCCACTAGGAAACCAGGCAGGAGAGAATAGTATATCCGAGGTGAGGTGAGGTAAGGTAGGTAGGTAGATGGATATAGATATACACACAAAATAGAAGGTAGTTGGGGGTTTTCAATGGCAGCAGTTGCACCTTGGCAACGAAATCCACGATGAAAATGTAGGTCTCTGGGCCACTTTCACGTTCACCTCTCACTCACGAAAACATAGCAACTCAACTCACACTCCAGCTCTGCGCTTTAGTCTCTCTCCAGGACGAGGAATACTACTACGAGCATCAGAGATACCTCCTCATTTTTCCTCACAGCAAAACTTGGCTCAGATCGTCTGCACAGCCACACACAAACTACATAGCCAAAACCATCCTATCATCTTCTACACGAAGTCACAAACATCACACACACACACAGACCCACATATGATATTACAATATTATTACGTATACTCATTGGACACAGAGAGAAGTTCTCCCATCCGCGTACCATCACCATCACCAAACCATCCGAAGCCGAACCATCCACAATCCACCATCCAGACCATCCTGTAGCATAGCATCAGCAACCACTTTTACTGCGAATGCACTGGCTCAGGCTCTTCTGGCTCTAAAACTCCCATAGTATATAGCATAGCATATTTAGCTAAAGCTTTGCTGCATTTAACTACGCCGAGCCCCCGCTGGACAAATCTTTCCTGTCGAAGCCCTCACAGCCCACAAAATAATGTTAAAACTTCAAAGCAAAAACACTATAGACCACATAATAATATACTCACATAAACATCCATTTATTATATTCAACTAAACTTAACTTTATCCGGCTCCGGCATCACGTATAATTATACTGAGGTATACCTTATATTCTATAGATACACCCATCTTTTATTACGCTCTAAACTCTATTGTATTATTGTGTACGTAAATTACATTACATTACTGATTGCAATGCAAAGCAAGGAATATTGCTTTCATAGATTCTAATGTTGCACATCTCCCCGAATCAGTTCCTGTGCGACTGACTCGCGAGAAATCGCCTGCCTGAATGCTCTTAGATTCAAAACCTCCTATAACTACAATCGATTGGTCTGATAATATAGGGCACTGCAATTCATGTAAAAAGAAAAGGAAAGGGGTACCCTGGAAGGACTGCGGTCGAATCGGGGCAAACTCAAATTTAATTCTTTTGTAACTTCAAACAATATTTTATTCAAAATGGACCTAAATAAAAAGCCGATATAGTTTTTTGAAAATACAATTTCGATTTTACAAAACCCTTAGAATTGAATGACCGTATATTCTATAATAGTACGCCCCGCGTACTATTCAAATTTAGACCTCTCAGACCCGCGTACTACCATTTAATACTGTGTTAAATAGACCCGCGTATTATTCAAACTGAGACCTCTCAGACCTGCGCACTATTACAGACCTGCGCACTATTACAGACCCGTGCACTATTACAGACCCGCGCATTATTATAGAATATTATATTATATAGAAAGTCTGATCTAAACTGTAGGAGGTACAGTAGAAAGCGGTCCTTTTTCCATTTTAGATAACAGCTTTTGCATCTGACGGAAGGTATCATATGCCAATTGGTTTACCTGTGAGTCTCATCGAGGAGCTGACTAGGGCTCAAAATGAAGGTTTAATGGGAGAGACAGGAAATGACTTGACCATGTTAACTCACTAGAGGCGAGCTCGTCTAGCTCAGTGCTTACTGCGCTGTCTATAGATATGTTATAAGAGTGAATGCTCGGATTAGGTAGGTTCGAGACCGAGTGGTGGCAAGTTTTTTTTATAAAGAAGGCCTCGGCGGCTGTGAAATTAAATTTCAAATGAAGTTCGCCATAAAAATAGGTTTGGGATTGCAAAAATAAATGTAAGTAATGTCACGTAGCGTAGGTTAACTGACTTAACTGAGTGATCCAAAATTTGGAGCAACTTTTAGGGACTGGAAACTATAAAAGTGAGATTTTGGAAACATCTGCTGTGAGTTGCATGTTTCTGCTCGCACGTTTTTTTGTACTCCTATCCATATAATAGCAGGAATCCTATCCATATACTATATAGCACATCATCGTTCTATCGTCTATACTCTGTAGTGTTAAGAAGCTCAAATACAAATCCCTAGCTTTTAAATTACTGTCAGAGATTTTTTATAAAGAACCCAACCTCTGCAATACTCTGCATTCTCACTGGTGTACGTGTACATAATGTGCTTTATATATGTATTTCTGTATATGTAGAGTATTGTTTCCAAGTCGAGCAGAATGAGCAGATGCATTTAGATACTACAACGCGCTTATATATTTATGGTAGCCAGCCAGGAAAAGGTACACTATAGTTGTTCATATATACGTGTGCTTTAGTATGTACATGTACGTACACTAAAAGATGTGTTTACGTAGCAGGTTGTTGTAGTTGTTGTAGTCATAGTTGCTGTAGATGTATTTGTTGGGTTGAATCTGACGATCTTGGACTTGGGTGGATAGTGGATTGAATTCAATACAGAATGTAAGAGCAGATAATAGAATAATTGAGAGTACAGCTTACTTACATAAGTGGACGGCTACACACGCGATTCGCTAAGTATATTTAGATATGTACACTATGTTATAAAGAAAGTTACACACCTAAAATGATGCATATCCATCTTGAATCTTTTTTTGTTGGATCTTGGATCGTATATTTAGAAGGATGTAAGCAATGGGAGTGCATACGGATACATAAGCATAAACAATAATATAGCATATACAGCCATTACATACCTAGAACAAAATATGCTATCTGTTGTAGTATAACCTTAGCTTGCATAGCTTGAGGATGCAGAGATGCGTTGATAGATAGTGAACTTAATAAAAGAACCGAAACAGAATTTGAATTTGAATTCTAGAATTAGAATTCAACTTCTACCTACAGCCTCCTATTTCGAACGTGCTTGTTTACTCTGTATCCATCAAATCGTCACATCTTAACTTACTTAACTATAGGTTAGGGTGGTAGTGGTTTAGTCGAATAGTGAATAGTACAAATACAAGTGCTTAAATAATATTACGATATCTACTGGAGATACAGTATGTAAATTATACTTTAATATGTGTTGGTGGTACGGTAAGGCAAGGTGATATGGAGTACAAATATTATATGCAGTGGTAGTTTTGTTGTTTCTATGACTGATGAGGCTGTTTCTGAGGATCTCCTCCTCCCAGTCAGCTTCCCCCTCGAAATCCAAACTACAGATCCCTAAGCGCGTATAACATAAAGTAACATTGCGGTGCATGAAAAGTGTGTTTGTAAGTTTGTGTGGTAGTTGGACTGGGATTGGAGTTAAGTGAAATAAGCAGATGTGTCGACATCGTCAGCTTGGTTGGACTGTGATGTGTGATCACGGTATGGCAACGCTATGTTATGATTCTGTATGATAGCCGCAACTCCTGGCAGTACCTAGTACAATGTACAATGGTCTTAGTGTAAGTATAATGCAGATAGGGAAAGTTAGTTTCATTTGAGAGAATGGTTGACAAAGAACTCTTCTTCATGCTCATATATAGTAATGCCAGATATTATTTATTATGAAGATTCTTCAACTCAATATTTCCATGCAAACTCTTACTGTAACATCCATAACAATACCAGTATCGATACCAAAAAATGAATTTAATATAATGGCTCTGTGTTCTTAAATTCACTTTCCCCGTATTTGTGTAGATCACTTACAATTTTTGCATCCATGTATTTTACTTATATCCAACTCGGATTCACATCTGGAACAGGGTAATGGTCTAATGGTAGAAGGCAGACAAAGTAGAATAAATAAATAATAATAAATTGCTATTCTTAATTTTTCAAAAATGCATCAAATTAGGAGGGCAATGAGTGCGCTACTATCAGCATAGTCAGAACATGTTTAAATTGTAGGTAGACAAATTATATACGCAGTTAATTACGTATGGGAGTCTGCTGGAACTGTATTGATAATGAAGTATTGGGAATACGTGTGTAGATTTTATGTAGGAACATTATGACCGGCTTTATTACGCGTTGTACAATCACTGCTTGGTACTGCTAAGTACTGTCTAAACTATATAATTAGGAATATGCTTTTATACACCGTCTGCGGGAATTTGCTTCATAGACAAGATTCGTGGTACTCGTTCATTCAGTAATTTATTAGTTAGTGATAATAGAATAGCAACATTTTTCTAGCAATAACTATTGTTTCGTCACTGTTTATTTTGTCTATGTCTATGGCTATGGTAATTATGTATTCAGATGCTTACAACTTCATGCAGCACAATCAATGTAAGGAGAACTACAATACAACAATTTATTAGTTGTATAATCTGTTCGTAAGAATTATTATATCATGACATTAGTAAAGAGTTAAAACTAAAGCACCCACCAATTACTGAACATTATTATGCAATAATACAGTGAAACTATATGCCTTTGTCTTATCATTCATAATTATTAAAATTAAACCTAAGTTATTCTTCATGTTGTTTTAAATATTTTAAAAATATGAGGTAGGTAGGTTAAAAAACTGGGTGGAATTATATGCATTTATAAAACGTCTCTTGAATAGTGTTTTATTTTATTTTAAAATCCAACTTTAGAAATTATATATATATATACGTATACCATGTGTGTAAATGGCTAAACAACGTTGTATGGGCTGAGGCCAAATCGACTCAATAAATAAATTTTTGCTATTATTCTTTGTATTAAAAAATCCCTTAATAGGGAAACCTGCAAGGTTAGACACGGGCGATAAATTGAGGATGTGATACAGGCCGAAAGGACTATACACCTACAAGCAGTATAATATACAACACAATATTTTTAATGTTTGACTAAGAATACAAGCTCTTAGGCCAAACTTCACAGTTCCGATGTTTGACCAGATCAGAGTTATCATGACATAGTGCCTTCTGTTCACTGGTAACTAAATGAGCACAGAACCCATTTAATACATCTTTAAATACTATATATATATTATATTTCAAATCAAAATCGAAAATCAATAGAATCAATTCCCTTCCTTGAAACGACTAAGGACTTCGCGGGAGATGATTAAGCGTTGAATTTGAGATGTTCCCTCATAAATGTGGAATATTTTTGCATCCCTCATCAATTTTTCAACTGGGTATTCTGTATTGTACCCGTTGCCTCCAAAAATCTGAACAGCATCGGAAGCTGATTTATTTGCAATATCAGAAGCAAGTGCTTTGGCTATGGAAGCGTAGTAGGTGTTTTTTCTTCCTTGATCGATTTCCCAAGCGGCTCTTTTCCATGCTAGTCTTGATGTTTCAACACCAATCGCCATTTCAGCTATTAGAAATGCTACAGCCTACAAAAATAAATTGTTTTAAAAATAGGATCGGCTACTTCAAATATACCAAATGTACAAAATAATCTAATTCGAAATTTTAATGTAATTGATTTTTGTGGATTGGGAGAGTACTTACTTGATGGTTAAAGATTGGTGTACCAAACGTTTTACGTTCCAAGGCATATCTCGTGCTTTCATCCAAACACCGTTGTGTTAATCCTGTTGCGCCGGCCGCAACCTAAAATAATACGCAAATGTTTAATCTCTCTTTCCAACAAACGAAAAATATCTCGTCTTTGTCTCTTTCCCATTTTACAACTTTGGCGATCTTGACAATATTTTTCTGATAGTAAAACTGTGTATTGCTATAATAGTTGTACCGGTGGACGTGTCTTGTCGAATGCACCCATCGATATCTTGAAACCTTCGCCTTCAGCTCGTAGCAGATTTGCTTTGGGTACCCGAACATCTTCGAATGTAATTCCTCGAGTGTCGGAGCATCGTTGTCCCAAATTAATTTCCTAAACATATTTTTAAGCATTAAGTAACACATACATACATTCGTAATTTTATATAATTAAACTAAAAGCAAATCCTTTGAAAAGAAATTTTACAAAGCACAAGAACGATTAAACAACGTAAAATAAACTCAATTCTTGTAGAAACAAAACATTCTTACTTTTCTTTCTCGAGTAATTCCGGGCGAGTCTGCATCGACTATAAAGCCTGAAAAGGCTTTATTGGCGGGCACTTTGGGGTCTGGATTAGTCCTGGCCAACTAAAATGCAATAATTTAGCCATAACAAGATGTCTTTAAATTGAGAAACAATAAAATAAAATATTAATCTAATTTACGAAGAAAAGAGCAAAGAGTGTTTGGGGGTTAAAGGTGTAGAATCTCGTTACTCATTTCGTTCAAGTTTAAAAGTAGAATCACTAATTTAGATGCGTTTAGTGAAATCTATTGTAGTCCCTTCAACTAATATTCTGAGCAATAAAAATTGTCCAGTCCCATGGACGTCAGCCCAAATCATATGAACCAAGGATATGAACATACATATTTAGATTCTCACCCCGCTCTTCAAAGTAATTGTAAACGGATGTGAATGGGAACAAGAAATATAATGTTGTGTATGCTTCGAAACACCGTATCTATAAGTTTAAGTATTCACTACAAATTTCACTTACAACAAAATACCACGAAGCTACTCCTCCATTAGTTATCCACATTTTTTGGCCATTCAAAATATATTCATCACCCTTTTTTTCGGCTTTAGTTCGCAGCCCCGCCACATCTGATCCCGCGCCTGGCTCGGTGACACAATAAGCCTGTTTTAAATACAAAAAAATGAAATGAAAAAGAAATGTATACAAATCACCTGCAGGTACTAAAATATAGGCTAGCGGATGCTACCCCCCCCCCCCTCTCCCCCGAAATTTTCTAATCGGACATTATCACTCCGGACTTTCCCTCCAACCAGTAACACCGGACATTTCCGCCTAAACTCGTAATTAAAATACTATCATTCCGATTCTCGCCAAGTAATATAAAGTAATATAAAGTAATATTATTTAATGCAACTTAGGAAAAAAACTAAGAGCATCGCTGGGTGAGTAATATATACGAAAAATCCAATTCAAAATGGGCATGCTTCATAAAAACTCAAGTATGGTATGTATCTTACAACAATATACCTACTACACAAAATTTACTACGAAGCACCTTTCAATACAACTAGCGTGTATACTACTTAAATTCTTGAGAGTTTAATAATTTAAAATTTAAAAAATTTAAACTCTAAATCAAAATAGGATTCTTAAACATAATATGTAGTTTGTAGCAAACTTTCACGCAAGCAAAAATATGTGTGGTGGTATTTTATTTCTTCAGTACGACTGAAATACTTTATAAGGTGATATTTAAAAAACAGTAAAACTTCTTTCTTATTAAACCTTATTAAATGACTTTATATTACTAATTTATTATTAATAGTAATAATTTATCGGTACGAATTATAGTACTGTAAACACGGGTTTTGAGACGAAATGTCCGTTGTTACTGATTGGGGGGGGGGAATTGTCCGCAGGAGAAATGTCCGTATACCAAAATATTATTTAATGTCTTGAATGTTATTTATGGAACTTTCTGAAAAAATTGCTATCATACAAATCATAATTTTAATTTCAACTAAAAGTAAGACTAACTACTGTTAACACTTACGGCGACAATAGGTTCTTCGCACAACCGGCCTAAATATTTTTTCTGTTGTTCCTTGCTACCTCCAATTACGACAGGAGCGGTCTGAATGAACGAATAATAATATCAGTTTTAATAAATCAGTTTCAATAACCAATTGTTCTGCAAAATATTGAAAAAATGCAGAATACTTATAACAAAAAGTAACGGACAAATAAAACAAATCAACAAGTAATATGTCTAAAATACCGCTAAAGTGGATCCTTCAATAGCAGTCATGATTCCTGAACCTATTTTAAGAGAGAAAAACTTTATTAAGTCACTGTTGCACAATTGCAATCGCTTTACAGCTCAGTATACAAAACATCCCTTATTCGAATCTTTATGTATTTAATAATAGCAAGTTAAAATAAAATCCATTTTATTGCAAGATTGAATTCTAATTTAAAAATAGTCCTTAAATCGTTCAAGTAAATAAAAAATAAAAATGATTTTACATGCGTAGGCAATCTCTTCTGCTATAAGACACGCGTCGAAAATGCCTAGTCCCGGTCCACCTGTAGCACAAATAATGTACGTGGATTAAATAGCGTCAACGACATCCTGTAGTTAATTATTTCATTTTAAAAATACATATATGCATAAAAATGGTTCTAAGAAGCCGTTTGCAGATGGTTACCCACCAAATTCTTCTGGTACGTGAGGATTTAAAATGCCCAGTTCCCAGCATTTTTTGACAATATCCCATGGGTATTTCATCTGTTGTAATCATTTTCAACGAAAGAGTTAAGTAGGAGTGAAAATTTTTAGCACATACACATATATTATACTGGATAATAAATATGCTAGATACGTGAAACGTAAAATCCATGAGCCAAATAATTATTTTTTTAAGTTAAAATTAAAACTTACCGTTCGATCATATTCTGCTGCTTTAGGTAAAATATCCTCTCCTAAAATTTCATAAAAATATACGTGTTCAGTATAGTTATTAATTAATAATTATTATGAAAATGGGGACACTGAATTCACAAATCTATGTAAATCTTTTTAACATACCTTTCTGGTATGAACTGTAATTTAAAAACGCTAAACTAGCAACAACTAACTACAGTTAATTTTTTTGAGAACTCTAAATTAGTTGAATGCATGAGTTATAAATCGATTTTCATAAATACACACTGAGAAAATAAAAGCAAACCTGGGTTTGATTGGGTATTAAACTGGAAAGAACAGTTAGTGGTAAAACAGTGATATTAGTGATGAATCATGAATCATGAATAAAGATTAAAAGTTGCACAATGACACACTGAAAAGTATCATTTTTTAGATTGTGTTCGTCCTAAATTAGAGTGAACAGTAATGAAAATAATGTCTAAAAATAAACTTAATTTTTTTGCAATCTAAAATATTTAAATATTGCATGACACTGGGAAAAATTCTAGTAATAAAATTCTCTTATTCGATTTTAATGAACGAGGTGGTCGTGTAATTATTTTATTTTATTAATAGCTTGGTAAATTTGACTGATAACTTTAGCATTTATAACCAATTGGAATCCTTAAAAATCATTGGTCCAACTAGTATAACGCAGTATATCCTTACGCGCAAATTTCCGGGAAAGTGATTGTAATTCCTTCTGCATGTCGTTCAGCTCTGTAATTTAAATGGGTAAAAAAAGAAAAATAAATGCAATGTTTAAAAATCATCTACTACTAATTCATACGCAATAGAATGTCCCCACAACACGTCGTAAGTAGAAGAAATAGTATAAAATACGGTTGTAGAATTTTAAAAAACTTGCCGAAGGAATAGCCATTTTCAGGCGGTACAGAAGAAAAACATCTTAGCCTGCCTCGTCCTTGGTGTAACAGTTTTACAAATTTCATTGCCTGAAATTTTAGGATATTTTAATGCCATACAATCATATTTACGTCAACTATACTTTTATATTGGCTGCTATATGCATTCGGTATTAATAATAATTATATCTTAAGTTGATTTGGCGGACAAAATCTTTTAGTTTACAGGTGATGTTGTTGACAATAATAGAGATGACGCATTTATTGAATCGTGTCAAAAGCATGAAAACTAAACTGTTACCTACTAAACATGAAACATAAGATGGGGTAACGTACTTATATGCTAGACATAACGTTTTGAACTACTATCTAAACTTTTTGTACGGTAGAATTGCATTCAGTGCAAAATTTTATACTTAATTATATAAGTTGCACACGATGGCCTAATTGATTGGAGATGCAATCGTGTTTAAGACATTATGCAGCATATCGATAGTTTTTAAACATGTGTATATTTAATTTATACGCGTGGCCCAATTGAACCTAAATGTCCAACTAAAAATTTAAAAAAGAATGAAATTGAGTCATGGTCAGACCTTGAGATCTAAACCTACAGATTATACACCAAACAACAGCAATATAAAATGCAAATATCTCTAGTAAAAATGTACAGCTTCTGAAAAAAGTTTTCTGAAACTTATAAAAAAAATTATTTAAGTAGCTGCCAGCAATGTCAGCATCGCTCAATCGGCAGATAACTTCACTTAGAAATTTAAAGCATTTAAAATATCTCCACAAATAAATTAAAATTGGTTGTAATTAATTTCAATCCAAATTATTGTGAATATTTCTAATGTCAAAATTGAGATTTAATTTAATTTCTAGTCAGTGAGTAAGAATTTTGAAGGGAGTTTAAAATTCAAACAAATTGTTCAGTCAAGCCAGGAATAGGATATAAAAATGGATTTCAGCAAAAACGGTAAGACAATCACGTTTTTAACTACTTGCGCATAACATAGGGTTTTATTTCTTTAGTTCGATTATACATCAAAACAGCACATTCACAAATCCAAATCTCTTTACTTCTTCAACATATTCAAGAGTGACCCGCATTCATTTAAATATATTAGTATAATCACAGATTTATAAACATATATAAACACTTTTTTGCGCTGCATGGTACGAATTTTCGGTATTGAGTAATATACAATATTACTAACGATAAGTAGGGAGGCTCTGTCCGCAACAATTTAATATCTAATACAAGTTAATGACTGGTAAATGGTATGCTGGTACAAAAAGAGAAGTGTTGAAGTTGAAACCTGACAAATTTATAGTGTACCAAAATTATACAAACACTGTAAAGCGTTTATAAAAACAAATAATAATCACATCTAAGAATTTATAAAACAGTGCTCTATTTAAACTGTAGGATTGATGCTAAGTATTCACCGGCGACCAGATCTCTCTAATACTGAATTATTAAGTTCGTAAGCTGGTCGGTACTTTTGCTTAGTTTCTTCTCCGTTTATAAGTAATTCAGGATTAGGAAAACTGTTGTTTTTACTTCCAATTGACGTGTACCCTTCGTTGTACAATGAGCAATACGGAACTGAAAGCAACCTCAAAAACGACCACACGTCATCGTAGGACCAGTCCAGAAGAGGGGAAATCCGCATAACTTGAGGCCAAGATTTGTCCGTCATCTGAAAAGGATTTAGGTTTTGACCACTTGGGTCAGACCGTCGTGTTCCCATTAAAACTGCCTTTATTTCCGGGTGTTCTGTAAGAGCAGCTTGCAAACCTGCTTGAATTGGATCATCGTAAGTCCAAAGCTTGAGGTTGTACCTCGAGGATGCCTCCTTGATGAATTCGTCCATTTCAATAAAAGTACATTTACTTCGAATACAAAGGCCATTAATACAATTCAGTTTATGAGGCATGTTTTTCTGGACTACAGCATAAATCAAGTGAAGTAACGCAGTACAATCTTTCCCGCCATTAAAACAAATGCAAATATTTTCCAGGTCAAATTTTTTCAGGCCTTCTTCAAGAATCGTGACAGCTTGGTAGATAGGGACGTGAAGAGGATGATCTGAACTATCAAGGACACCGTACACATTTTGTGCGGCAAAATTAAGAGACTGCTTATCGTAGTTAATAACGCAAGTTTCTGGTAGGGTTGATTTAAGTGACAGTTCTTTACTGGGGTCGTTGTTATTGGACTCCATTATCCTTGTTGTGGTTCTGTTGATAAATTTCCACAAGTGAATGCTATTTGCGTATAATAACTGTTGGGATCGATATCAATCCTACTACTTACGATTAGTAGGAGATCTTAATTTGCTGGAGAGACAACGGCCGTGTGTACGGGGCGCAGTGCCACTGCTCCCCACTCCCAGAGACGATGGATATAGATAGCTATATTTATCGTCTCTGCCCAATTCGACGTGTCGCTAACATCCGTTAAGATACTGACGTAGGATGTTGAGGTACTGACATGAGTGAAGATGCTATGAATTTAAGACTCGAGGGTTTCCCTGTAGACACCTGTCACTCACAACATCTCACATCTTACCAAATGGGAGCGACACGTGAAGGAGAAGAGCAGCAATACGTGCCCGGCCACACAGTCCCAATCCGCCGTTTCTTGCTCCAGCAAATTAAGATTCTCACACCACTCATATTAGGTATGCACCTTCATACTCTCATCGCTTCTCATCGCCTCTCATCGCTAAATTTCTCAAAATATTGCCGTAGTTACGGCTTACAAAATTTTTCTCAGAAATTCTCAAAAGCTTGCACCCAACAAATTACTTGCCATTTTAAAGTGCAATTACTATGAATAGGACTGGAATGAAGTTGAGATTTTATGACAACATAAACAATACGTCTGCTATGTTTAAAAACCTAAGCCAGAATGAGAAACATGTTTTCTCACCTCCAAATCTCATAAACTTTTGTTGAATTCGCAGTCAGTCTCAACTTTGTTAATATGGCCGTTACTATGGTAATAATTTGAGAAATTGAGCGATGAGACGCGATGAGAAGCGATGAGAGTATGAAGGTGCATACCTATTATGTATATAGAAAATTTGGGGGTTAACTTCCCCCAAGTACAAATAATTCAGCGCCGTATTTATTTTTTCTTCAAAACCAACTGTCTAAACTTAGGCTGGCCAGGGGTCAAGCGACTACTGCACAATTAAATTTTATTAAATGGGTTTTTGGAGGTGCTATTTACTGTTGAAACGTTGGTTGACCCCCGGGGTTGAAGGGTTACTACACAACTAAAAAAATTAGAGATGGGTGTCCTGATCAAATACTTACTAACGGGTTCCTAACTTCAAAGGCGCATATATTTTTACTCCAGTACTATTTTAATTTGTTCACGAACAACTTTGAAGACTGTGATTTCTTAAATCACAAAAACACCACAATTACGTTGTTCACAATATATTGTACCAGTTAATATTGTGATTGTGATAGACTGTGAATGTGCACAAAAACAGGTTTGTTCTTGTTTGCCGTCCAGAGTAATTGTTCTGCATTGTGATTGTACACAACCCAATTTACTAGTTTTTGATTGTGAAAGCACTATCACAAACGAAAAGGACGTTCTTTGTGGACGAATTAAACAGTAAAATCAACCAATGAAAAAATTAAAATTTTTGTTGTAGGTGCTCACATGACACACTATTTATGAATATAAGCATTGTATTTGGTCATAGCACCAGAGTAGTACGACCGTCTGTAGATAGAATGAATCTACATACACCATCGACACCACGGAACTTTTTTTAAAATGGAATTAAGTGAATGACAATTTAGGAAATCTCCGTGCACATTAACAGCAAAACCAAGCGGATTTTAAAAACGCAAAAGTGAAGCGTAAAGACCATTAAATTCCCTACAAACTCCCATAGCTTTTATTTTCGGGGACTCACTGGGTCACAAAGCATCCGATCGTAAAGGTTGCTAAGGACTGATTAAATACTCTGATTATGGGTTTAACAGCAATTTATTTGGGTTAACTACCTGCGATAACTCTGAATAATGCTAACCTAAAGAATTCACCTCATACATACAAAATTAACACAAGTGTTCTGCAATTTATAGATGATTTTATCGGTTCGATATTGTTTCACATTTAGGTTTTTAAAATCGGCTCGGTTTTGCTCATTTGCATAGTCAATTTACTAAAATTCATGTTTTCCCAATTAATTCCATGATAAAAGAATTGACATGGTGTAAATTCGTTACATCCGCTGCCGACGGTGCTACTGCGAAGCTATGGCTATGATCAAATGCAATGCTTATATTCACAACTAATGTTGAATGTGTGTGCGAGCGCAAATTTTTATTTCCTCATGGGTTCGGTCAAAAATTATGCGTCTTTGAATTTAGAAGCCCGATACCGAATCTATTTCATGGGGAAACCCATTTTTCGTGTTTTTAACTGTGTAGTAACCATTTAACCCTTGGATCGACCAGAATTGATACATAGTTGTCAACAAAAAAATAACTATTGGATGGAAAGTTGCCCCCCAAAAAACCATGTGAATCTATTTCATTGGGACATACTGTAAATGATCATCGCATTGAAGTTACATAATAATATAGCTAACCCCTATTAAAAGTTAAATTTAAAAATAGTCCATATAATGTTTAACCTCAATTAATCTATAGTATATGGCATATATACAAGCTCAGATATGCACATAAAGGTAACAAATATTTTTTTAAATGATGTTATTAAAGCATTATTGCTACAATTAATAGAGGAGTTTTGAGTTTAAGTTTCTTTATTAAAATGTCAATGTAATTATGCTTTATCGCGCGGTGAAAAGATTGCAGGTTAGGTTTTTTTAAACGGTTTTAGTGCGATTTCGACGACTTTCAGTTTGCACTTAAATCAGTCGATTCTTGTTGGCTCTCAAACCAAAAGCAGCACAATTTCAACTGGAAATGGTTTGGCTCCCAACTGGAAGCAGTCGATCCTGACACGACTAAATATTCCACCAAATATTCCACCGGTATAGGGTGCAAAAATGAGTAATTTCACATACGCGTTTTAGTTTTAATTTAGTCAGTTTAAAGTTAATAAGCTTTTTTGGGTTCTCGGACCGCTTACAGGGCTTACACGCTTTGTGTGAATTTGAAACAGCCGCAGCCCATCTGGATAGATTAGACGGTCACCGTTTGATAAGTCGTGCCCGGGTTTGGTATATCATGCACAGATTTAGCCGTTTGGTCATGTGAATGAATACACTAATCATTTTTTTAAAATGCGCCTTGGGAGTGGGAAAGCGACACAAAACACTGAAATACAGTTTTCGAGGACTAGGACGGCGATGCTAATAAGTAATTGCCAATTACTGTCATACTTATAATAATTATTATTATTACTGGGATTAGAAATTGTAAAAAATTCAGAATTTAAGCTACTTATGTATGTATGTTCATGTCATAGAATCGACCAGAACCAATAAAACTAATATTATTTAGTATTTATCTATTAGTATAATCTGGTACCGTGAAGCAATGTTGGGGACCCGTCAAGTCGTTGTTGATTGGCTATGACCTTCTCAGCGTTGGTTTTAATTGGCTAGGATAAGGTAAAGGAATGACCAGTGAGTTGTTCAGTTGTAGTGGACGGAAGTAGTAAAAATAAAAAATACTGCACATCCTATAGTTGACTATAGTAAGGCACAAGGCACTGCACTATTCGAAATAGGCTGAGAAAAATTATTTTTTAAAGTAATAAAAATAATATAATATTAATAAAAATTCAAAAATTGCAAAATTATTATTTTTTATTAGATAATAAGAATCTACAAATTTATTTTTAAGTTAATTAAAGAATAATACTTCGGGCCTGTGGAGCTGTCTGTGAAATGTCGAGAGTTGTCCCTATAGCTATGGCGTAGATATTATGATTCACGTGAATCAGTTGCTGATTCTCACGAAAAATAATGTGTAGATTATCAAACACAAAATAATGGGAAGGGGAGCAAAAAGTCCGGAAGGGGGCAAAAAGTCCGGAGGGGGCAAAAAGTCCGCCAAAAGAGGGCAAAAAGTCCGGAGGGGGCAAAAAGTCCGAAATAAGGGAACATATATATGTAGGTTTTTTTCCAATTACGGGGCCTGTTTTGCTCCCTTCGGACTTTTTGCCCACCTTTACTGGACTTTTTGCCCCCTCCGGACTTTTTGCCCTCTTTTGGCGGACTTTTTGCCCCCTCCGGACTTTTTGCCCCCTTCCGAACTTTTTGCCCCCGTCGGACTTTTTGCCCCCCTTCCCATTATTATTTTTGTATCAAAAAATTTAACTTTTTTCAAAAAATTAGGTTAAAATGAGGCCTCCAAAAAACGGTTTCTAAAATATATTTTTGAAAAAATTGAAAATCTCCGAAGTTTCCAAACCCGAGAATTATGGTGGTAGATAATGTTTTAGAGATCACACAACTTCAAAGTTGAAAATCGGATAAAAATTGTAGGAGCTACAGGGCTGTAAAGAATCAAAATTTTGAATCTTTTAAACTTTGGCGGGGAACTGTGAGCCAATCTCTGACCTGCGACAAAAATGATTAGACACGCGTTTACTAGTTGCGCTAGAGGCGCCTAACGCGCATCAACTTGAGTTAAAAGTCGGCGCACATGTGCTGGCCCTTCCTTGTAAGCTTTACAATACAAAAATACCTCCTGCATGCAAAAGACCTGAAAACTCAAGACTCACAAAAAAACCTAATCATTTCGCAAACTTAAAATAAAAGGTTTATTTAAAGTTATTTTTTCCACAACTTTTAATAACGAGTTTCAAAAGTCTTAAAAAACAAGAGTCTCGACTCTTTTTGAATTTTCTTTAATATCATATTTCGATTCATTATGCCAAAATATTGATCCAATAGATCAATAGATGTAGCCTTAAAAATCAAGGCTATGCAAGAATGTTGATTGTTCCTGAAAATTGTAAAGTCTTCGTCTCGAGTTTGCAAGCCCTAAACACTCATTATACATTATGCATTTACATAAATACATACCTACACATGATCATTAATTACCCGCGTGTATATTGATAGAATCACCCATTCTTAAATTTGCGACTCTGAAATAACTCCCGTTTTACTTTCTTATTTTTACAATGCGAGTGGATCACATTTTTCTTGTTTTTATAGCTGTCTAACAAATTGTTTTTAACTATATAAAAGATCAGATTATTCCATTTAAAAACTCGTACGTGAAATTTCTAATATTTGTGCACGCTATACAGACTGGTGGTAGATTTAGTCGCATAAGGAAACGAATTATGGGTGTCAAGCTCATTTGAAACTGAGAAAGCTGTTTTTGGTTTAAATAATCGACTGCTCCCAGTTGAAATTGTACTACTTTTGGTTTGAGAGCCAACCAGAACTAGTCGAATGATTTAAGTGCACACTAAAAGTCGACAAAAGCCTACTATAACTGGTAAAAAAGACCTATTTACCTTATCGTACTAGAAAATCAATTAAATAATACTGTTCATGCTGTTATAAGTAATTATTTGAATACTAAATCCACCACTTAATAAATAATTTCTTTATTAAAACAAAACCCTGTCTCTAACATTCAACTGCTATTACTTGTAAATGCAGCCGAAGTTAATTTTCGTATTTTATTTCAAACCTTTTTATGCAATTTTACTGGTATCTCTGTCATTAATAACATTTAACAATTAAAATTCCATTTGTTTCCTCTATAATAATAAATTAGCAGCAATACTAATACCGTTAATAGCTTCAATAAGATTCCCATTAATAAAGCTAACATGGCGAGCAGTAAAGTCAAAAGTATACACATTCAACATTCAATCTGTAAATGGCTAATATATTTTTACTGTTTCTAATAATAATGCTAACTGCAACTGCTGTTGCTAATTTTGCTATAGAGACTCACTAGCATGTCACCTCTATTATTTTTTACAGCTGACGCCGTACATCTTGGTCTTTCTTTCTGAGCTTAATTTATGAATGAAGTTTTATACAAAAACAAAAATGATTTTTTGTCTTCCCTTTTACTATACTCAGACTCGCAACATACGACAGCAGAAGCAGACTATCAACATCAACTTTTTCATACTTCTGCTAGCAACGTAAACAATAAAGGTGAAAGGTGAATACAATTTTTTGTAGTCATACCTTTCCTCCTCCGTAACCACAATCCCTACCAAGGAATATGCAAAAATAACTACGAATCCTATCCTAATTTTACAATAACTGACAAGCACAACAGCACTAACAATTAGTAGACTACCTGACCTAAATACTATGATCACCAAAAAGAGCACTGTAAATATGAAACAGTGAACAAAAAGTTACTTACTGTGTTTCTGCCTTGTCAACGAACCACGAGCATTCAGTAGAGTAGCAGTTAGCAGTATTATCGTCACTTCTGGATTAAAGCGTTAAATTCAACTGAGATTTTGATTCCTGGATTATGATTTAAATAAAAACTATCTTCCCGATATAATTATCTAATTATTAAGGGACACTCAGCAAATTAGAATGATCTAATGATACTGCGAACAATTCAAAATCTAACTCCAATCCCGTATTTTTGAATTGGATAGTTTCGTTAAACACAATCCGGTTGTGCCAGAATATTAAACAGACTAGTAAAAGTCTCGCAATCTCCCACGGTAATGTACTCGATGCTGTTGTGAAAAGCAAACCATGGGAAGTGATAAATGTAGTTCAGTACGCGACAGGAGCGTTCACAAATGACGTTATTGTATGCAATTTTCTGATGTACCCACCCCTGGACATCAACGCTAAACATACGGCAAATCGTCGCTTTTCAGGCCCACCTACCTACCCAAAATGGTTTACGCCATCTGTGAACGCTTTCCAACTAGAGTATATATTGGAAATTGAAATTTGGACTTGAACCTTTACACCATACACCAGTCAGGCGTCAGGCTTGCTAAAGTCAGCTTTCCATATGATACTTTCCAAGTTTATAAGTATATAGCGCATCAGGTGTAAGTTCATTTGGAATTTGGATTTGGAGTTTGGCCAAGTGGATGATTCAGGGATGTAGTATACCAAAGCATACGTATTTAATTATTTGTATTTATATGTATAAATGTGTAACACTTTTTTGTATTTCCCATGATAAATACTCTTTAAGTCAGATTTATAGATAAATGGATTTAAACTAGCCAGTATGTAGTATGCACGAAGGTGCATGGATTGTTATTTACCTATATTTCCTTGAAAATGCAAAATAGGCTATATAATTCTTTCCTCAGGGCATTTTCGAGTTTTGCTTTTATGGGGGGAAAGGTAGCATTGCATTGTAGCAACACAGCACTGTGTAAGTACCTCCTTTTAAGTATATGATGCAAGCACCAGACTACACTATAGGACAGTACATGATTTAATAAAGTTATTTATACGCCATGCATATACTTCCATAAAACCCTCTGCCTCTAAAACTCTAACAAACTGATTATAGAATATTCGGAGCTTGGGCTTGGGGGATTGGAATGTTGGCTTTGTAATAATTAGTACCGTACAACTGCAGTACAACCAACGAACCAACCACTCCTTCAGTTCATTAGTCCGTTGTTATTTACGTTTTGCTATAAATTAAATTAGAGGGGGAGAAATATTTTACTAACTTTGAATTTTTAACGGTGCAGTACTTGTAACTTGTAATCTCAGGTAAGATAAAAAATAAAGCTACGTAAGTAATTATAAATGTTACCCACACATTGAAAATATCAAGTGAGGGTGGATTTCGTAAGTTTGTAGGTAGTTTTTGCTCTTACCGATAACACAACAAATTTCTATGTTGAGAGTGTGGAGACATTTCTGAACCTCAACCAATGTTTTATATAAGTATTTAGATCCTTGATAGTTAGCTAAATAAATTAATAAATCGTTACACCTTCATTGTTGTTTATTTATTTATTGGAAATTCATCAGTGTATTGCTGGATATTTATACGAGCTGCACACAGAAAACACGGTTATTTAGGTTACTTACAATACATATAACATAGTTCATAGTTCTTCAGTCGAAAATAGTATTGTGTATAAAAACAAATAGTATTTATATGCATCGCATGCTTGAATTTATTTCAGCTTCTTGCAAATGCCATGTACTGGAACTGGAAGTAAGTCTGCTTTCTCCTCATGTATCTCAGTTTGTGGATCTGATATTCGAATCTGACACGAAATTTAAATTTGGAATATAAGATTGCTTTCAATTGTCTGTAACATTAATACTGTGTTATCGGAAAGTAAAACCGTCCTCCAATTTCTAAATACAAGTTAATGAAAGAAGATTCTTTTCGTTTTTTAATGAGATTTTAACGAGTGAGACCATAATGCCGTACGCTGTCGTAATTTGGAAAAGGGGCTCGCATATAGTTGATATCGCAGGTCTTAAGCCGGATGATTTAGTTTATTTGGAGAAAATACCGTGTTTGTCATCAAGATTGGAAGTTGATACTGAAGGATTTATCCGTTTTGGACCATCAGCGTCAAACAAACACAATTCAGTGAAGCCTGCTGTCGTTTTGACGGGCTTGGAAGTTTTGGGCTTCAAAGTTGTAACAACGACAGCAACTGCATATCCCAGTAAAACTGGTTCTTCCACCGAATATTCTTGGACACTGCGACGAGAATTTGCCGAGCCGGAGCCACAAGATTGAATTTTTAAAATTACTGAGGGAGATAATAAAAGACGAGCCATTCAAGTCTCCTGTTCCTATTCTCATACTAATGTGGAGTTTAGTTTAATTATTGCAATCTGCAGTAACATTCCTTAAACTATTTTACTTTTTTCTAGTATTAAGAGTAAATGTTGAAACTCGTTGAAAGTGTCCTACGTTGAAAAGTATACTACATGCTTTTTCAATATCAGTGATTTTTATTTATAGTGCAAACAAGATAATGCAGGGTCAGTGAATTTCTACTATCTTTAATGCTGTTAAATAACTAATATTTGTTTACTTATTCACTATAGTTTCTGAGTCTTTTAAATCAGTAACACCCCGCAGTTAAATTATAATGTCTCATACACCGTGTCATAATTCTTGCTGTGCTTCGACCCCTAATCCGAGTCTGTGCCAAAATCTGAGTGAGTTAGATTTCGAGAAAGGTATATGGCAAGCAGCATTGGACAATAATGTAGAGAGAATCAATCATCTTATTAGTTACCAAAATATTCTGCCGGATATTTTAGATTCTTACGGGTATGTTGAGCATTTATTTTGTCTGCTTCAGCGTTTTACCAAATATTTAATTGGGTTCACAAGAAATCAATATTTCTTACAAACATAAAATTACATCTTAAATTGGTATTCAAATAATTTTAGATTCAGTGCGCTTCATTATGCAGCTCGCAATGGAAGACTAGAGGCAGCCAAATGTCTTTTAAAGCATGGTGCGGATATTAACTTACGTACTAGGAATAATGGGGCTACACCATTGCATCGGGCAGTCACTGCAAATAAAGTAGAAATGGTCCGATTTCTATTACAACAAAGAGCAGATCCTTCGGTAAAGGACCTTGACGGATTGAATGCCATGGAACGTGCAATAAGAGGAGGTCACCAAGAAATTGTGAAATTATTGCCAAAGTAAAATAAGGTGAATTGCTTTAAAAGTAGGAGACAGGAGCGGGGCCAATCAATCAACATTTTAGTACCACATCGGCTAATATTTACATAAAAACATAGCCACTTCTCATGTATCTTGGAGCTATTCAGCTATTTTTGTATTTAGTAATCCATGTTATATTTAATAATTAATATAGTTTTAACATTAATCTCAGGTGAGCCGTAATATAAGCTTTTGTTTAGTAAACAGTCATATCATGTGTACCATTAAATAATACAATTTTTTCTTTGTGCTTTTTTTTAATCCTCGTTGTTAAATAAACTACACAAACATGTTCATATTTTTGATGTTTTTATTTATTCGTACATTGTAAAATGTAAATCGTGGTGCCTCTTCGTTCTAATTAATAGTCTTGTCGTACATAATATGTGAATACACGATATGCAGTTTAACATTTAATGTAAAATCGATATGCATAATATACACTACTACTGAGTATAAAATAGTAGAAATACTATGTCTGTACATTTAATCAATAAACCTGTACGACGTACATGTCGTCATTCATAATTTTAATTTTATTTTTAAACTCTTCCTAGTTATTGAAAATACATACAGATCTAATGTGTCTTTGTTTGTAATTCGGGGTACAATTCTTTGTCAGAAAATATACAAAACTTACAAAAAATTAGGTTTGTCCCCTTATCCTTGACACAATCATTAGTAGCAAATATTTTAATATTTCAAAATTTCATGTTACGGACACATAGAATTTCTAGCGAGTGAGAAAATAGCATTTTTTAATTTGAGCATACAAATTGTTGACACCAAAGAAACAAAGACGCGTTAATTAACATGTGTAACTGTAGTATAAAATCGACAATTTTTTATACAAAAATGTGGGTTCACGCTCTTACAAATTTTGAAGCTCCTTAGTATTTATATGATACAACGTCGTAAGTAGGTATTTACACCGCAGTGCCCACTACATAAATAACGTAATACAAGTATTATAAACATTGTAATAATGATAATATTTTAATACTTCGGATTACTTGCCGCAGTGTAAACGACAACAAATATAATGACGGCAACTGCTACAAAAGCTGGAATGGCAATCTTCATTATATTTTCCTTGTTTTCACGAAATTCCTTCTTCCTTTCCTTTCGTTGAGCTGGTGTTTCCTTAACTTTCCCTTTCAATTGACGCATTATGATGCTGTCTTAATGTGAGTAACAATATTCAAAGTCAAAATATCCAGTACAATTATTTGCGGATTTTAAAGGTGTGAATTATGTAGACGTGTTCCAAATAACTCCGCTGCTGAACCTACAAATCAATTTTACATTCAGATTACCGTTATTAAATTAGTGCTTAGTAGTATCTACTCACGTACTTACTAAAGTTAAATCTTAAATGTCCCTAACACTGACAGATGATTCTATATTTCTACGTTAGTTTATCCTTTTGACTCGAATCAAATTTTAAAACAAATTTCATGAATTAAGCACATACCCGAGCAATTATTTAGGTGTGATAAAAACTATAGCTAAATATACTATAGTATAGAGGTACTTACTCAAATATTTAATCAAGAACAAAAATTCACAGAACAGAAGGTTGTACTGTCTGTGTGTTGTGTGTGTGCGCAATTTATTGTGTTGAGTCGTGGAGTTGCTGAGAGAAAGACTGGCGAGAGAGACATGACACGTCACTACTACCTTTTTACTTTTTATAGTTCATTTATAATTTATATATTTTACTAGTAACTTGTTTACTTGTTTTTTTGCATTGTTATTACATTGTTATATTGTGATTTCCGACTCAAAATTTTGTACACCATGTACAGCTCGTTCTTAACTTGCAAAACTCTTGTTAACTAATGTATATCGTATTGCATTACAAGAAAATATCAAGGAAACATAATATTATGACAATACGTAGTTACTTTTAAAATAATTGTATTAAAAATCATAAACTCTATATCTTAATGTAAGCATAGGTACTTTCAGTTAACAGATTGCTTTACGCAGTCCACTGACTAGTGAGTCCACTGCCCATTTTCCAGTTCCACTTGACAGTCCACAACACAGCCAGCATTGCACTGTCGCACTGCTGCCACTACAGCCAGTGTCAGTGGTGGGTAGTGCATAGTGGTGCAAAAGATGCGGAAAGTTAAACTTACCAGTTTGTTTACAGGATTTGATTTTTGATGTCTCAGCTTCATCTATGATATGACCATGAGCAAAAACAAAACGCGGTAACTAAATTTTCAAATAAAAATATTTTTCATCTATTATAAATAGTAGACCAGAAGCCCTGCAATGCAGGTTGCAGATGTACTAAAATAAGATTACAATTAATAACTTACATAAATTGGTGTGGACGTCTTCAAACACCACAGAAAATTACAGTCAATCAGTCAGTCAGTCACTCCTTCCTGCCTGTATATCCGGCAGCAGGGAAAAGGTGTCGACGAGTGTTTATTTTGCATTGTTTACCAACAAATTGCAAAACAAAACGAATCCATATTTATACCAAGGCAAGTAGAATAATAAGGTACAGTCAATCGACTTGGGGGTCGGTTTCGACGGCGCCCCTCGTTTTTGACGTCATCTGGCAGCCAGAAATTTCTGCCGTAATATAAATCCACACAGAACATATTAACTTCAACAGGTCAAAGGTCGGGCAAACATAGGCCAATATTATTGAACTAGGTGTCAAATAAAAGAGCACAAAACATAGTTCACTAGTGTGAAAATAGCATTGGGATTAGTTTCAGAAATTTTGAGGTAGACAGATTTTAAAATTTGAGAAAAAGCTAATGCTGAGCTTATGGAGTATACAAACTTCGCGCCAACTTTTTCTTCCACCTCACCACCAAAAACTCCCTCTCAAACTTTACCATTGCGATTGACTGTACCTTATTATTCTACTTGCCTTGATTTATACACACACCAGATACCTAGTAAGTACTTAGATTGTGAATCATTTTAGCAGTTATCATTTATGCTACTACATACTACTTTAATCACTAAATTGCAGTGTTAACTAAATCAGCTAATTTGTAAAAAACAAATTGAATCCTGCGTACTTACTAGTTAGTGGTGGAGGCAAACATGAATGCATGTCAGTGAATTTGGTGTTTCTTTCTCAGCTTCAAGATTGATTGTGAATTGTGAAGTAAATTATAGCGTCGTAGTTTACTGGTAAGTTGTTGTCTTTCGTGAAATATTTTGTATTTATGATGGTTTCGAAAGTTATTTATTACATATTAATCCTAGCATTCATGCATGTAGTGTAATAATTGTGATGATGTTTTTTCCTTCGGATTTTACTATTCAAAAATTTTGTTCAAGTCCTTACAGTTTTACAATTTACTACTTTTACTAGATTTGAGGTCTATATTTTGTATAAAATTTTGCCCTATCGCCTACTTATACGTAAAGAAGACGTATTTTTTTGCAAGTTTTGATTTGCTTTGCTGCTACTTTTACTGCGTAGATACTCAAGACTCTGGTACTTAATGTTGGTTGTTGCTAATGTGACGTATTTCTATTCGCTATTTCACTGTCTTGCATTACTTTGTTCTTACGATAAACGGTTTTGACGTCTTGTGTATTGCTTGCATTTTTTAAAATGGCAAGTAACATCAACAGCAGGTTGTGTAAATACAGTTTCATAATTCAGCTATCACGTTTAATTAAGTTCAAATTCAAAATTGTGGTTTTTAATTTTGAATTTGTTCGCCTAGACGCTGCACGATGGTACTATACGATGACAAGAAGTGGTTATGCCGTTTAATAAGGACAGCGTTTACTCTGGAAGATGATTCAGGTTTAAAAAAATTTAACTTGATAGTTTTACCATATGCACACAACATAAATTGAATATATATTTATTGTAGATTATAATAATAATCAATCAATATGAATTGTTAAAATAAAGGTATGCTGTTATAATATTTTGCATAGGAATCTGTGAAAATGTTTTAAAGCAGCGTCCGTTCCTAGGAGACCATATTGAAGAAGATTCAGATTCGTTTTCTAGCGATGATTCATTTGATATTAGAGGTATAAAAATTTATTTTCAAATATGGATTAAAACTCCTGTAAATATAAAATCTTAAATATTGATAAAAGCCCTTACTTGCAAAGTAGGGCATAATTTAATCTAAGCTATATCGGTGTGTCACGAGTGTACATAATTTTATCACTCGGAACGAGAATTGCAGTTTATTTATGAAGTATTTACTATTTGGAGCTAAATTGCGAATTATTTCTAAACAAGCACTACCGAGTACATAATGCACATAACATAGTAAAAATTTAAAACTCTTTAGTTTCTTAGAATTGTTAAAATGCCTTAAAAATCATTTGATACACGCATGTATGTATTTTTATAGCTTTTTACAAATAGTGCAACTTATTAGTAGTCGACGTAATATTTACACAATAGGGCCAGGGAAACTGATACTTTCGTGAAATTAATCTACAGTATGTCCACAAATTACATTTTAGATTAAGTTAAGTTCTGAACATACTATATTTGTGTTGCTTGCCTTGGAGTCACAGTTCAGAAAGTAAGCGAGGTTGAATTGTACCTATGACATTACTAATTGCTATATTATATACAAAATATTGGGAATTGCGAATCCTACAATTCATCAGTCCTTCAGAAAACGTAGTGATACCCACATTCTGCCATATCTATTTTTTTAACGTAGAAGCTAACGATGGTGCCCATAGAAGGCGTTCGAATACTGCTATTCGATTGGAAAGGCTGGAAAAGCAACGGAAAGCTCATATAGAAACACAGCATGTTAAGATAAATCCCACCGATGCTGGAAAAAATGAACTAGTATTTTCAAAGGACGAGGATTTTCGAGAAAGGAGGAACGGAAAAAGAGACAAGGCTGTGAGCATCCAGAAACTTCTTGAGTAAGTTGGGTAATTTGATAATTGTTTCATCAATGAGTATATTATGCTCCTACTTAAACTATTAGTGTGAAACCTTTTTCGAGAATTGAGAACTTTTAAAAAGATTTTTTATGTTTGAGATTTGAGATCTATGTAATTTTTGTTTGTTCTTGTTACATTTAGATCCGTTCCGCATCCCAATAGGGTACCATTTGCAACCTATGCTCGTTACGAAGCAAGTTGTCAGCCAACCGCTGCCAGTAAAAGAATAGCAATATTTATCCCGTTTTTGCCTCCCAAGCACAGAGCATACCCGGTTAGAATTGTAATTCTGGCGTCGGCAAAAATAATAGATCTCATTGGTTTGACGTTATGGGTGACATCGCAGAATCATCCTGGAATTGAATTACTGTCCCCTCATAATTACAAGTAAGTAGAATTAAGTAGGTTCTTTTTTATACAGTGAACTTGGTAGCAGTATTTATACAGGGATCAACTAGGAATGCTACGTGTCTGTGAATTTGTTATAGTTTGATTAATTTTTTCATAGTTTACTAATAGCGGATGAGGATGGAGAATGGGACTCAGACTTTCCTCCATTAGATAATGACGAGCTCGTCTCAAAATTTTCGTTCTCTCATCTCGCCTTACTTCGTTCGGAACGTGCCCATCCAGATTTGCCTCCAGCTTCTAAAGTTGGACTTTCCTTTCTCTTACCTAATGGCTCAACTTTCCTCATGACCTTGGAAGACTCGGAAATTACAGTTGGCGAGTTAATTACTCTTGCGCTGACAAAATCTGTGTGGAATGTTAATGTTGCTCCAGCTTCAGTCAGCTATCATTTAGAAAAGTTAGGTGATCCGAGCTCCAACTTTACTGATATGAGTATGCCGTGGAATCAGTGTAAATGTAAGGAATTTTGCTTGGTTCGCGACGGAGCTAAAAGTGTTCAAGAAAGTATAAAAAAGCAGGATTCAACTCATGGGTAACACACGACATAACATATCTCAACCTCAGCATATTTTGTTTACCTTTGACTTGGAGAGTCCAATCTCTTTCAGCTATCATTGTTCATTTCTTAATTCCCTCATGTTTTAAACATTACCAGAAAATCGCCAGGCAACGCAGAATCAGTAAGCAGATCCGATCTCTACCCTGTAATGGTGACTACTGGTCGATTTAATAAGCTGAAACATGCCCTATGTGGTAAGTTATACAACTTTTCATGTTTATGCATCGGTTCATTAAATGAACTAAATTGTAACTTTGTGTGAGTTGGTCTCATCTCAAATGTATATTTCCACGCTGGCTTTTTTTTACTTGTAGTAATTTGGGGGGGTGATCGGATGGATTTGGAATTTAAAAGCAAGGTTAAAAGCTACCCTTTGAGCTCAATCACAGGTGTCAAGTTTGATGCTGCGAAAAGCCGTGTTGTCATTACAATAAGTCAGATTTCATCTGCAGTCGTTGCAAGTCATTATTTAACCAGCACAAGTCACTTAACTTTGACAACGAGTGAACTTCGAATTGCAACTGAGCTATATCATCATTTAAATTCCATTCTAGTAACAAAATCAAAATGAAGTTGATAGATTTTCAAGAGACCTCTAAGAGCAAACATTTCACATAAATATCTTTTATTTAACTTTGTTATTGTATGTATTTTACAGTAAATTTGAATTAAATTGTTTTCACTTATTCGCAGTAATAATTTAAAGAGCTCCTACTTTAGCTAGGAGGTATATATTATATTTTCACTCTCGTCAGCTATATAATATAAATTAATATTTAAGTACTTACATAAGTCGTCGAACTATTCTTATTTTTTTTATATCATCTTATATTTTCGAACGATGGCATCGCGTCGCAGACACTAAGTAGATTTTCATATTACTATTGGCAAATACATAGTTACATTTAATTTTAAAATAGCTATATTGTACGTCTACGTACTTGCTTGTACCTTAATTTTCATTATCGTCATCGAATTAATTGTAATTATAGGGCTTCCAAGTTTTTTTTATAAAGAAACTCACTCTTATTTTATTGTTTTTTACATAATCTTTTTCTTTTATATTTCATTAGAAATCAACAATTCATAAAATGTATGTAAGTAGGTAGGTATGTCCTTAATTAATGATGTTTTTACGGCGAGTAAGATACATTACCAGAAAATCTAGTCGTAGCAGTAATTAATTTTCCTCAAACGCAACGCATATTAGCAATGTAGAGCGAACTTATAAAAATGACTTAAATTCATTTCCATAAAAGGTTTCATACTATGAGTACATAATCTGACACATCATAGTTAGTAGAGAACACTAAAAGTTCATCGTGATGGGTGATTAGTGAATATAGGTAACTTCATTTTAAATATTGAAAATTGTAATTAGTTATTATTGTAACGATCGCATAATATCATTCCACCATTTCACAGTATAGCAGTAATTTATTCTTGGATTCACATCACACTTCATAATTCATTGTATATGGCGGACTGACTTCAGATTTATGGGGTTAGTTAGAACATTTCCTCGAATCAAACCGTTTCGAGCTTCCCGTTTTATTGAATGCGCCTACATTTCGTTGAGACTGAGGATTGTCGGGAGCTGCCCACGTTTTTGTTGTGTGATTCCTACCTATCTACTCTGAGAGTATAACTTCTCGCAAAACTTGCTTTAGGCCTCTATTTATTGATAATATCATAGAATCATAGACCATACCATAACAATTTTAAACCCCTGACCATGACACTGAGAAAAATAAATAATATTACTAAATGTAAACTTTAAATAACTCCATCGCGATGCATCGCCAGGTTGTCAAATCTTTCAATTAGACTGTACACATTATAATCACAAGAATTATTGAAACGTGTTAAGTAAGTAGAATTGTGTAAAGTAAAGATGCACATGAAATTAGAAAAAATAAGCGTGACTAGAATCAATTCGTTGCATAGCATATATCAGGGCTACGTATGTACGTCATTATTATGTAGGTGGTACATACTTGATAAAAGTGCAAAAAGAAATTGAATGTTTTTTTCAATACAGAATTATAATAATAATGTAAACGATTTTCGACGAACTTTTTTCTCCATTTAATTGGCATTATGGCTCCTGTATATCATTTTCAGCTCAAGGAGAGGAGAGCTTAGTGTTAACGGCACAATGCAAAATTTGTTTTTGTACAGAATACATTGAATCGAAGCGGTGGGTCACAACGCTTTCACAACTAGATACAAGTGCCATGCGCTGGTGAACAACTAAAAAATGTATTGTACGGTCTGTTTAACCAGATACAATCCAATTAATGATGACAGCCAATTTATATTTATAGTCAAAAATTCAACTTCCTCAATCGAACTATTCAATAAATGGGAAAATCGAGTCAGGAGTAGTTTTTCACTATTTATTACAACTAAAACGGTCAGCAAGGGAGTAAAGAATTTTAAAAAATGTCTCGATGTAATCACATTTCACATATTTTGTATCATTGAACCTCGCGTAGTGTTTACCGTAATAGTAACAGTATTGATTGTAAGTAGTGTTTAAACCTATTTTTCAATTGAAAATTGGAAATGAATAAATGCATAGTTACTTGATCAGAATTCCTCTGCTTATATTAGAAATATTGATAAATAGGAAATAATATTAGTCTGGGTTTCTTGGTTTCTCTTTGAAATGACCTCCTTCACCTTGCCTGGGAAAAAATTTAGTTTGCATGCAAATTAGTATATATTTAATTGTATACGCAATTAGCAGACCACTTTCCAATGAACGCTACAAACAGAAAAAAGTGCATGTTCCTGTGAATATTTATTTTATGTGCATTATTGATATTATTAGTACATGAAAAACCACTTTTCTGCAATAAGCTACATACCTAAATATGCCTGTCGCATGCTGGTCCTGTCCTGGTACAGCCTAACAGCACCCAAGTTTAACGAAACCAATTAGGCGAGGTACGTAGCGTAGCTAACCTACTCATTAGTGATGACAACTCTGACGTCCGGCTATTATCAAGTTGCTGTACCATTATTCTCTTAAATTTTTGAGGATGCTTTCAAGACTTACTGTTATTATGTCAAAAGTAATCGAAGATAGGTACCTATATCCATTTAGCAACAACCCGTCTTGCATAACTATAGAACTACTTCTGCTCGATGGTTATTTTGTCATTCTAATATTCTGTGTATCGTCATGCCGTCATCTACTTTTGTAAGTGTATTCTTCTGTCTATTGATGCCTGTCCATACAAACCCCTACCCATACCCCCTCCTCCCTCCTCACATATTGCTTTCTTTGCCGTGTACATTTTCATGCATTCCTTACGCGGCAGCGATTATTACATGGACACATTAGTTATCTCCCTCCAGATACATAATTCCAGCGAATAAATATAGGTACATCTGCCTCAACTCACAGCATACAGCTCCACATTACTGATTTATAATGACAGTAAAATCGATCCATCGTTTATTGTTTAGCCATTATATAGGATTTGGGTAAAACTGAAATCTACTTAGAATGGGCTCGGGAGCATTTGAGTATCAGATTATTTTACAAGTTCTACTGTATAAAGAAATAAGATTATTCAATTAAATTTTAATTTATAATTTATTTCAATAAACGACCTTATCGCTACATTTAGAACCCCCAACGATGTTTTTAAGCGTAAAACTGTTTGCTGCTGTTGTAGCGTATAATAATAAATTACATTGCATAATATTTATGTAATAGTTATGGGTTAGCTCTGTACTTACAAATCTGTCCATTTTACGTTGTACTCAAATAAATATTTTATCACTTCAATTTATAACCTAGGAACTTCGCTGCTGCGACCTTCGGGATTTGATTCGAAATTGATACTGTAACTATCCATTTATGTAAGACACTACAAATAAGAACCAAGGGAACCTGCATACAACATAATATTATCTATAGGTAACTATATAGCTACATTTCAAATACATTATAATGCAAATGTGTAGCTAGTAATATCAGTTACAGTTTAAGTCAAAATCCATAATATGAGGTAGACGTAAAATCCTACTTATTTTTTTTATTTTTTTTTTTTGTATTTAAAAAGACTGTTAGCCCCAGGCTATGCTCGATATGAATAAAATTGACTTTCTACCTTTCAACAATTTCAACTTTTGCACTCATATTCTTGTTTGTCTGGAACTGGAACAGAACGAGACATTCTATACTCAGATAGGCTGACTTGTCAGATATAGGGCACCCACCAAAACGTGCTCAACATCTTCTCCAACATAATGTATCTGTATAGCTTGATAGCGTGGCACAGAGGTAGGTACTCTTGACTCAAGATTTAGATTGAATGGCAGACTAGACAGCCACAACTCAATGTCACCCATGGTGTGGATGCCAATAGTGAAGAATTTTTATTCTCCAAGGTAATTTATTCTCCATCGCATCGTGTGGTTTTGCTTCTCTTTCTTTTTGAAACTGAAACAAAATTACTATAAACAAGGCAGCTTCTTCCTAGTACCAGCACCAGCACCAGCACCAGCACCAGCACCAGCACCAGCACCAGTGTCAGTACCAGTGCTTTGCCTGTATGTAGGTAACTTATATGTTTTATGAATAATTAATTTGAGAACAATCTTGTAATTTATCATTGCTTACTATACGCTTACGTGCGCTAATTATATTTGTATTGATATTGCATAATACCGAACCAGTTGCCGTTTATCTTTCTCCAAGCATAGCAATACCCTTAGGTACCACACTGCCTGAGCTCTGGATCTAAAATATTTGAGATGTAGAAGAACAAGAAGGGGAGAAATAACTTGAGAAAGTTTGAAGTTTGAATTCTGGATGTGGAAAGTGTGAGAGTGGCAGGAAAGAGAAAGAGGTTCACTCAAAATGATTGTAGAGTCTGTTTCTGGCTTCGGCACTGGCACCGGTACCGGTAACGGTACAGGTTTCAGAGTTGGTCTTGTCCTGGATGAAATTATTTTCGAGTGTGAATCATATATAGTTATAGAATAACAGACTGCAGCACCCGAATAAGAACAAGCATAAGAAACTCGAAGCAGCTACTGGCTGACTGGGACTGGAGGAAAGGAGAAGGAGAATTATTTTACGAGGTGAAAGCGGCTGGTTTTGTAAATCAAGTCATACATTTTTAATTTCTGGAGAAAGTATTTCGGTAAAGTTTATTGAGCCCGTGTGTAATAGGGGGATGGTGAGTATCTGTAATATATGTATTATATAATTATATATATATATATAGGTAATAGGTTAGACATAATATATTATTTAAGAACTATAACTTTATTTAGCACTACTGCGGTACTCTTCATTCTTATTAGAATTACGAATAGACGTCACATATATATTATGACTTTTTTTGTTTTTTCTACATTCTATATATCCACTCTTACTTATTACGATTGTAGACTCAAAAGACTCGATGATTTTCATTTTGTAATAAATAATTAAATCGACCTAGCCTACATACCTATACGCATGTATACACAGTTGTATTTTTGTATTTTTTTGGAAAGAAGAGCTTAATGGTAATAAAATGTTATTTAAAGTAGTTTGAGGCTCTACGACTGAAGATGTATTATATCAGTAATTTTTTTTCTCCCTCTCGCTCTCCTTCTCGCATTATATATTTTTTTTTATGTAATGAAATTGAAATATTGCACATAGGTATATATTATGTAAGTATTACGGTTACGGTTTGGATTTTGATATAATATGTTTTAGTGTGTTGTTTCGGTTTCGGGGAACTCTTATGAAATGTTTTAACAGCTAGATACTCCGCACATAGCCTTCTTTTATTTATTTTCTTTTTTCCTTCGTTTTTTCTTGATTCAAACACTCAAGTATATATGTATGTTTTCTAGAGTTGTATTTGTAGGTTTGTATATATATAGTTTTTTCTGTGGTAGTACAAATTGAATACGGTTGTGATAAAAGGGGTGGAAGTAATTATGACACCGCTGACGCAAGCACCGCGTACATGTACAGGAGGAGAGTACATAGTATGAGCAATGGGGATGGGCATGACCGCACAATTTACCGATTATTATCTTTCTCAAGACTTTCTTCTTGCGAAACTGGAACAATGGAGATAATTTTCGTAATTTCATGACATGTCAAAGACACTCTGAGAAACCTTCTTCTTTTCTTTACGAGAAACAATTTTGTGTGGAGATTGACGACGTCTGTGCCATTGCCATATAGCCATAATATGCATTATATATAATATATGTATTTTTTAGTACATAGTGTACAGTATAGCGTACATACTTTTAATAAAGTTTATAGTTTCGGTTTTGGGTATAATTCTCATCATATTCGTTGTTCATTGTTCTTGTCTCGTTTTTAAAACATATGGCTATGACTGCATATAGCACTTACAAGGTAACAGTATGGTAAGGGCTTTTCAAGGGTATAGGTTATGATAATAGTTAAGAGTTTGTCACAGGGAAAATCATGGAAATTGTGGGGTAAACAGTAGTTATTATCCGTATACACGCTGCGCTGAATACATAATATTTAGTATGATGAAAGTTTATGTATCAGTAGCTCTCTGGCGCTTTTATTTTTTTCTTTTGCTTTAGTTTTAGTTCTTCACACACAGACACATAACACACACACATAGAGAAACCCACACAGGAGAAGAATAAATATGAATACAAAGAAAAGGAAATTTTGAACGTACGGTTACTTTCCTATGACTGAGTGAGTAGACCATAGACCAGACCTCTCCTCCTATTTCACACGTTGTTTGAATTCAAAAAACTGTTACTGCCATATACTACCACTACCATGTTATCTATTTGCTTTGTATATTATACTGTATTATATATTACCAAATATACTCTACTATTATTATTATTATTATGTACCTACTGCATGGCCATGCTATCTAATAATTAATACGTAAGTATCATGTATATATATATTTATAATAATTTTATTTGCGTTGTTTGTATAGTTTTTTTTACGTTATATGTCTATATATTAGTAGTTCCCTCCCGTTCGGAGTTTATGTGTAGAGTTTAGGTACATGTTTCCTTTGCCTTTTGCTATGTAATAAAGTTTAAATTATGAGACACATATTGTGTAATAAAATATTGTAGGGATGGTTTTGAGTTTAATTTGGGACACTCCTTCAGTGACACCCTGCTCCACTGAGGACTTGTTCCTTCTGCTTTTTAGTTTGATGACATATGACGACTTTTGGTAGATCGTAGTTTGCACTTGGTTTCAGTAGTGGTTTGTTAGTAGGTGAATACTACGCACCTACTATGCATTTTCTTAGGGAAAGTTTGTTTTGGAAACTTATGCTTAATTTAATCGGTGTCGGTGACAATGTGTTGTTTTCCTGTTGTCCTTGTTTTGGTTCTCTCGGTTTTGTCAAGTTTGTATTATATCATTCCACGTCGTCGGTTGTGTGTGGAGTGTGGACTGTGGTGGGCATCGAACATCTTATTCTAAATGCTCTCTCTCTCTCTACCTATGTAATCTGTACTATGTTGTGTGAAAATTGGAAATTCGGATTCTACTGTCCAATGTTGAGATCGTTGATGTCGATGAGAAGTTCGAGTGGAATCATATTCATCTCACCACCCACGTTGAAGAGCTCCGTGGGAGCTTGTTTGGGAACTTCTTTGGGTTTCTTGACTATGTCCTCCTTCCCAGCCTTATTCACTGGGAGGATGGAGAGCGTCTTGGCACGCTGAAGTAAACTTCTTTTCTCGTCCAAACTAACTTTGGCTGACTTGGGATGATGTTGTTTGTGTTGTTGTTGTTGTTCGTGCTGATGGAGCTGGTGTTGTAAGTGGGCATGCTGTTCCAGGGCATTGTGTTGTTTCTTCTCGGAAGAGGATGAGTTGAGTCGTCCTATTTTTTTCCGCAATGATGCCCACTTTGAGGAAGTCGAGCTTTGCCCTTTCAGAGAGGACAAAGAGCCTGATTTATCACGATTGTCTAGAAAAAAAAAGAAGACAATTTTAATTATATTATTTGAAGAAGTTTTATTGCTTTATTTAATTTTAATGTAGAGATATATATTTCTATACTTTTCGTTTCACTGGTCACTGGTGTAATTATTAAGTATGTGATTGTATCTATAGTTTCAAAAACCTTGGGCTTTGTATGTCAGTAGTATGGACAGAGATAAAATTACTATAATAGAGTCCAGACTTCCTACTACTTTCACTTCAAATGCGGGCTAGATTTCTTTTTGTAGAACGGTCGCATGCTAACAGCATACTATAGTACACCCTAGCAGAATATACTATCTCGGTGCATTGTAATCAACTATATTTCTAATTCCATAAATTAACAGTAGCTTATCCATTTAACATTTTAAATCCGCGGCTAGATTCACTTTCTAAAGACGCAATATTTTGGTTTTGATTTTAAAGAAAGTCAAATCGTATTAAAATTGTCTTAAAATATTACTTTTTTATTTTAACTTTTAACAAATTCAATTTTTAAAATTACCCCTGCTAGAATGTGTTGGCTTACATTTTATTACACATGATTATACACATGATATTTTACAGGGCCGGACGAAGGAATTGCTTTAAGACAGCAATTTGTTTCATTAAAAAAACCACGATTTTAATTTTTTTGATTATTTTCCCTTATAAACCAAAATGTTGTATTTAAAAATTTAAGTAAATTTTAAAATGTTCTGTTTACTTGATTCTGAAAATTGCAAAATGTTCTATTTAAATGTTTTGAGAGAAGTGTTAAAAATGTTTTATTTGCATGTTTTTGAAATGCACAAAAGTTTTTATTTGCGTATTTTTAAAAATTCAAAATAGTCCATTTTACCTATTTTTTAAAAGTGCAAAATGTTCCATTTACATGTTTTTTAAACATTCAGACAGCGGGGGGCTGTCTGCACTGGCCGCTTTGTCCGGCTCTGATATTTTCACGTTTATAATTTACGTAGTTGATTAAGTCAAGTCAATTTGATCTATACACCCGACCAGCTAAAATATATTGTACAGAGAGAATGTTATAATTGCATATTTGCACCAATACCCTTCAAAGAGCTTTATATATATACTCTTGACTCTTGGCATTATCCCTATGTCGATACGGCGTTGCGGTTCTGGTTTTACGGCTCCATTTTACATTTTAACAACCTGGTTTATGCACTCATCAAAGTTAATTCATTACAAATTGATTTGAATAGCTCATTATTTTTGGTTTGCCAAACGGGAGTAATAGAAAAAGCATAACATAATATTTGAACTCATCCTTGTCGTTGTGAGTGTGAACCCTCAAAAATACTATGAAAATGTACCATTATTACCATAAAAGCAGAACCACATACAATTTAAGCTTTAGAATTTATAATTTCCGTATACTTGGCAAATTATGCGACAAAATTAGATACAGATGCTGCTCCACCAAACTAACCACGAGCGCTTTACTATTCGTGTCAGTCAGATCCATACTAGAAACTAGGACCTCTATAAAAGCACAAGTAGATAGGTACCTACCTATACATATACGTAACCTACCTATTTACCATATAGTGCCATTTACACAGCAACCGCAAGTGAGCAAATTTTTGAAGCAATTACTTACAACATAATACCAAAACGAACTTGAAACTTTTCTGTATCCAACAATCTGTGTTCATCATATGAGATTTCATTATAGAAACAGAATTTTAATGTACTACTGCAGTACATAATGTAAAGTGCGAGCATTGTACTAAAAGCCGCGTCTCTAATAGAAGTAAAGAAATTCTTTATTAAATTACATACCAATAATAGTCATGCCTGTGTCTAGTTGATTTTAATTGTATAGGCCAAAGTTTTATTCACACGCAGAAGGGAAGGAACCCAACAACGGCAGGTACCACGACGGCACGTAATATATTTTGCACTCAAAATTAATGTCACTGTACGAACATGAACATACCAAGGTACATAATAATGAAATGATGGTCCTAAAACAAGGACATATTTACTCGCTATTGGATTATTGGCTTGTATCTCTTTAATTTGCAATCATCTAAATTAAAGCGGTGGAAAACTTGTGTGATTTGGAATTAGAATATTTGAATTTGAAACTTTGTTTGTATGTAAATATAGAAATGGCCTCGTTCGTACTATGAGAGAAAGAGAGAGAGAGAGATTACGGGTGAATCTCATCATGGGGAAAGCCGTCGAGGGGTAAATTAATGAATGAATGAAATAGAGAATGGGAATCACAGGAGATGATCCGGAGTGATATCGTATATTTAATCATGTAGAGAGACTCAATAGTACACACATAAGCCGACCTTTCTCTGTTTCAGGGACCATTTGAAAGTAGACGTCGACTTCGAATTCGACTTGGAAGCCAAAACAGAAACCGAAGCCGACGTTGACGTGAAAGTTGAGGCTGAGTGGAATGACGCGCTCTCAGTCTCATTACATGACTAGATTCCATTTGATCATTTCAGAGTCATTCCATTTAGTTTTACACATGAGAGGAGAGAATGAAAATAGAATAGACCCACAAGAGATGAGCTCATCTCCCCCATTTACATACACTATATATGCGGATCCTGAGTTATAAGATGGGAGGTCTCTTTCTCCATACTTTCTCCTCCTCCCCGTGTGCAGTTATACACATTATTCCGATCCATTATCCCCTCAAACAAGTATTTTCAATCTGGACATTTATAAGTTTATGTGTACATACTACCCTGGGATTGGTTTTGGCTTTTGGTTTTTTTGGGTCTGGAATCCGAATTTGGCATTTTAATACGTTTCTATAATGTAGGGAATAGGCGGCCCAAAATAGGAAAGTGGGTGAACGGGGGAAGGGTGTGAAGGGTGTGAATATATATATCGTCAGTGAAGAACCAAAATGACCCAAACCCAATTTAAGCTAGAATTAAAATGAGCTATATTATAAAAAAATGAGAAAAATGCGTAAAATGTTAGTTATGAGTTTTTGAAAAGTGTAAAATGTTCCATTTATATGTTTTTGAAAAGTGTAAAATGCTCTAATTACATGTTTTTGAAAAGCGTAAAATGCTCTATTTACATTTTTTTGAAAAGTGCAAAATGGTCTATTTAAATACTTCCAAGACATATTTCAATATTTTTGTAGATAGTGGATATTGTTTTTAGCTGCAAATGAATATGGGTCATTTTGGTTCTTCACAGACAATATGTATGTGTACAAATAGTTAAATGTAAGTCATCTTCCGCTAATGTTATAATATACCCACAATGGGTAATGTCATCTCTAATTCTCCCGCTAGAATCCTCCCGCCTACACACATGTGTCTTTACTTTCAAATTACTAAGTAATGACAATGACTGGTTTGGGTCCTCAGTCCCCAAACGACATTTTCTGCAAGAATATACTAGGACCTGGACTTGCAGACCAATACCATAGGCCCATCAAATTCTATGCCCTTTGTTGCTTTTTTTGTACGTATTTCTGCTCAAAAAAAAGTTTTTTTACCAACAAACTATATACACTGTACATAACTTAATTTGGTCAGCTTTTTGTGGATTATAAAAAAAATCAACTACGGTAATGGCTGCTCCATGTATTAGTTTATATGGTCAAACTAACTTTAAGTCTAAAGTTTTATAGAAAAATTGTAAGAAAAGCTTTTAACTCAGGACTCAGGAAAGAACTTTCCAAAATCCCTCTTCTTAGTAAAGAAAAAAAGCAACAGAAATGTTGTATGTGCCTAGGTAGTTTACTATGTGTAGGAGAGCTAAAAACTGAAATTGTTCGCTATTGTCATGTAAAATTAAAATTCTCTTTCCTTTGTGTGTGTGTCTTTGTGTGGTCGGTCTCTGAAGTTTTCATGAAACTGCCTTTAAATTGGAATAACGGTAACTGTAACTGGGGTTTTGTAAACTTGTTAAATCTCAAATTTTATTCGCCGTTTTACAGAAGTTTATTCAAGGATAATTGCATATAATTGGAAGAGTATAAAGAAAACAATTTGTAATTTTCAAAAATATGTCTATTTTGTGTATTTTTGAAACTGAAACATACACATTACAGCAAGAATGGTCTGTAACTAAAATGAAATGTATTTAGCACATTTTTGTACCTTTTAACAATTGCTATTAGAACAGTTTGAAAGTTTCAAAAACATGTATTTTGTAGGTTTTTGGACTTTTTGATAAGTTGTATTGAAAAAAATACTTTTTGAGATTTTTAAAAACATGAGATTTGAGCACTTTAAATTCAATAAAATTTGGTTTTAAATTTTAAACTGTTTTAAGAAAAACAAGACATAAACAGTTTTGTTCCTTGTAAAAATGTATTTTGGGAATTTTCAACTTGTCAAAAGCATGTATGTATGTATTTAGAACATTTTGCTTCATTTCAAAGCAGCGAAGATACATAAAACTTTCTACTTAATTTCCCCACGGTACAGATTTGACGTTGTGCAAATGTAATATATTTTAAATTGCTATCTTCAACTATACTACCTATATGTAAGTCTCCTAACTGTAACATTATTTTTTTCTGTAAAAATATGAGCTTACGTGCAATTTTCTGAACCCTCTATTGAAACTATAAAATACCCGGCATAGCTTATTGTCAAATTCTAGCTTGGGACTTGGGGCTTAGGGGAATGTGATGGGATCAATCAAAATTTAATTTGAGGAGATGGACACTGGAATTTTGATGTACAATGTATACATTCTAGTATAAGATATCTCCATGGGTATTTGCTTTTCCCAAAAGATGAGCATCCACCCATCCCTTCCAGTCATTCACCGTAGTTATAAGCGCACAAATATGTAAAAACAGATGGGACGTTGATACTTAAATGAAAATTCAATGTCAATATTTGTATTCATTTCTATATACCTACCTACCTAGTTAGGTAGGTAGTTACATTTGCCTCAGCCAGTTTCAGTTTGGAAAGATAATAAAAAAATATCAGTACAAATAGACAAGTGCTAAGGATGTTAGTGGGAATCGAATGGAAGGGGGTAAAAAGGTTTTGTGGAAAATTTGAAATTTGAAAATGTTGTGATAGATATGTATAATAAGGACTATGGAGCTGGCGCTGGAGCGGAAGGGAGGATAGAAAATACCAAAATACAGTGGGGGTTCGTTATGTACAGTCTACAGTGGGATAGTTGACGATGATGGAAATGCTGTCCAAGTGTGTTCATGTCCTACATCCAAAAACAGACAAGTCTACAATATATTCTGTCTGGACGTCTACTGTAGCTTCACTCACTCACTTTCTCTCTCTTGCAATCAACCATGGATAAAATGTATTCCATGTGTATGCTCTCTGAGTGTAACACAACCAAGTTCTTGAGAATAAGAAAAAAAACCAAGGAAAAAAAAGAATGACAAGATGAAATTCCATCCTTACTCCTTACCACATTTTCTACAGTCATATAACTAAATTGAAATTTTCTCCCGTTTTTTTACTTGGCTTTCTTCTTTTCCTATAGCCTAAAGTACAGTACTGTTGTAAACTGTGGTTGTACTACAGATATTTTGCTGATTCAGGTTCCTAACATTTTTCGTATGTTATCAATGTATTTTTATTTTAGTGATGTGGACACAGATATATACATCATATTCAGGCCCTATACAGTTGTTTTTTGGTGCAAAGTATGCCAACTACAGAATTTCTTAAAATTGATTAATGCCATGTTTACATCTTTGAAACATCAATAATCTTGTTGCTGTGTGACTTTTGAAATGGTGTAAATTACTCTGTTTTTGACTTTTTGAAAATTGTAAATTGTCCTGTTTTACAGGTTCTCAATTTAAGTAAATTGGCCTTTTTTTGTACCATGTCTGAAAGGAAATAAATTTCCCTGTTCTGCTTTTTTTAAAGGTGTGTAAATTGCCCGGAGCTGGTTTGAATTTTTTGAACTTGTGTACAGGTGTAGATCATTGTGGATGCATTTTTTTGCGGTTACTGATATTGAAAGTTTTTGAAGCTAAAAGCATATGAAAAATAAATTTATAAAATAATCATTTTTTCTATTTTTTGGAAGGTTTCTTTGTATTTTTAGAAACTACATAAATATTTTTTTTAATTAAAAAAAATATACAAAACTTTGCTGTAAAATTTTGACTTTATTAGATTGTGCTTATAACCTGAAAAACAAACATTTTAAATCTGTTCAAAACCTCCACCTGATTTTATTTGCAGTTTCTGTAGACTGCAGAGCAATGGATTGTAGATAGAATTTTTTGCTCACATCTTTAAAATTTATATATGTACCTACCTACCTACCAACGGCAGTAAACTCTCTTACTGAGCTGAATTCTGATGGGAGATTGAGTCTCAGGCTAAAGAATGAGAGTGCAATAGTGTTCCGTTCGGAAGCTGAATTTTCTCGAAAAATCATGATTTTTCCCTTATAGTTTCTTCCCACATATAGTCAACATTCCATTCCATTTCTTCTTCTATGTTTCAAATACTAAAGCCACAGTGAGTCCAGAGTAGTCACTACTAAAGTTATATTGATTGAGTCTGTGAGAAGAAAACTAGATTACATCTATGAGCGCTCCCGGCTCTCTCTCTCTCTGTAGAGGCAGTCAAGTCAAGGAAATTGTCAAGAGCTTCTTGGAGTGAGTATCTCAAATGATAAGTAATATCAACAACCACTCTTGACATGAGCAAAGAAAGACCTGCACATTGTGAAAGGCAATTTAAAATGTCGAACAGGACAAGGCAAACAAAACGTTCCAAGAAGGTAGAAGGCGAATTCCAGATAAAATATTTGGTAATTTTAATAAGGTTTTATTTAATCTAATAAAAACTACTATACTTTGATTTTTGATTTTTTAAATCAGCTAAAATTATCAAATATCAAAAAGTTCCTACGATAAAAAAAATTACTTTCTAAAATCAAGTAGTGCAATTCGTTGTAAACACACTTGAAAGTAAATTACTTCCGTATTGTTTAAGGTACAACTCCATAGTTATATAAAATACCCTTTAAAAGCAATATGCCTATTAATTGTAGTAGTAGGTAATTTTAGTAATCTTCTACAAATCATTAAATATAACGCCTGCTCCATGTTTTTCTACGAGGACGAGTGTATGTAAATAGCGTGCGGGTATGTTTTCTCTTTATCACCGCAAGCAGCGATATTTCTGTCTGTGTATGTAGCTGCCCTTATTTTTAACAAGAATTGTTTTAATACAATGGAAAAGCATTGTGAACAAAAATATATTGACTAAACTGAAACTTATTTTCTTGGATGGCAGGCACCAGTCGCCAAGACTCCATTAGTGACTTTTTTTACATATAGCAAGGAAAAACTAATACAGATACATATGCACATAGTGTCGCGTGATGTACGATACTATTTGTTGACTCTGCACCTCGCACCTTCCATTGCATTTTGCATCTATACGTAGGTAGGTAAGTACACATAAAACAAAAGTGCCTATGGAATATGAACGAAACAGTTCCCTAGTGACTCCTGTGTCAACTTACATAGAGATAACGCAAAGAAAAAATAAAGTTGAGAGGAGAGGAAATAGTTGCAAAAAAATTATAGTAGGAAAAAAAACCATGAAAGTTACCTGAATTTTTCGGAGTTTCTCGAGAGGGTGAGTCAGCCCCGGCGGGCAGTGGCATCACATCCGAGAAGACAGAGTCGGAACGAAAATTATATTTCCTCTTAAAATGATGAGCCTGCTCCCTCTTATTCAGAACGTCCGCGGCCGTCTGATGAAGACTCAACTCCGACTTCATCATCTGATTCTGATTATGTTCGGAGAGATTAAGATTTGAGTTGGAGCCACTCGCACTGTTCGTACTGGGCAGGAGTCGGGAGGCCTCCGAGGATCTGTCTTGATCACCTAGGAGAATGTTGTTGTCAGAGGAGAGATCCTCCTGCTCCATCGTGGACGAGGTAGAGGCTGGTGAGCACTCGAGTAATTTATTATTCTCGTCAGCTTCTGAAACACTATCCATCTCACTGAGAGAACTTCGAGCTGTTCGGGATGAAGTTGAGTTATTCACTGAGGAGGAGACAGTCTGTCCACTTCCATGTGGATGCGGGTACGGACACGGACAATTGGGACCACCGGAGCCCGGCCCAATGTAGTCCCCCACTCCCCGCCCTGAAGTTATTGCGGAGTAGTGAAAATTAGCACTCTGACCACCACCACTACTCTCCCAACTCCCGTCATGAACACCTTTATGACGGAGGGCGGAGGACGTCTCACTCGGATGACTATTGTCCACACTCAGGGCCTTATTGAAAATGAAATGATGACGGGAGCGGGTGGTGGTTCGTGGACTTCTCGGTGGTAGACTCGAGATGGACTGACCCAGGAGACAGTGGCAGTTACACAAATTCACTTGCACTCCGATCGATCTAAACCCAATGAAAATAAGACATTGGACATCATTAATTATTTTGTAGCAATCCCCCTATTTTAACTACTCCAGCCACGCACGGACACGGCAGTGTAGCACTTTAGCGTATGCACGTAGCTCAGTGTATAGAGTATACTTACCTATATATACTATACAATTTCATATAAATATATACTAATATAATACAAGAGAGTACACACACACACACACACATACACACGACTATTATTTATACAAGCCACAGTGAGAATTCACGTTCACAGAATAAAACGAGCAGGAGAGAGCAGGTGAACGAGACTATAATTATAAGGATACATAGTATATACATATGTATGTAAATGCCAACTCTACATATTTTGTCGTCCATGTTAAAGAATCAATACCTTATCAGCTGGATTTCACAATATGAAAAACATTGTTTTTATTCAAAATAATGCTGGTGTTGAGTCTTCAACGGTGATATAATCGTCGGTGAAAAACCAAAATGACCCATATTCATTTGCAGCTAAAAACAATATCAACTATCTACGAAAATACTGAGATATGTCTTGCAAGCATTTAAATAATAATAATAATAATTTATTCATTAAGTCGATTTGGCCGCAGCCCATACAACATTGGTTATTTACATTTTTAGCTTTACAGAGGTAATTGATCCTCGGTTTGATATGATAATAAATATGTTTGATTTAGTATATGTAATTATGGTTATTTCTTGGCTGAAAAGAGAGCATGTTAGTTATTATTCTTACACAGTATAATATAGTCATTTTTAGTCATGTTATAAATTATAATGTGAATGTGATATAGAGTAATGTTTTTTCTCTCGGTGTCTTGATAGAAAAAGGAGGAAGGGAGTCATCTGTAGTTTGATGAAGGGGGGGGGGGAGTCAGGCTTCTCCGATGCATCCGTAGTAGAAATTTCGAGTCCTAATGGCTGTATCCCAGAAATTAAATAGCAGTTCAAATCCCTCGGCGTTGTTATAATCCTTGAAAGTTTGTTCCATAAGGGTCTTCCTAGTTGGTCTTGCGTCGCTTAGTTTTCTGAGAAATTTGGTTCTTGGATATGCGTAATGCGGACAGTTGAGCATTACATGGAAGGTGTCTTCCTCTTCCCTCCCACACAGGTCGCAATCAGGTGTCTCTACACGCTTCCATAATCGGTTCATTCCGTTGAGGTTGATGATCTTTCCCCTAAGGACAATTCTAGGAAGGCCAGATCTTAGATTCAGTATGAACTTCACCTTGTTCCATGCTAATCCCATTTCAAAGTATTCCGATTTTAGGGCGTGGGTCTTCAAGCGGCTATAGTGTTTAAGTGTGTTGCAACTTTGCATCCTTTGTACGTCCGTATTAACACAGCTAAGTCGGTATTTCTCCAGGATTTCAGATTTATGTAACTTCAGATACTCACTGTTTAGATTCTCTAGCGTTCCTTCCATTGATGCATCAGCAAAGAGCTTTCTCACTTGTATTATCCAGTTGTATCTATGGTCTGTTCCTTTTATCTGCAACATCTCTTTATAACAGTTCCTTGATATGCCGTCTTCCTTAGAGTTAATGATCTTCTGAATGAACGTCAGGAGAGCTTTAAACAGTTGCACCTTGATGTTTTGCGCTCCTGTTTCTAGTCTCAGGTAGTATCCTGGTGTTGAGTTAGATGTTCCTGTTAGCCTTCTAAGAAACGTTGTTTGAAAAGTTTCTAGTTGTTCGCTGTATCGTAGTCCCCACACAGGTGCTGCATACATTAAGATCGAGCTGACAAGGGAGTTAAATAGTCTTACATGTATACTTATGTCTTTCAATTTTGCGCGGTAAAAGAGTTCAAAAAGCTTTGTTTGCGCTAATCTTGCTTTCCCAAAGAAATGTTCTTTTGCTCCATTGAAGATTCCACTATGCGTAAAGGGGACGCCTAGATAGACGTACTGTTTCACAATCTCCAATGGTTTGCTTTCCCATTTAAATTTGATGGAGTTACTAATTTTGTTGCCTTTGCGGAAGATCATGACTTTAGTTTTGGACAGGTTGACTGTTAGGTCATTATCCTTAAAAAAGCTGCTGAGCGTGTTTATTTGTTTTTGTAGGTCTAGTTCGTTTGATGCAAGGAGGATGATATCATCTGCGTACAGGAGAATGAGTAATTCAAGGGTGAACATCTGTATTCCGTGTATGTTACTGGCTCGGAGTATTTCAGTTATTTTGTCGATGTATATTGTAAAGAGAGTTGGCGACAGCGTTTCACCCTGAAGGACCCCTCCCATCACTTTTATCATGTCCGTGTAACCGTCCTTGCACCTTATTTTGGTTTTAGCCAAATCATACAGTTCTTTGATTTTAGCTATAAACTGGTCGCTCAGACCCGCTTCTTTCAGTCTACACCACAGTTTGTCCCGTTTAATGGAATCGAATGCCTGACTTAGATCAACAAACAGCGCAAACAATTTTCCTTTCTTCTTTAGGGCTGGCCTATTTAGCTGTCTCAGGATGCAAGAGTAGAGTGCAAATATATGATCTGTGCAGCCTCGCCCTCTTTTGTAGGCTGCTTGGTTTTCCGATATTGTGTCGTTTGTAAAGCAGAACGAGTTAAGCCTGTTTGACATTATACAGGTATATAGCTTGGTGATAGTATTGATCAGGGCAATAGGCCTATAATTGATAGGTAGTTCTGCGTCGCCTTTCTTGTAAATCGGTGCTGTTATAATTTCTGCCCAGCTATTTGGTATTTGTTCGGCATTAGCTTTGTTAAGCACCTGAAGTAGGTAGTTGTACGATAACGAGTCCAGATTTTTCCACACTTCATTGGGTATGCCATCTGCTCCTGGCGATTTGTTATTGGCAAGGTTCTTGATTGCTTTAAACAGTTCTGGCTGTGTGATTTCAGCGTCAAGTAAGGCAGGGTCACCTGGGGAAGCTTTTACGAAAGTTTTGCACACTTCCGCAATGTCGGTATCGGAGGTTTCAAAGACAGACCGAAAGTGCAAGTCCCATTGAGATTTTTCAATGTTGTTTGTTTTGAAACTGTGCTTTTTGTCTCTTAGCATATTCAGTGCCTTCCAGTATCCTGACGAGTCTTTACTATGGTGGATTTCTGTTTGAACTGCATCAAAAAATGTTTTCTTTTTCTCCTGGCAGAGTTTGCGGTATTCTTTCTTGGCTTGTATCAGGTAGTCGAGGCTGTCACTATTTATTCGATTTTGTCGTGTGTCATTTCTGTACTTGTGCAGGAGAGAAAGAGCATTTCGTTTAGCGATGCTACATTCTTTATCGAACCATTTGGGGCCGTGATTCTTTCTTAAGTCAGAACTGGTCTTAGTGCGCATTCCTATTTTGTTGGCCGCTTGGTAGATTAAGTTATTGAGAGTTTTGGAATCACATCGGTTAAAGTTCAATTCTCCGCTGTCTTCCTTGAGCTGGTTTTGGAAATCTCTGGCCTTCTCTTTGTTCCATTGTATTTTATCTTCCACTACGTTTAGAGCACAAGCTTGGTTTTGCCCGCTATGCGCGATTCTGACCAGGATTGGTAAGTGATCTGATTCCAAGCATTCGATTACTGAGAAATCTTGAACGTAGTCTATCGTTTTGTCATTGCATATACACAAATCTATGAGGCTGCTACCATTGTGCCCTATGTAAGTAGGGTGGCCATGCTGGTCAGAGGGAGTTCTCCCGTTAAGTATTATTAGTTCATGCTCCGTGATAAGCTCTATTAACTTTTTTCCTCTTTTGTTAGTAATCGGGTCGGACGAGTTTCTGGTTCTGTTAAGATGTTGCATAGCCTCTGAGGGGTTTTTAAAGCTGCCAGTCCTACTGTTGTAATCCCCCATTAAAATGCATCTTTGTCTGTTGATTTGAGGGGTGTCTTTAAAAACGTTTTCGATTTCTTCGTCGTACTGTGATGCTGGCGGTATGTATGCGAAGCAGATGAGGGTGGGTTTTCCTTGGCATATGTATTCTATTGTAATTTTGTGCCGGTCTTGATACACAGTTTTACACAGCTTAGTAACACTGTTTCTCGTTCCCACTATGAGTCCTCCACTTTTTCTGCCTCGTTCGCCTACAGCAGGAGTCACAGTGATAGTGTAGTCATTAAAAATTCTCTTTAAGTCGTCATTTATTTCAGAAATCCAGGTTTCGGATAAGCAAAAAATATCCACGTCATTTTGTACAATTATTGTTGCTTTGTCTTGTTTGTCTCTAATGAGTCCATTTACATTCCAGTATAGGATTCTATTTACAGTCAGTATCTTATTTGTGTGCTTAATGTGTATGGGCCCGCCACTATCCTATGCAGTGTGCATGTCTATCTCCACGTTGTTTTCTTGTGGTTTTGCCGCATTCTTAGCTTTGCGCTCCTCATATTGTGCTTTAGCCATCGCCGCTGGTAGGTCAGGATTAATAAAATACTTTGAGTCTTTTGTTTCCTTTAGCTTCTTTTTGGCCCCCATCACCGTATTTCGGTCTTCAAGAGAGCTAAAAGTGACACATACTTTGTCCATTGGGACGCTGCCTTTGCTTTTGATCCTCCTAATCGTGGCTGGGTTTATATTCCTTAGCGTCAGGATGTCATGGATGAAGCTGGTGACTTGTGTTCTAAGCGTTGCCTGGGTTTCTTCTCTTTGCACTTTTATACCAGTGAAAATAAGATTCATTCTTCTGGCCTCCAGTTCCATTCTGAGGATTCGTTTTTCCAGCTCCTTGCTAGCGGTTGTGAAGCTAATTGGGTTCTGCTCTAAAGTGACAATTCTTTCTTTTAGTTGCTCGTTTTCGTCTTCCAGAATTTGGATTCGCGACGTTAGCACGTCAACCTTGTCATTGAGTGTGTGTTCAATTGAGTCAAGTCTCTCGTGAATGCTGTTCTCTACTGCTGCTATTTTACTAGATAAGTTAGTTGTTACTTCCAAATTTCCCCGCGAGATGGCATCTAGTACGTCCTGAAAACTCATTTTGGTGCTGTTGGTAACTTCCTTATCCTCAGTTTCGTCTAGTTCTAGCAAGTCGTCGACAGTCAGCGCTTGTGGTTTTGCTTTTTTGCTGTCTTTATCGTCGTCCTCAAATGTTAGTTTACGCTTTTTCTTTTCAGTGGTTGTCAGTCTATCCAGTTCTTGGGAGGGAGGGGGGGTTCTGTCTATTTGGTTCCCGTCTATAATTATGTTCGGCATATGTTAAACAGGCAACACTCATTAGCGTCGCCAATGAGTGGTTACTTATTTCAGGGTCGGCGTCGCCAATTGTTATGCTTAGGTGTGCTTCGCATCAACCTTTGCTCGTTTCCTGTCGAGTCAATACCTTATCCGTATCCGTAATATATGTGTCCTACTGTAACGTACGAGTTATTTGTGTCTTCTTATGGTGGCCGCATTATCATGGTCTCACTGTAGTATGTGTGATATAAGGGTAGTCTTTGTGTTATCCGAGTTCCACTGTATAAGTCCGTCTTATTCGGGTCTCACTGTAGTCCACTGTATAAGTCCGTTCTATTCGGGTCTCACTGTAGTGGTAGCTGTATTATCTGGGTCTTACTGTAGTATTAGTTAAATAAGAAAATTACTTGAGACTCCGTGTTATCAGTGTCCTACTGTACAGGTCCGTCCTAGATCACGCCTCACTGTATTTTGCAGTTAATGAAAAACTCAAGCCAACAGACCTACGCAGTGGCAGCATCCATGGCATCGCCTACGATAACTGTCATGCATAGGGCTGGTAGGGAGATTTCGTGACAAATTTTGGCGTGACCCGTATAACTAGAGTATACCGTATAAGTCACTGTTTAGAATTAGAATTTTGAAGTTATATGCTTATACCAATCGTCAAACCTAAATATATTTCAAAATTTCCAATCAAAGTATTATATGCCTTCAATTATGTCTAAAGTTATAACTTGCATGTACTTCGTTCATAATGAAAGAAAATCAAATTTTGCCAAATGTAATGTTTTTGTGAGAACGAAAGTAGTCGTAGTTTTCACTAGTTTTGGATATTTTTAAATAAATAAATACTTCAGTTTTGATTTCAGTCAATGTTCTATTCAGTTTCAGTTTGAAGGCGATTGTCGGTTGGGGAGTGGATAAAAGATGAAACTAGGATTATTGCAGTTGCTCTAACGTATATGGTTTATAGTGAGTTTTTTTTGCCACTGTTCACTAGTTCAAGTTCGTTCGCTCCAGGTTTTCGCCGGGTAGTCTTCCTTTCTTGTTGGCAGAATTTGACAGTTTTATGGATTTCTTTTATTGTACTTTTTTGTGTCACAATTAATATTTTCCGTGTATCTTCGATTTGATTCGTGTAGCGGAGAAATTGTTTAGTATGAGATGACTAACCTTTGAATTGTTCTGATACTTTTTCCTCTTTTATTTTTCGTTTTAAACTAAAAAGTTTCCTTAGCACTAGGAGTGTAATGCTGTCCTTTTGGCGGTCACGGACGGAATGCAAGCATTTAAATGGTACAATATGCAATTCTCGAAAATATGTAAATAGAACATTTTACACTTTTCAAAAACATGTAAATAGAATATTTTACGCTTTTCAAAAACATGTAAATAGAATATTTTACGCTTTTCAAAAACATGTAAATAGAATATTTTACGCTTTTCAAAAACATGTAAATAGAACGTTTTACGCTTTTTAAAAACATGTAAATAGAAAATTTTGCACTTTTCAAAAACCCCTAATTAAAATTTTACGCATGTTTCTCAATTTGTTTTTATGACAAGCTTAAATTGGATATTTTGGTTCTTCACTTACGATACACTAGATCCACATAGCAAATATGGCACTTTAAATATTTAATTGAGACTTGTACTCGTATTTTGTTTGGATCTATATAGATACAGCTGATAGGAAGGACTATTGAAGCGATGGCGACACAACCGTTGTGCGTACATTAGTTTTACTGAAAATATTATTAGAAAAAGATACAATCAGAACGAAGAGAGGAATTCCTGGACAGTCCCGCGCACCACTGTCAAACATTCAAGTTTAAGAGCAACACTCGGGGGTCGTGGAACCTGAGGCCCGGCCCGGCCTGAATTTTTGCATACTGATGAGAAGAATTGTTGTGCAACTGTTTTTGAGGAAGGGTGTGGGAATGTATATAGACTGGTTCCGGTAAATAGTAAATAATCAGTATTTGTATCAGGCATTCGCGATGGTACCGGTATCAGTTCATCTATTGCCAATGCAATAGTGAGAAGTGTAATAAGATATACGACGAGGTACTATAGGCTAATGGTGATTTGTAGGTTGGTGTGGTGTTAGTATATGGGGCCGGAATAATATAATTAAAAGTATGTACAGGGAAAACGGTTGAAGAACCTTCTTCAGGTCTGTCGCTATCATAAATCGTAAATCGTAGCTTCCTCCTTCCTTCTTTATTTATTATACATTGTATACATACATGACACCAAACCAAGTTTACTCTCACACAGCCAAACTTTTTTTACTCTCAAGAATCCAATGTTTTGTCTACTTGAGAAGAGTGGATAGGCGTGTCCTCACTAAGTAAAAAGTCAAGGAGTTTACCTCCATAAGAGTTAAAGTTTAGAGAGGGCTTCCATTCTTTATATAGCACCATACCATACCAGCTTTCACGCACTCAGTCAGACAGGGGGAAAAAGACTGCAGACAGCTTGTGTCATCATATATGCCAATATGTGTATATATAACCGAGATATTTTTGGCTACCTAAGTGAGCAACAGTTTCCCTTGCAGTTCACACAGCCAGAACAAGCTAACGTCATTGTAAACAAGAATCTCAAATGCATCTGTGTAGCATATAGTATACAGAAAATAACAGGCAACCCAAAACATGGAAAGAAGCTTAAAATCTTCGATTTGGAACAAGAGAAAAAAATTAGCCAAGTTAAGATTTGAATTTGGATCACTCAAATATTGAAGCTATGTCTTCTCACTTTCGACTTTAAAAATTTTATCAGCTCAAAATTTCAGAAGGAGAAAGTAAAGATAGTGAAAGTCGAGATGGAAGGTTAAAGAACCTAACTCATATTAATGTGCTTTCTATTTGTGTGTGTTGCCGTTAGACCGCGCACTGTAAGATTTCAAAAATCATAAATTTTTAATGTGGAATGCGGAGTCTTTGTCCTATGCGCTATACTGCTACTGCTACCGGTCTATTTCTATTTCATCCTAGGGAGACAGAAAAATCTCCAATCTCCACCTGTGTACTTATTAATTTTTAATGCACTTTTACTTTTCATCTTTGTTCATACAAGGAATGCAATTGCCAACCTTTTGTGCTTTTACTAAACTGACTTATAAAGCAAAATATAGAGAGAATTCGAGATAGAAAAATGACATAAATAATATGCTGGGCTAGTTATATACATGTTGTATAGTACAAAACTACAAATCGTCTGTGAAGAACCAAAATTACCCAACTCCATTATTAGTTAAAAACAAAATGCACCATCTACAGAAAAAATTAAACTAACATGTTCTTGAAAGCATATTATGTAAATAGAACCTTGTGCATATTTTTAAAACTAATTAAATAGAATTAAATTTTTCCACCTTTTGAAAAACATGCAAATAGAATATTTTGCACTTTTCAAAAACATGTAAATAGAATATATTGCACTTTTCAAAAAGCATGTAAATAGAATATTTTGCACTTTTGAAAAACATGTAAATAGAAAATTTTGACAGTTTTAAAAATACGTAAATAGGACATTGTTACATTTTTAAAAACATAGTGTAAATAGAACAATTTGCTCATTTTAGAAGCTCGTGATTAGCATTGTAAGCATGTATCGAATTTACTGTATTTTCTTTGACATAGCTCATTTTAGTTCTAGCATAAATTGGAAATGGGTCATTTTGGTTCTTCATAGACGAAATGTACGAATGCTATGCTATTTAATGTACCATAGAAGTACCAAAAAGCCTTGTATTATTTTTGGCTACAGCCTCTCAAAGTGAACTCTTCTACGTAGGTATGTATATATATTTGTAGGTCGAAATCCAAACGTACAACTGAAACATTTGGTATAGGTTTGGACAGCGTCTAAAAGAGAGTAGGTACATAATAAGCTGTTAATGCTATTACAGACAGAGCAGACAACGGGAAAACCTGTAGATTTTAACTTTTACAATGCAATGGGGCTTTTCACTTGTAGGTAATGTCGTCGTCGTCGTTCTAGTTGTAGTCATAGACATGAATTGTGTATAGATTAAACATACACACAGCTTCATCTGGAAGCTATATGCTATACTATAACCACAGCCGCTTAGACATTCCACCTTTTCCCACACCTGGGTATATTAGCGGAAGTGAAATTACATATCATTACAAAAATTTAAAGGATATTATTCACAAGGCCACTAAAGGCTTGCTGCGGTTGAGGCTATCGGAATGGCACAATAAAAAAGGCTCAAGCAAAGAAAAAAACATCAGCTCAAATGCACTTTTAGTTGTAAACCACAGTGCCCACCCGCCACAGAAGCAGCAGCAGCAGCAGCATGAAACGTTTCCACTTTGGAGTCTAATCCTCCAAAACATTTAAATCACAACCTACTAATGCGTTTTTCATGTCCATATCCTCAAGCGTGTCGGAGTCGGAGCTTGTGGATCTATCTGTAGTAGAGATCCGTACAAATCGTATTGCATTATTCCCTGTGTTGGGTAAGTTGGGTTGTACTACATTCTACAATCTACATATAGCTTCAGCCACAAATAAAGTAGAAGTCGCGATGTCAACATTTTGTCTGTTAGACAAAGAGCTTGAAAGATAATGGAGATAGTCCAAGTCAAAATGGATTTGAAAACGGGGGGAAAGTGACAAAGTGATAGGATAACTGTAAGACACGGGAGTCTAAAACGAAGCCAGGGAGAAGAGTCAGAAAATACATCTAGGTAGGCAGATATGTAAAGTTTTATTTTTCAAGAAAAAGGTTTTTCTCGTGGCTGTAATAATGTATGACTGAGGAAATTCTCAAGATGCCTAACATCAATTATCATTAGTTGGAAAGTCCAGAGAGTATATTATAATATGTTTTCCTTAAAGAAATAGGAAATTGAGGTGAAAACTTGGAATTGGTGAAGTGGTTGTTGGGAATTCCCATAAGAGCATGGTGCACCGCATTTCTAAGATTCACTAATAGACTCGAGAACTTCAGCCAGCTATAGAATTAACCTTTTTTCAAGAATGTAGATGTGAAGATGAAGTTGAAGATTAGGGCCGGATAATGCGGCCAGCGCAGGCTTGAATTTTCAAGAAACGTGTAAATATAACATTTTGCAGTTTTCAAAATATGTAAATAAATATTATTTGTACATTTCAAGAACATGCAAATAAAACTTTTATCACTTTTAAAAACTTATGTAAATAGAACATTTTTCAATTTTTTGAACCAAGTAAATCGAACATTTTGCACTTTTCTAAAACATGTAAATACAATATTTTGCTTTACCAAAGAAAGATATGAATAAAATCAAAATCGTGGTTTTGTATGGAAAAAAATTGCTGCCTAAAATCAATTCCTTCGTCCGGCACTGTTGAAGATGCATGCTGTGCAACACAAGGAGTATCTGTCTAATTTTTATCCGTCTCCATAACGCTGTCTCACTCACGCGACATTCTTTCTTAGTTATCATAGCCATCTCAATGTTAGAAAAATTTAAGTGAGACTCCACAGTAAGGATGTATGAGACACCGAGGGGTGCATGACGATAAGTAATGACATTTTTATGCAATTAAGAACAAATTATCTTGATCTCAAAGTGGTGCAATGAAAGTGGTATTTTCATTGTAACAGCTGATGTGAAAGTTTAAAAAGCCATGTGTAAGTAACTTAAAAATATATACCTACCTAATTACTATATCAAAAACATAGTTCATTCAGCTTTTTTTAAACTTGTAATAAATTTTTGAAAATATTTATTCAAAAACATTTGAAATAACACAGTATTTTGCAATGCGTAAAAACTGACAATTTTATTATAGTACCACGTTTGGAACTATATTATGTAATCGTTCAAACTGTAAACTTTTTAGAATCAATTAGTACCTAATTGCCTATAGCCATTTAGTAGAAATTAATTGTGGTCACATTCTTAAACAAACGAAACGATTGCAATACCCTTAGCACTGTAAATACAAGTAAATTATATTACACAATTCTGTCTGGGTGATATAGGTATATTACTCTTTCATAAAATTCCTTACAATACAATATAGACAACGAAATGCCCTCAAAATGCCCTCATGGCTCATACATGTGGTATGAGGCTCTCTTTCTGCATACTATATGGTCAGGGCTTTCCACAGGATTGTTCTTTGGTGAAAGCCGTGTGCCGTAACGCTCTGGTTCTGTCTATTTTTTCAGCTGCCTCCCCGTCGAGTCTCGAGACTCTCCACTCTCTCCCAGTCCCAGTTAGTCAAAGATCTATTTCAAAGGATTTGATGGGGGAATGAGTGAATGATGCCATTAAGTAGACTTTACGAGAGAAATAATGGGCCAAGGTAAAATTTACTCAAGTCCAAACTAATACCTCCCATCCTCCTGCATGTCCCCACACTCCACACCCCAGAGCTCAAGCCCAAGCCGTTGTCATTCCCCTCGTGTACTTTGTGTAGTGAAACCTCAAGTATGCTTGAAATTTCAAGTGAATTTCATCCCATCATCCCATCCTACCTTGGTGGTCCTCATTACGGTCACAATCCTCACCATTCTTTATCCTTGGCCTATAGCTTCAGTCCTATTATGGTTCTATATTATTTCGTACATATTTAATTTACGACAGATCGTACATATTATGCAATAGAGATAAGAGTTATCATTATAAAGAGTATTACCATAACAATTATTTTATAATTACTAGGCTAAATGCATTCACGTTTTGAATTCCACTGCGGGAATTTCAATATTGTTGACTTGCTGTGTATTTCGGCTTGCAATCTTGTTATAATGGCACAGTACTTAGACAGTAAGTAATTCTATTTTAATGCGTTCTTTTGCTTGTTTCTACTTAAACTAATGAATAATAAATACACATTGCATTCCACTCGTCTGCCCGTGTAGAGGTAGTTTAGTTGGGACACAATGGGATGTTTGGAATAGATTGAATTAAATTGGATTTGAAAGAACGATAGCTGTTTCAAGAGCATTTTTATGTCATCATAACATTTTATTGAATTTTATTGCAGCTGTACTGTGCTATTGTCATTTGTTGTCCCAACAGGTTTGAAATGTGAAATTGACGTATTTATACATATGTACCTTAAAGGTTCTAATAGAGAGTTGGGCCAAACTTAGGCACAGACCCGGGAGATATTATCGACCCGGGAATTATTAGAAGCTTCACGGTACCTATATATACCTACCTACTGTAAATATCAAAGTCTCTCACAGACTCCCGTAATTTTCAGGTAGCATCACATAGCAAATCTCGCTATAGCGAGGTACAGAGAGTACTTTGTTTTCTACTGTTTTTTGAAAACGTACGTAAGTAGTCTGTCTGTAGCAAACGTGGCTCTAAATTAAAATTGTCATTGAGAAAGCAACGTCCGCTGTATGCAATTTTTAAAATTGAAATACTCCTACCTCAAGACCACGGCACTAAAATATTTTGTAACATTCAACAAATGCACAAAAAAAAATACTTTTTTGTACATTTTGAAGGCATTATAAAAACCAGACAAAAATATACTGATAGCTAGTATTTTATCTTCAACAAGAAAAATCTTTCCCTTATGTTTCTAGTTTCATATTTAGTATCACATGATTAAGTGCAAGGGTAATTACAGTAAATCAAATTGGTCATAAATATAAGTATACCAAGACCGGGACTCAGTCAGTACAATTTACAACGTGCACTACATTCAATTCCGTTCCCTCCAACTGTTAAATGTGAAAGTCAACCATTAGATTTTTTTTCTTCAACTTGGCAAGAGCTTTTTCCAAGCCAAAGTCAAATCCAAAATCTAAGTAAATAAATGTAAAAAGGAAGTAGGACAAAGCAGTGAGGCGGAAAGGGACCCATGCCTACAAACTATAGACAAAGACAGAACCAAACTAAGGGAAAACAAGAAATGAGGGTTTCAAAAAGAAAAATATAGAAGAAAAAAAGTAAATAAATTCAGATCATTTTTTTGCAGGGTTATTGGTCATGTTACTTGAGTTATTTTATTGACACGGAAATAATATATATTCACGATACGATTTACCTGATTTCATAAACTGCAAGTTCCCATTCTTGCCTCTCGATATCAATACTTTTAGTCAATCCTGAAAGAATAATCTCCAAAATACATAATAATAATTGAACTCAAAGTCACGATACGATAGAAAAATTCTCTGTCTGAAATATGCTATAGTTGGTTTACCATAGACTAACATACATAGGTAATTTTTTGCTGGGTCAAACTTTATTGTAAAACAAAAAAGATTTTACTCAACTTTTTTTGCCAGCTCTATAATTTTGTGAGGATTTATATATAGAGAAAATATAAGTTCAAGACCATGACCATGGCTAATAACTTCTTGGTTCTTTTGCTAATTGCCTGGAATTTTATGGCACTTTGGTAGAAATACAGGCACTGCTCCCAATAATACCCTAAATATATATTCTCTCCAAAACAAAATCTGAAAATCTGAAAATTCTCTTTTGAAAGTAGGTTACCCATTTCTATTTAAAAGTATGTATACACAGTAGAATATAACGCGCTGATTTTGGATGAATTACGATAACGATAACGATCAGGACCAAAACCAGGACGGAGACGGAGACGGACGGACTTTATAGTCCCTGTAACTCAACTAATTCATGATAATATGTATAAGCTTCAGGACATTTTCGGAAATATTTGGAACAAATCCTATAGCAATTTGTAGCCTTGACTGTGTATGTACAAACAATGTACAATGTACAGTTACAGAAATTATGTGTATGAAATATCAAACTCAAATGAAATCGCGTATCAACAATGTAATCTTAATCATAATCATGGAAATGGAATGGAGAATGAAGTACCTACGCCAATATTGTACGATGTTCTGTACTGTGCCTGTGCCTGGGCTTTCCCTGTATTGTGTTGTTTAGTAGTTTGTTTTTGAATATTGTAGCCCGGCACTTGTACTTCTGTTCTGACAAACACCTCCCTATAATAAATCATACAAACCTCAGGAAATTTAACTAGGCGCGATGCAATGTAGATGAAGAAGTAGAACAATCAACGGGGGCGATGGCGATGGCTATGGTTATGGTTACGGTTAGAGTACCGGAACATGTAATAACATATATAACATGAGAAACAATGTAACCATTAAAATATAGGCTAAATATATTGCACTCCGTTCTGCATTTGCATTTCTTCATAGTGCTGTAAGTACGTACCTTACATAGAAATATAATAATACAAAATACAAAGTACGATAAGTGGTATAGGAGTAATAAATGGAACCACATGAGACTCAAAAAGACCATTTAGACAAGCTAATATTCAAATCAAAATGATTGTCATGTGAATATATAAATGGGAGATTAAAGTATACTACTTAAAATCCAAAGATCCGGTAAAAGCAATTCATTATTCAAAGATAAAAGCTAAAACAGCTCAGCGTCCCCTGTACACACTAGTAGTCAGATTCCTCAGTCTCTCTGACTCATATTTAAATTCAAATGGCAGTGGGAGGTATAGGTTTTATTATAGTATTGAATCGAGTAGCATATACGTAACTACACTACCACAGCGATATCTCCGCTACACGCTCCTACCATTACCATTACTAGAGAGAGCGCATCATACCCAAAGGCTTTCCAGATTACAAATTTTATTATAATGTTGTTTCAGAATAAAGGGAAGGGACAAATGTGAAAGCTACATCGTAAAAATATTTTTTTATTTATATTTTTATTTTTATTCAAGGAAATACATATTGAGAAGGAGCAATGCTATATACGCAATACACATGGAAATAATGTGTATAAGTTAGTTTCGTTGTTTGGAAATGAAACATCTTAATTTGAATCTTTGCTATTCGCTTTTTTTTATCTTGAACGCTTTTTCAAATAATTACTCGGAAGATATTGATATATATAAAATTCTGTAGGTTTTTTGTGAATTAAACAATTTTAAATCTTTATGTTTGCAATTTACAAGTATGGATTAGAGTACTACAGATATATTATTATTTATTTATTTGGCTACCTTCAAATCAAAACTTTTAGGATTTTTTGATGTCTGACAAAAGATTTATTAATGGAAAAAATATTCCAAATTTTTAAATTTTGTTGGATTTTTACTATACATTTACGTATCGTCTGTGAAGAACCAAAATGACCCATAGCCATTTTTAGCTAAAAACAATATCAACTATCTACAAAAATATTCAAATATGTCTCGAGAGCATTTACATACAACATTTTACACTTTTCAAACAAATGGAATTGGAACATTTTGCATCTTTTGAAAACCATGGAATTAAAACATTTTGCACCTTTTTAAAAATATGAAATTATAAATTTTTGCACCTTTTCAAAAAGATGGAATAGAACATTTTACACTTTTCAAAAACATGGAATTAGAACATTTTACACTTTTTAAAAACGAGTAAATAGAACATTTTACACTTTTCAAAAAAATGTAAATAGAACATTTTAAACTTTTTAAAAACGAGTAAATAGAACATGTTACACTTTTAAAAAAACTGTAAATAGAACATTTTACACTTTTCAAAAACATGGAATTAGAAAGTTTTGCATCTTTTCAAAAACATGTAAATAGGACATTTCACGTTTTTCAAAAACTCAAAATTAACATTTTAGGCATGTTTCTCATTTTGCTTGTATGACATAGCTCATTTTGATTCCAGCTTAAATTGGATATGGGTAATTTTGGTTCTTCACAGACGATATATAAATTATCTTTTGGTTTTCTTTTTAAATATTCAAATTTTAAAGGTAGAAACTTTTTCGAGTGATGTCAATAAAGAGCGTAAGAAATGCTCAGCCGTTGTGTTACATTTCACAAAGTTGGTTTCCCACGACATGCGCCCAATGTTTTGGAATATTATGTTTTTGAAAGAAATAAAGACGTCATACTGTAATTTACTCGTAAGCCGTCTCGTATCATAAAGCAAAGGCTTATAAGTAGTATACATAAAAGCCTAAGCCTAAGCCCCTACTTGTTTTTTTTCTTTCTTTCTTTCTGTAAATATGCATCAAGCTAAATGAAACCTTTTAAAGAACTAAAGCATACATATACCTTTATACAACCATCTGTATAATACCAAAACAAGCAAATGACTGACATTATGGGTGCTCTTAATTCTTAATTGTGACCATGAAAGGTTCCACTGGATTAGACGTACGTACACACACACTCTCTCCACACCAAACAAAGAATGAACTCGAACACCAACAACACCGTCACCGTTCACTCCTGCTGCACAGTACTTCGAAGGACAAAGAAGGAGCTTGTCTTAAATAAAAGCATGTTACCTTGCCCCTGATTTCCCTGGCATTCTTCTACATTGCATGGAATGTCAAATTCAAATTCGAATAAATACAAGTCTTATGGCTTTCACTTTATTATCAAAATCAACTCGGACAAATATTGGCTTGTACATGTATGTAGTGGGTTGTACTCGAATCTAGCCAGATAAATGTTTGTTTTCCTTGAGCCTTTACGTCACTTTGTTACTCATACGTAACTACCTATACCTCCTTTTGATCTATACCGCAATATAAATTGCAAACTTTAGCTTTTACGTTTTGAAAAACGTGGAGTTAGCATAACGGGAATGCTTCAGTAGCTATTGCAGGGGATTACAGTTCATTAAAAAGCCTGACAGCCTGAGTATATAATCTTGGATATAGGAACACCGAACTACAGTACATCTATGTATCTATAGTCTATAGCTACGAAGCTTTGAAAAAATCCTTGCTTGCAAAAAAACTTTGTTGATTTTCTTTAATTGAGTAGTTCTTTGCATGACTATACTGTTAGTGATTTGAACCTTGTGACTCCCCTAGTTTTCGTTTTTATTTCCGTCCATTTTTTTTCTTGTTTGAAATATTATACAAAGCAGCAAGAGTTTTAACTTTCCCTCTTATACTGGATAATCCTTCAATCACAAGCTACAATACTACTCCTATGCATTACGTGGGATTTTTTGTACATTGGTATTTTTGGAATGCTGATCATTTTATTTATTAGCTTTTGATTTTCTATACATTTTATTTAGCTGCCTATGAGTGAAGGATAGAAAGCACATGATGTTAATTTAAATATGTGCTACAGGGGGTCCATAGTAGTGTAGTACGTAGTCCTTCAAAAGGTTGAAATTACGCACGCTCCAGTTCGTGTCTTTTTTCTGGCTTTGAAATTTTATATATTTAAAAACATTTCACAGCCTAAGAAAACTAAGCATACCCTAACTTCAGATATATGTAAGGTGCCAATATTTATTATTACATATATTATATCGTCTGTGAAGAACCAAAATGACCCATATCCATTTTTAGCTAAAACCAATATTCACTATCTACAAAAATAATGAAACATGTCTTGAAAGCATTTAAATAGAATATTTTGCACTTTTCAAAAACATGTAAATAGAGCATTTTGCACTTTTCAGAAACATGTAAATAGAACATTTTACACTTTTAAAAAACATGCAAATAGAACATTTTACGCATGTTTTTCATTTTTTTTTATGACACAGCTAATTTTGATTCTAGCTTAAATTGGATATGGGTCATTTTGGTTCTTCACAGACGATATGGTTTCTGGATTCACTTAGGTGTCAGTGTCAGTATCTCGGATCGGCTTTCAAAATTTTAAATTAAAATTCACCGTAGTCAGTAAAACTGCCAAATACTTCTACGTATTTCTTCACCATATTATCGTCTATAGAAATACGAGTAGGCGTGTGTTTATTTAAATACAGCTTATAAAATGACTGCGCTGTGTGGGCTTCTAGACCTCATGATAAAAAGTGTGTAGTGTGTGTGTGTTTGCTTTATCTTCAAGTTCATCAACTTAATTGTAGTTTACATTTGGTCTTCGGTTCCGCTCTGATTCTGATTTATTTGTAAGATATTATTGGAAGCCTCTGGATAAGATTCATTGTGTACTTGGTTTCAGTATCAATGCCACTAATCCCAATGCCCCGAGCAGGTGTATAGTGCCAGGGCCAGGGCCAGGCTAGACAAGTAAAAGTAGTCTATCACTAGGCCAGGCCGCATAATAAAATATGACGTATGTATAGGTAAAGGTCAATCGATTAATCAATAGCCTAGCCCTTGAAAATTTTCTAAACACACACACACACATACAGTGTGTGTACAGTATAATTAGGTACATAGACACACGTATTTCCGTCATACTCAAATGCCTTCAAGTATCTGTACAGCTTACGACAACACATCATCATATCATTTCACACAACTATAAATGAGATACTTGATCAAGTGTGGAATGTATACAGGATATTCATATAACAAAAAATAAATAAAAGCATGTCCTTCAATCTCAATCTCCTCCACGCCCAATTCAATCCAATTCTATGCAAAAACTGTTACGGTTTCGGTTTCGGTAACGGTAAAGGTAACGATTCCAATGTCACTGCCAATTCCAATCCAATGAAATTCGCATTCACATTCATACTCGCATTCTGTCAATGAAATAGTGCAATAGTAACAGTAATAGTAATGCATAACGATATAGCGATACACATGAGTTAAGAGTATTGAGTGGACGTGAGCACCCGGACGGTGGGTCGGTCGACATAGTGAGTCCGAATCCGAGTTGGAGTTCGTTTCCATCGCTTCCATCGCCTCCCCAAAATAAATCATTGTGAACGAGGGGAGTCCGCTCTGTTTTTTTCCCCTTGTATAATATTATGTGCGAATATATACCCCACGTGGCTTATGCATACCTATATGCAAATGCTTCAAATTCAATAGTAATAATTATGTACAGTTAGTTGGTATACGTCGAGCTCCATGCTCATCCCATGACCATGAACGATTTTGAAAGTATTTGGATTTGGATTTTCATTTTCAACACACTCTACACCGAAACCGAAACCGAACCACCACACACATTTATGCAGAAACACGCAGAAATGCATTAGGTGATGGCTTAGATTTGTACATAGGTTCTCTATATACGTCGACTATCAATATCAGCTCAATTTCTGAAAAGAAACTGATAGACAGACTCATTCTATGCGATTGTTACCCATCCGTACCCTTCACAGTATGTGAGCAAACTGTGAGAGAAATTCTTTTCTTTCTTTATCATTTTCTCTTTCTCCCATTTTCTACTTTTCTCTCCTATCTTTTATTTTTATTATTGTGTGTGTTGGTGTGTCCTCCGCTCGCATAGTGCGTACCTCATCTTATCTATCAGTAGAAAGGAGAAACAATGGTATTGTTTTGCATTTGGCACAGCTCTCGAAGAATTCTCGTCCTACCCTGACTATATTATTTATACTGTCAACTATACACTTTTACTAAAGGGGTAGGTAGCTATATCTAATTTATTATTTCAGTGCTGTAGCCATAAATGCCCCTACATCTTTAGTTCTATCTTCTATGTACTTTTATTTTTACTGCAAGTTCGTTAAATATATGATCAGATAGGAGGAGAGGATTGTCTTGGCAGTCTTAGAGTTTGTCTGCCACTTTTCTTGTATGTGTATGTGTGTGTGTGTGTGTGTGTGTGTGTGTGTGTGTGTGTATGTGTGTGTGTGTGTGTTCTCATGGTTTGGTTTGATTGGTTGTCCTCTGACGTACAATCGTAAAATGTAAGGTTGGGACGTTGGGAGAGAAGAAACTTTTTTGTCAGCTTTCTCATGGAATTCTGAGTTTTTGTTTGAAGAAACTTCCAAAAATGGCTTGACTGTATGCAATCATTGTGTCGTCATAATAATTAGCAACTTACTACTTACCTATGCGCTCCTACTTGAAATGCAGAAATGCTGCTCCAACTATTTATTCTAAAGGGGAAGTTTTTCATCCGCAAAGTTGAACTTTTCTACCTTTCATAAAATAGTTTTTAGAACAGAGGTGAGGTAGGTATTTGAATTTTAAATTCAAAGTTTGGTATCTGTCTCTCTTGCACAAACGAAAGTAAAACAATCTCAAGTTGTTTTTAGGAGTGACTACTCCTAAGTTGCAACTGTATCATGGGAACCCAAGGCAGGGGGTTCAAATTAGAATTTTAATAATATGTTAATAAATATCTACTGCTTCTTTTGTACAAGGTTACCAAGGAGCGGAATGTGGTATTTGGTCACTTGCTACATGCATATTGTAGGTACTTTCAATTACCACATTATTTGAGGCAACTTTGCCATGGTTGAATTTTTCTATTTGCTTGGAAAGTTGCTAAGCATTTAAATAGTTTCTATTTGCTATTTAAATTTTAATATTTAAATGCTAATTTAACAGGATGATTCCGTTGTGAAGATGTTATCGTATGTGAAGAACCAAAATGGCCCATATCCAATTTAAGCTACAATCAAAATGAGCTATGTCATAAAAACAAAGTGAGACACATGCGTAAAATGTTAATTAGGAGTTTTTGAAAAACGTAACATGTTCTATTTTCATGTTTTTAAACAATGTAAAATGTCCTATTTACATGTTTTTGAAAAGGTGCAAAAATTTATAATTCCATGTTTGTGAAAAGGTGCAAAACGTTTTAATTCCATGTGTTTGAAAAGTGTATAATGTCGTATTTACATATTTTTGAAAATTGATATTTTTGTAGATAGTTGACATTGTTTTTAGCTAAAAATGGATATGGGGCATTTTGGTTCTTCACACACGATATGTATATCTATAACCCTGTCCAATTTTGATACCACCTGGCTTATATAAATAGAGTATTTTAAAACTTGAAACTGTCCAGTACCGCTTTGCATTGACAGTACCAAGAAGAATGAAAATGACTTGGACAAATTTCATGTCATTAATTTCAAATTAGGACCGGCCCATAGTCGTCCTTCATCAAGTTGTGTCATCTTTCAATGACGAAAAAAAATCAAAGATTCCTGAGTAGAAATTAGTCGCATCTCTGTTTCTGGTCTGGAGTAGCGATAGTATAATTGCATAGCTATGCACTGACCATAAAATTAGGTGGATGTCTCCCAAGCTGTATGAGCGGAAAAGTTTTCGCTTCATTAATTATCTCCTCTGTCACTCGTCCCGTCCAAATTTCCAAAGGATGCACATTATACGTTACCGTTATACCACCACTAAGGTATCTGTGCATGTGCATGAATACCTATGCCAGCCTATAAGCTTCACGAAAATGATTGCGACATCGACCGTTGTCATCCATCCCATGCAGCCCTTACCACCATACCATACTACCACACCGTGAGTTGAGCCTCTCAAACTGTAGCAAGCAATTGGGTTAAAATCTTGGTTGCACAAGTCACTTCAATGTTAATACACCTACTAAACTACTAACTACGTAATATATGGGCACACCTAGTAACCCGAACAGAGGCCCCCACACCATAACACCATCACCATCACCAACTAACTAAAGACAAAGAGCGAACCGAGGATTGAGGGGGGAGGATGGGAGACTTGAACAACGTCTGGAATTGACTCCATAATAGTTAAAATAATTATAGCAATCTACATAAAAAAATATGGAATGGAGTATCGGGGCTTCGACTTGGCATTGATATTGATATCACATCAGCCATCAACTGACTTTTCCTCATTCTCTTCGATATTTATGACATTGCTTTACCCCCTATTGATTTTCTCATCTGGAATCTATAAAGGAAATTTCCGAAAGTTGAGAGTTTCCTTTGCGAGTGAGGGAAGCCGACATAGTGGGTATGTAGTTGGTATAGTGGAAGGGAAAAGTCCACACACCAAACCAACACGACGAGTCTCAAACGGTACAGTTTTGTATGCTGTCTCCATCACACAGATTATCCTTATCGCTCTGATGCAGTGTGACAGTGGCCGTAGTGGTGGCGGTCTGATAGGAGCACCCGCTGTGCCACAGTGCCACTCGTACTTTTTGCAAAAGGAAAGGAAGTGGAGCCAATGTCATTCCCGTCATCATAGATTCTCATATTTAATGTTTATGGAGCCTTGTGTAAATTTTCTTCCGCCACGTTGAGTCATAAGTTTATAAGAAAAGAGTGTCACACATAGCGTCATATTTAAGGATAAAGACAAAATCCATTTTCTTCCCATATCGGCCTCTCTGCCTACTGTAGAACTAGCCCTCATATTTAACTGGATGTACATGACAGGATTTTCCGTGGTGTGTGTCCCTCTTTTTTGGCTCTGGCTTCATGTCTTCGCGGAATTTCTACACACATGCCTCCAGTATTATAATAATATACTCTCCCATTGTATGCAGATTGCAAGGCTTTTTGTATGGAAATGAAAATGAAATCAAAGAGGCTTCCTGAAGGCGGAAAGAAAGTAGACGATCTCTCATTTTCATCTAGTCACAGAAAGAGAGCGAGAGATTCTTCATTGAATTTTTGAATTGAGAAATTTTGAATTCTACATAATATTATGTAATTTATTCTAGACATGAATTATTATTATCAGCATGATTGCAATTTGAGGATCCAAATCCTACAATTTCATTTTCGACATCAGCATCTATCTACGTATATGTATTTTTTGATCAGTGTTGAGTATCACATACTGATCGTAGCGGTGACAGGCCTGATCATGCAATGTATGTAGGTAGTACGTGTCGTCAGGACTGACGATGGGAAGTCTCTGTCTGTTCAGGGCCGGACGAAGGAATTGCTTTTAGGCAGCAATTTGTTTCCATGCAAAAACCGCCATTTTGATTTTATTGAAGATTTTCTTTGATAAACCAAAATTTTGTGTTTACATGTTTTAGAAAAGTTCATAATGTTCTTTTTACTTGATTTAGAAAAGTACAAAATGTTCTATTTACATGTTTTGAGAAAAGTACAAAATGTTTTATTTCCATGTTTTTGAAATGTACAAAATAATTTATTTTACATGTTTTTTAATAGTCAAAATATTCTTTTTACATATTTCTTAAAAGTTTAAAATGTTCCATTTACATGTTTTGAGTAAATTCAAGCAGTGGGGGCTGTCTGCGCTGGCCGCATTATCCGGCCCTGTCTCTGTCTATATTGGACCAAGTTTAAATCCATAGATACTGATAAATGAATCTAATCTAAAATATTGTTATTCCCTCTCACACGACAGCTCAACGATTCTGTAACACAATCTGAAATGTAAGTAAGTAGACGCATTCAGCAATGTTCCTGAGTCAGAGTCAGAGTCAGTTGAGGATTCCTATGGCAGTGCTTGCTGCTATGTACATATGCTTTCTGTTGTTCGTGTAATCTAATAAATAATAATGTAGGTATGTATACATATATATATACGGTGGTAACTGAAATACTCTCAGGCTTTCACTCGCTCGTTCAGAATGGGGGGTATTCGAATCGGAAGCGACAACAGATGTGTGACAGAGCAGAATAAGTACGTGCTCAACTGTTCACACATTGAGACATACATAGATAGTTTCGTTGAACACAATAAAAAAAATCCCGTTTTTTCATTAGTCCCTGGAATTTTCGGCTTTAACAGCAGTGCACAATACAGATGACAAAGATATGATATAATACATTATACAAATGAACATTTATTGCATGAAAGTAACATTATAAAGATGGTAGCTTTGGCAATATATATATATGGAACTTTTTTGTTAAATTTAATTAATTAGAAATGTATAGTGATGTAATTTGTGAGACAGCAGTAATTAATTACGATTAGCATTATGCAACAAGGGCTTTAAGTTCTACATATACTTAAGCATGCAGGCAGGCACATTTAGAATTCAGACTGACTAGTGAGTAGGTAAGTATGTACCTATGCACTGTAGGCCCGTAGAAAAAAGCAACAGTTTGATGTTGAAAATGTTTTTCCCCATTGAAAATTGAGAGTAAAAAAAGCAAGCAAATGTATAAAATATTTTAAAATACCAGGAATTATACCCCTTTGTCAATGGGGAGGTTTGGTAGCGGTCGTGATTTTCTACAAGTTTACGCGCTTTCAAAAAATTGTCAGCAGAAGTTTGAGTTGAGCGTGAATGTAACAAAGAGAATACATATATATAGTGCTACTGATAGCTCTAGTTTTGTATTGTATCAGTAGGTCACCGGGACCGGGGATATAGATAGTGCAATAGCACTACAGGTTGGAGAAAAAAACATACGTTATGATAAGGAGTGTTTGAATTATTTATGTATTCAACAACAAAACAATTACATTATTATTGAGGAGACATCCATAAATGGAGCACAGTAAAATACATCAAAAAGACAATATAGTTGAGTGAAAATTAGATACAAAACAATGAGACGAAAAAAAGACGAAAAAAGACGAGAAAGTGGAACGTTAAAAAGACGAAAAAGACGAAGGTACAAAAAAGAAGTCAAAAAATTGAAAATGTTTTTTAAAAATGGAATAAACTGAAAAAATAAATGTGCAACATCTTACCTCTGAACCATTTCCATCATGATGTATTGTGGAAGGGTTTAAATTTTAACGGCTCTCAGGAGGATTTTGTGGACAAGGCTTGTGAATTTTATACGCTTATACGTGTTGTCGACGACTTAAAATTTATTTTTTCACACTAAAAAGCAATAATAATTATAATTTTTGCAATAATTCATTTAGCTTATACAAATCAGGTAAATCAAACTTAGAGTTAGAGGTTAATAATTAGGTACAAAATGTCTCGCTTAAAAAGGTGCAAAACCACGAGGATTTGTAAAACAAAATTAAAATTTACCACGTTAAAAATCACCATCGTTTTGCACCTTCAGCGATTACACCCGCACGCCGTGAAATGTCATGTAAATAAGTATAATAACTACATAAAAACTACTCATGACCGTATGCAATTAGCTATGGGCATCTACTAATATTCTAATGCCTAAAATGCAGTACTATTCTAAAAAACTATGGATCCGCAGCATGTGTCTCGCATTTTTAAAACTGGTAAAATATCTATGAAAATGCGGGGAAATAATTTATTAGCGGGCGAAATGATAATTATTACTATTCTGAAAAGTAACTATATATGCTGATTACCTTCTATATGCATTTCGCTGGAACTATATACTACGACATAAAAAAACTCAAATGAAATTCATATTGCGGCCTCTATATTACAGCACACTATAAATATCGCCTGTGAAGAACCAAAATAACCCATATCCATTTGTAACTAAAAACAGTATCTAATGTCTAAAAACATGCTCAAATATTTCTTGAGAGCATTTAAATAGAACATTTTGCACCTTTTCGAAAATATGTAAATACAACATTTTACATTTTTCAAACACATGTAAATAGAACATTTTACACTTTTCAAAATAATGTAAATAGAACATTGTACATTTTTCAAAAACGTAAAAATAGAATATTTTAGACTTTTCAAAAATTTGTAAATAGAAAATTTTATCCTTTTCAAAAACATGTAAATAAAACATTTTACACTTTTCAAAAACATGTAAATAGAAAATTTTAAGCTTTTAAAAAACTCTTGATTAACATTTTACGCATGTTTCTCATTTTGTTGTTATGACATAGCTCATTTTGATTTTAGCTTAAAGATTTAGGTCATTTTGGTTCTTCACAGACGATATCAACGTCTATAAATACATTAATAGAGCTTCAGCTTTATATGACACATTAATGGATATATACCTATGACATCATTCAAAATCTACTAATTTTCTATTCCAAATTCTAAAATTAAACTACTACACGCACTACGTAAATTGCAATAATGTAATATGTTTTCTACCCATGACTTTCTCTCGACGAATTTCCAAATTTACTGCCTTATTACCTACTGATGATAATGAGTTCTATACCTTGTATCTTTATGTTATGCTTATGATAAATTACATGTTGTTTGTACTACTTCTACTGCACTAAACTATTTAACTATTTTGCACTACTTTGTACTTTGTAAAAGGCACACGAATCTCTCACTGTATCTGTATTTGCAGTGCAGAATGTGTGTTATTGTGTTGTGAGAAGCATGAGACGCGGACGATGACACTATAGAAATACAACTGGAAAGCCTCTACTTCTAATTATTGTAAGACTAATATACCAGTGGTAGTGTTACTTAATCCGTAATGCACAGTTAGACTAGTTTCTATACACACAATACGGACATAAGGATATGCTATATTGACTCTAAAGTTTAGTGATTTATGAACTTAAATTAAGTTCCCGCACAAAATACACACACACATAGTTCAAACGCTCGAGTAATAACTGGGCATTTGAGTATTTAGTCCAGAGAGCGTCGATGATATAATTAATGAATAGGTTGATAAATTTTCAAGCATCCACACACAAATACAAATAGTTAGTCAACAACTGTTGCTGACAAAGACCACGGCTACGAAAACAAGGGAGAAAAAGAGAGAGAATGGGACTTTCTGTCCCCATTCGACGTCTCTCTAGATCTATATACATAAGGACGACGGTGTCACAGGAGACTACCAGTAGAATTTTATACAAATAGCGTAGGTAGGTACGTACTTTCTCCTTGACTTTCCAACGACCCAAAACTTACTCCTGACGATGAGTACAATTGACATGAGGAAGGACAAGGACGAACTCAGTTTCATTCGACAGAAACGAAAAGGTTGATGGCTCATAATGTATACAAGTAGACTGTGTGTTTGAGTTTGAATTGCTTTCTCTTTTCCTCTTCCTTTCCCCGCGTGTTGTTCTCTCCATCTCTCCCTTAGCAACTGACGTAACAAACTTGAGAACAAAAGCTGCTACAAATTTAATGGAAACTTGAGCAGACAATGCGTTCCCATCGTCGTCATCCATTATGTTAAGCTAAATATAAAATATTTCTTTTCCTCCTTGAATATACATCTATATATCTCTCACTATAATATGACAATTACTTATTATTAGTGGCCCCTTGATATAACAGTATATCGGAACATGAGGATTATAAATATACTCTTGCTAATAAAAATCTCTTCTACATAGCTCCTATTTTTTGTTTGATTTCCTCCACTTTTCATGTACGCTTCCGTAAATACTATGTGTCAACTCTGTCTTCAAATACGGAGACGTTATTTTAAAGTTTACAATTATTTTATTTTAGACGTTTTTAACTAAATTTGATCAGAAAAAATTAGCTCAAAAACATGAAAATTTATGTTGAACAGAAATGTTAAGAAAAATTTGGAATTTAAAAAAATACATTGGCAAAAAACATTAAACATGAAATATGCTTAATTAGTAACTAAGGATAATAGAGCCACGCTTTATTTTTATCTAGACGTTCTTTGAACAATTTACGCTGGCTTTTTAATTTAATTTCCAAAAATGTCTTGGTAAATTAAAAATTTAATAAACTATTTTTGACTCCAACTAAACATGTTAAAACAGACTCAATTTCTATCATCAAGGCACAGTATATAATTTAGTTTTTAAAAATCCTCAATGCACCGCACCGGTAACGGTAACGGTAACGGTAACGGAAAACGGCAACCTACAAAAGTTGAGAAGATAATAAACCTTTAAGTATAGACTCTTTTAATGTGTAACAGATACTTAAAGGAAAATTAGCTATAATTCCATTCCTTCTTTTCCCTTTGTCATTCTCTTTGTACTCGACATTTTCAAGATAGATCAAAGATGGTTGCATGAAATCCATATATGCAAGCTTCATTCTAAGAACCATAGTCACATGTCGTTTCCTCCGATTTCCCTCGTCCTCAAAGCCTACCATACTCCATACTTTGAAAGTTATATGGGAAAATGTGTGTGTGTGGAGCTTTGAGAGAGTAAATGTGAAAAAGTGCTGATGGACAATCTCATAATTTATTACATTCAGTAAGTACAATGTCTCTCGTCCCTCCGTCTTGTGATTTTTGACAGTGAAGAGGACAGAAATATACTGCTCAATTTTTTGTTGTCTCTCGCTCTCTCTCTCTTTCAAAAATTCAACTTCAAAAGTGAAGAAAAAATTCTGTCGTCTGTCTGTGCGTAGTAATAAGGGAGACAAATATAATATATAGAATAAATAAAAATAAAAATTTATACGTATAGCGAAATGTATGCTTACATAACACTAAAAAATTGTTAGGTAATTCTATCTTCCATTTTGAGTTTTGAGCAGTCGACTAGTACTGGTGACTGGGGACGCTGGGACGCTGAGAGTTATATAAGAGTGAGAGCACCCCATATTTTTTTTCGTTTCTCCAACTGACTTGTGACATATTAGGGATCTTTTTCTTATCCTTTCACAGAGCACATTCAACATCTAGTTGACATCTCCCTACCTACATTTACATTAGAGAGACTTTCTCTCCTCTCTCCCTCTTAGAAAAAAGAAATAAACAGCGGGAAAGAAATTCATGAGCCCTTGTCCAATCCAACTAGTCATCAAAAATGCTCAAAAGAAGCCCTATTTCTTTTCTTTTTCTTCTATATTTTTATGGGAATATCTGTAGCAATGAGATCACCTACAGACTATAGATAGAAGTAGTACAAAGGACAGAGCACCTTTAAGACCTAAGAAAATACAAACTTAATATATTACTTCTCAAATATGAACTAATACCTAAAATATAGATACACGCTTATTGCCACAGCCGACTGCCGACTGCCATACAGTTCTAATACTTACTATATTAATCTTTGCCATGGTTTTAATAGAAAAAGTTTAAATTAGTTTACAACTTTTTTTATATCAAACTGCATGATCGCATCATCACTGCAGGGCTAGACGGCGAGAGTTTTTGTTTTTTTCCCTTAACAATAGCATTATTACTACTACTACTACCTACTACAACTATACTGCGTGTGACGTGTATGCAACAACAGGAATATAAAAGTTTGAAAAAATAACCGTTCTTTCCATAGGGACATACATATTATGTACACTAATAATAATCATAGGTAGCACATATGTACAGTACGGGAACAGAAGCAGACACAGATATATGCAGGTGATAGGTAGGGACAGATATCTACTTATTAGTGTTTACAAAGTACAATATATGTTTTGTCCAAGCTTCAATAAGTACCTAGGTATATAAAACGTTTACTCTTTCTCTCGAGGTGAAATTGAGAAATAAATAGATACATATGGCGACCTACGGTTCCACGTCATAATGCCCGCTGCGAGTCTCTCGCACTGTACTACTTATGCCATGTATGAAGTTCCAAATTCTACACGTTACGTTAGTTGTAGATTCTACGAGTAGTGTAGATCTGCCTTCTGAATCTATGTAATTTACCCCAAGAAAATGGGTGAGTAATAAGAAAGGGAAAACTTTTTGAATCAGGATGGCGGAAGCTACATATCTAAGTAGCTATCTCTGTAGTATGCATAATTATAATCCGATTGTATGAACAACTAATTAGCAAGTCTAATTTGGCCTATCCGTAGATTTTAGTCCACGCGACCCTCTTTTCTTTTTACCTCATTCCCCTTTGCCATCTCATTTTCCCTATAATTTCCATACTACTGATACTACTGGTACGCTGGTGCAATACAGATATCACAGGGGAAAAGATTGGATTGATTTCACTTTGCCAGTAGTACCTTTTGTACCAGTGCCAGTACCAGCACCAGTACTAATTTAGTTAAGACTTTTCTTTTGCTTGGAGTAGATATTATAGGGGCTAAAAAGATCAAATTCATTATTCAAATGTGAGCGCCTGAAATTTTAAATTCCCTTTAACTCGCGCTAAGCACGCTTACGATTACGATTATCTGTAGATATAAGGTATAGTTTAGTCACAGTTTTGAGTTTGACTTTATGCTTATTGCTATATAGGAAGGCAGGTTTGGTTGGGTACATAATTAAATATACATGGATAGGCAGGTACTATGAGTATCGTTTGTGAAAATGTTGTTTTATATCATTATTGTAGTTTTAGCTCTATAGGTTTCTAGCATCCATCACATTTACAGATAAAAGCCTATAGACTATACTATATTGCAATATGCTCTCAACTCATGTATTCTCTCTAATTAGATCTACATAAATTCTATATCTTATCCTAACTCTACGGATGCATAGTATGGTTTCATATAGGTAGGTACCATGTAAATCTGTAAATTAGTTAGTTTCCTCTAAATACTTTATTTGGACCAAACCTCGAAAATATGGAAAACAAGGGCAAATTAATGACTTACGCGGGTCTCTCCTGCTCCCTGACAGACAGACACGGAAGAAGCTACAATGACTGTTGATGATGATGATGATGGTAGGTGCATGTAGTTGGACTCATAGGGACGTTTTGTATGTCGCTTAGTTAGAAACGAAATTAATTTTAGATTTGACAAGACGACGCTTTTGGAAAACAACAACACACTATATAAGTTTTAGTCACTATACTGAATTATATGTTGGTTTGGAAAACTAACTGTGGGCTGTGGGATAAGTAGACAGGTATAGCGTAGGTGCTTCTCTAGGCTGCTCCAGATTGAATTCAAACTACAATCAAAATAATTCACCCGTTTATTTCTCAGTCTTAGTAGTAATAATAGCAATTATGCAGCTGATTTTTATTTGACAAACTTTCCAGTCTCTCTGCAGTATATAAGCAAAGAATGTATGTAGGTATGTCACTTTAATTTCTCTGAGTTTTGTTGCTGTTTTTTCAAAAAATTTGAAACCAACTTTTACTTTATAATAGAGGTTGTGAATTTTGAAAGTTTATCTGGAAGTACACGTAATGCAATCAAAGTCAAAATGTATGCAGTTCAATAATAGGTAGTTGATTTTGGCATTTAATCACACTCTGTATATTATTCTATTTATATACACTGACACGAGTGACACCCCTTGTAGGAAGTACGAGCAGATCTCTTTCTATATTGAACGGTATAGCGGTTATAGTAACTGCTGTGCTATAATTATGTGAGTAGCACAACCACGGAGAAAGTTTTAACTTTCTTTAACTCTGCCAATGTTGCTTCCCTAATGTTGGGTTTTCAAAACATTGGTTTTGTATGCTGTTTTTGTGGTGGGGTTTGATGTTGTTGTTTGTGTATAAGGGAGAGTGTGACGTTGTTAAAAATTTAATTTGGTTCACGTCAAAAAAACTTTGAGACTGTTAACGACGCTCTTTGAATGCAGATTTGTTTATTTTATGACTTTAAGACGAGTACTGAACAATTTGCGGAGTAATTTAGTCTGAAATAAAAGCAAGTACAGCAACACTGTCCAGTACACACTTCTTTGAGTTGGTTCAACTTTCCGTTTGAATTGAGAAGAAGCGTAGTGTTGTACTAAAATTGTTAGCTGGGTCTGATTCTGGGTCTGGCTCTGGCTCTGCACACAGCACAGTATAATGTCAGACAAGGAAAAAGAAAGAGCGAGAAGAAACGTGAATGGTGAATGTGAGAAGGACGATTCTTAGAGGTCTCCTGGTTGAAAGTCAGAATGCGAATAGCGTTTAGCTCGACTTGTTCTCAGAGTGTAGTGGCAGGAGAGAGTGTGAGGGAGAACGGGTTTGTGAAAGCTGTGTCGTCGTCGTCGTCGGGAGAGGTAGGAATAGGAAATGTAAAAAAAGCAGTGTGCTCGGCTTACATTATTATGGGGAAAGGGAAGAGAAAATACAGCGTGTGTAGTAGTAGTAGTCGTCGTCTCTGTCTCAGTAGACTCGCTCCTCACCAAGCAGTTATGTTAGCTTTACGGGAAGACGGACACGGACTACTAGAGCAGAGCTCGGGCTGGGAGATTCACACGATGCTGCATAGCGGCAGCAGTAGGAGAGCCCCATACCCATAGGCTTAGTTGGGGAAATTCTATAGGAGGCTATAGAACGTCGAACGTTGGATGTAGAACCAGTGCCAGTACCAGTGCCAGTGCCAGTGCCAGGGTAGGAAAAAGGAGTACGTCGTGGATCCCTTTCCTTTCAAGTCAACGTTCAAGTAAAGCTCTATCTGAATGCTCTATGCAGGCATGTGAACTTGTCCGTGGCTAAGTAAGTGGATCGGATATATTTTATACAGAGATGTTCCACGTGGATATTCTAGGCTGTCCGTATAAAACCATGAAACGAAACCATACATGACTCTCCAAACCCACGATCGATACACTTTTACTGCTTTCACTCGTCCTTATACTACTACTTACAACGACGTTCCTCAACGCCTATACTAATACTACTACTACTACTACTACTACACGGACTGCTTATGTTTATGTTCGTATGTATATCTACATACTACATACAATAAGGAACAACATACGTACATACCTGTAGGCAGAGAGAACGGGCTGAACGGGAAAGTGAGTGTGTCCATGGATTTGCTTCTATATACTTATTAGGAATGTGGGTACATACAATAGTTCGTTGTGTACCTTCAGCTGGGACTCCCACTGATACTACTACTGCTACTACTACTACTACTACTACTACTTCTACGGGATACTTTGGGCCCTGTACAGAAGAGTACAGTACAGCCCTGGGAGTGGGTAATAGGGGCGTACGTGGAAAGGAATGTAGGTAGGTGGGTTGGTATTTTCGTTGTAGTTGTCGTTTTAATATGTTGACTAGAGTCAAAATGTGTTCCAAGACTAGAATATCATTGGCCTTAGTTCCTGTATAAAGAGATGGTGCGAGGTTTTTTACCCCAGAATCATCCACAGCTTTTGAGCTAAAGGACCTATAGGTATACCTACCCAAGAAGCTACACGTACGTACTTTCACTATTGCTTTCTCCGTACGTTGTACTAGAGAATTTTAAAATTTTCTCGCTCAAGCTTATGAACACTTGAAGCTCCTATATACATATCTGTACTCTGTGAGCTAACTACTATTACTATGTATGCATGCCTTCCTACACAGTCATTAATGCATTTATTATAGACAGAAATACATACGGGTCTATATGTATATAGGGATATAGGCTAAAAAAGTGTACATGCTGTACGGAGAGGGAATTTCCCTTTCAAATGCTTAAGGGATTCCTCGCGTTTATTTTTATGAAGCACTTTTCGCACTTGCCACTTGCTGCTAGGATATTGCTTTTTTTAGTATCCACGTCTACTATAGGTATAGGTATATAGGCTATATGTATATGGATGGATATGGGGATATATACTATGATATCATTGCCAATACCAATAATGTGCGGTTGAAGCGCTTCTATTTGTGGCCGAGTAAACAAGTATGGGAGAGATCACAATGTAATATACCTACATATTATGTGAGTGTATATCTTTAAGTAGGTAGGCACATATTGGTTCGTATTATTCTTCAAGAATAAATTGTATTGGCTAACAATACTAATGCAAGGAGGACAAAGAAATGTGGAGGGAGAGGACAGACAGACAGACGACAGAGCCTTTTCCCTTTAACATTTATTTTTATTGTGTTCAATTCTATCGTCGATTTCTACATTGTGGTCCTATGGGCTATTCTCAATTCGATCAGTATTCTATCTGACCATAAAATATTCGTATAGGTATTCATACTCCTGGTACTGGTGTTATGCTCACATTTGGATTTTAAGCACTTAGTACGCGTCAAAGTATAAATGGAGAGGAGGGGGTTCTGCTGGGCTTCTGTTCCGATTTCGATTCTCCTGTCTTCCCGAGTCTCTAATCAAACTTTTGACTGTTGGCCCGTTATTCATGGGGATGTGTTGAGGAGATAGTGTTGGTCCTGGTTCTGGGCTCTGGGTGCAGAGTGATGTCCCTATGGTTGTACAAGTTTGAATTGTAACATTGAAATATTTGAAGCGCTTATAAATGTGTGGAATTCAGATCGGTTCCGAGTCATAGATATAAAACGCAACATTGTGTAGGAAAAAGTTCCCCGTCCAGCTTTCTAATGCTCTATATAGCTCCGCCTATATGCTGTCTATACTATCGCTCCGTGTTAATGGCGAGTTGGAGTTTGGAGTTGAGACAGAAGAGCATAGCGTTGCTTCAATTTACATCGTTTCTCACTATTCTTCCTCTTCCCAATAACAATAACAACAACAACAAGAGCAACAACAACGCAACTGTCTGTCTAAACGGTTAAATTTGTTACAAAATGGATCCCTAGTGTCATTTGACTTGGCTGTGCATATCAGCATGTACGTAAGACGTACGTGTATAGATGTCAGATATTCCCATACGACGCTGCTCACCAATACCAATACCGCCAGTATAGTGGTATTATAAAGAAATTTTATCACGAGACTGTGTGGGGAAAATGTAACATGGGCCATGGAAGGAAAAGGAATGTCAGTCCATGTCTGTTACTGATATGTAAGAATGAAAAGTGAAATTGCAAGTCGTGGTATGGTATGGAAGTCGAGATGGAGATCGAGATGGAAAGCAAAGTGGAAATTTGATCCTTCATTTTATTTTCACATCCCATCCTCCTCCCATTCCCTTTGTTTTGATAGTCTAAATAATTACCTAATTAAGTTGTCTACGTGTGAACTTGTGAGGGCTCTTGACATCCTTTAATTTTATCCGTTTATTCTTATTAAATCTGTGCTCTATATTAATATACCTATTAGTATATCTATATAATTCATAATGTGTGTGGATTTAATACGTATATCGTCAGTGAAGAACTAAAATTACCCAAATCCATTTTTAGCTAAATACAAAATATACTATCTACAAAACGATTAAAATAAATTGACCCTAAAGCATTTTAAATATAAAATTTTGTATTTTTTAAAACAATAAATGGAACATTTTAAACCTTTACTTAAAACTTGTACATATAATATTTTGCACTCTTGAAAACATGTAAATAGGACAATTTGCACTTTTAAAAGCACGTAAATAAAATATTAACACTTTTCAAAACAAGTAAAAACATTTTATGCGTTTCAAAAAAGTGTAAATATAGAACAATTTTCACTTTTCAAAAATATGCAAATAGAACATTTTACCTGTTTCAAAAACATGTAAATAGAACTTCACTTTTCAAGAACAAGTCATTTCACGTTATCCACATTTTAAAACCTTGTAACTAACATTTCACACATGAATCTCAAATCCGTATTTGTGTTTGATATAGCTCATTTTGATTCTAGCTAAAATTGGAAATGGGCCATTTTGATTCTTCGCAGACGATATACACGCTTTTAATCGTAATAATATTGAAAGTGGCCTTTACACTTTGCAAATGAAAAAATTCTGTAAATAAGCGTATGTTTTGTACATTGCAGACTGCTACATATTTATTATACTGCAGTTTTTGTTGTGTTTTTTTTCGCTTACAGTTTTTGATTGTGTGCTTGTGGGATTAAGTTCCTCTGCCTCGTCGGTCGGTATTGGTTGAGTAGGGACTCTAATAAGTGCAGTAACATAGTATTATGTACATATCTACGTAAGGTATGTATTAAAAAAGACGTGTGCTGTATAATGAGAAGTGAAGGGATGAGACGGGACGGGACACGAGGGGAAATGTAAGCTTTTCTTTCTATTTCTATTTCCAAATTTCCACTTTCATCTTCGTGTTCGTTTCGTTTCGTAGGATGAGCGGAAGGGAATGTGGGAAGATGTGTTAAGGTAGTTACTTGTATTATAGTCCACCTATGTGTTGGCTCTTCGTTATTGTATAGTGTGCTCGTATTGCGAGTTTGCTTGGCTGGGCGAGAGGAAATAAAGTTGACGTAGTAGTTGACTCTGACGTTTTACGTTCTCTCCAAGAGACTGACAGACTATTACGGGAAACAAAAACTATATATGCGCTATATAGATAGAACTCCTGGCTATACATCCAGTCCAGTCCGATTCTTGTACTACTATACCTATAATAGAACATATGAAAGTATACACATATATATGGCGGGGAAAATAGATTTAGAAGTGGATGATGGAACAAAAGCATTTTGAGATCTTGTGAGCGAATGACTTTTCGAGGAGAGATGAAACCCCGATGAAATTGAGTGAAAATATTTGGACAAAACGCCAGAGCGTTTCCTACATCTCCCTTCTCATCCTCAGCCTTCCTTTTCATCCTTTTGACTTGTCTTTGAGGGAGCTAGCTATAGACTTGGGGAAAGACTAATCGTAGGTGAGAGCGAGCAATGCATGTAGCTTCGTAGACTGAAGACTCGAACTGGAGTGATGACTCTGGATGGATTTTCGACATTGAAAGTTAGTCTCAATAACGAGCTTCGACCTTGTGTAGTAGTACTCTTCTCATTGTGTATGTTGTCTATGGCTATACGGATTATACTACTGCTATTGAAGTTGAGCATGTAGATACATTACTATTATCGTTAGACTTGAGATTATATGGTGCAAAATGATGTTTCTACATTTTTTTAAAACGATCCGAAATATTTTGTGTTTAATTTTGATTTTAGCAGGAAATAAAAAAATTTAGAACTCGTAAAACTAGTAAAAAATTGCGCAAATGTTACATTCTAAATTTTTAAAATTAAGGTGAATATTTGACACTTTTAAAAAATATGAATGAAATTCTCTAAAATTAAAAAGATAAGACTCATAAGTAGAAAATTTTACACTTTAAAAAATTGCAATGGTAACTTTCTGGATGTTTAGAGACATGCAAGTGAACACATGGCCGGACGAAGGAATTGCTTTTAGGCAGCAATTTGTTTCCATACAAAAACCACCATTTAGATTTTACTGATGGTTTTCGTTGATAAAGCAAAATGATGTATATATGTACATGTTTTAGAAAAGTTTAAAATGTCCTTTTTACTTGATTCAGAAAAGTGTGCAAAATGTTCTACTTACATGTGTTGAGAAAAGTGGAAAATGTTTTATTTCTATGTTTTTGAAATGTACAAAAAGATTTATTTGCATGTTTTTGAAAAGTCAAAATATTCTTTTTACGTGTTTTTAAAAACTGCAAAATGTTCCATTTACATGCTTTTTGAACATTCAAGCAGTGGGGGCTGCCTGCGCTGGACGCATTATCCGGCCCTTTGAGCGAACATTTACAAATAGTTTTCCTAAATATGTCTTTATAACGTTTAAAAGTTGTGAAATGTGTAGTATATCTTCATCTTTATTATCAGAAGAAAAGATTTTAAAAGTTGCGCCTATTGAGGAGAGACATATGATAAAGTATTGAGTGCAGCTAGTGCAGGTGTTTCCCTGTTTGAGTCCCTGAGATTTTCCTGTTATTATCTCTCTTTTTCCAATAGCCTTGTTGCCTAGTTAATTATAAACTTAAGTTTTTAGTTTCTCCTAAAGTTAACACATTAGCTGAATATTACATGGACCTAAGTCCTTAAGCATAACTTCTACTTTGCTCCAATTCCTGTATACTAATGCACCGCACCGGGAAAAGCCAATAAGCATTGGAGCGTATATTTGTTTCTCTTGATAATAATATGATTTACACACAACGTGTGCATGTATAGATTTTCAAGTATTACCTTTTCAGGTTGTATCCCAGTAAGTATCAAGTCTGAACATTGCTGTCTTTACTATAACAGTTTGGGATCTCCTCATCGAATGTGGACTGGTACTGGTAGGCTGAATGCCGGGATCGGGACTGGGACTGGGACTCGGACCGGGACCGGAACCGCGACCGGTGAGAATGTCGGTCGATTTCATCGTGGTGGCTTAAATTCTGATTTCCAACTGAGCTCCCAAAAGTTTTCCTCCTTTAGATCTTTCTCTCACACCTCTACATGCTCTGTCGTCCAATCTTCAAAAGCTCAAAAACAAAGTTAGTATTCTCACCATATACAGTCCATTCCACAGATATACAGTCCACATGGGTCCCTACATAGGTAAGTTACCTATGGAGCTGTTGCAAAGTTGGAGAGCGACCCCGACCCCACTATACATCGTTTTCGCCCCGACGACGGCGAGATTGTTAATTACTGCCGAAAGTAAGACATTAGTTGGCAGCTTTATTTACGAATATTGTCACATTAGTTTTATGAGTACAAAAAAGGGCTAAAGATTTCACATGTTATTTGTGATAGCACTTTTTTTTCTGCCTTTACGTTTTCCCCCCTTAGAATTGAAATAATGAAAAAACTTTAGATATGGAACAGGAAACGACTAAACCAACATCATAGAAATTCATTTCTATTTGGAGGGCAAGTGCACAAAGAGCCTTATTTTTTTTTGCTGTACTATTCAGTTCCAGTTCCAGTCTTCCAGTTGATGCTATAGATGTGCTCTGTATAGCGATTGGCTCCATGACTATATATGCATAGGGCTTATATAGTAGTGCTTTTTAGATGCTGAGCAAGCATCTATTGGTCTGGTGTCTGTCTGTCTGTCTGTCTGTCCCAGGGGTGTTGGTCGCACGCTACAGGTCGCATTTTTGAAGATTTTAAATTGAAACAACTTTTATTAGCCCAGAAAAGCGAGGGAGAAGTGCTGTATAGTTTTTGGTTATTATTGAATGTATAGTTTGTTCGCAATTAACAGTTAAACTGACAAAGAATGAAATACATGTTTCAAGATAAAAAAAAAGGGCTGAAAATACATGGAATGTACATATGGAGCTGAGAGCTTGTCAAGTTTCACCGTTAGAAATACACATGGAAAATTTTCACCAATATCCATTACAAGTAAATGTACTGCTGACATATGTACGTTCACAGGGCAGACTAGTATAGTGGTCGTTGGTTTGACACTGCAATGTAAAATTGGAAAATATTCGTTCTCATGACGGGGGTCCACTCTTCGAATACCAGCTCAGGCATTCGGAATTCTCCTTCCTCATCATTTTACAGACGTTACCAATGCAGCCTAGGGATCGTCCATAAATGACGTCATACAAATTTTACTATTTTAGGGATCCCCACTGTCATAAGTATAAAAATTCGGTTGACATATATCCTTAACATAGGATTTTACAAGTATGCATGCAGGGGTCTTCCATCAATGACGTCATATACATTTTTACTATTTTAGGGATCCCCACTGAGGAAACGGAGCGGATCCGAAGCTCAAAATCTCATAGAAGTAGAAGATTTCGTTTATGCACTAATGAATGATGTCAAAGTATTTAAATTATGTCGATAAGTATATATGAAATAAACACTATGACTTGAAATGAAAAGGGGTTATTCAGTGATTTAATATTAGAGGAGGAACTTTTAATTACTTTTATAACCTCTTTAAAAACACATCAATCATGTACAAACTTTTATATTACATAATATTCACGGACGGAGACGAGTGAGGAAAAGAAACACAAAGAACGAGAAGAGGTAGGTAAGTATCTGTTAATTGCGCGTAATTACCGGTGAGAGTGGAAGTATATGTCGGTTTTCCACGGCAGTGTCCGATGGTATTCCAAGACCTTTGTGTCTTTGGCAGCACGGCAATCAATCCTAGTCCTTTAATCGAGCGTTATGACTTCAATCCCTGACTATCCGCCTAATTATCTAACTCCAGGTCAAACGAAGATGACCGGTTAACTTAGTTTTGTCTTTTTGAAAAGAAAAGCTAAACTGTAAAATCAATTCGTGGATCTAATGACTTTATGAATGTTCACTTTATATTCCGCTGTGAAAAACTAACTCGTCGCTAACTTCTCTTTTCACTTCTTCTAGTTTCAAAGGCAAGAAAAGGATTCCAGTGTGTACTGTAAAAGCTAGACTCAGAATTGAATGACTATTCAGTAGCTCGAGTGAATTGAGAATGTTTTCTTGTTACTGTTATTACTCTTGAGTTCAACTTCTTTCCTTTCTACTAGTTAAGTATGTATCTTCAAAGGATTCCCATTGTTCCAAGTTATGGTCAATGGAAATACTTCTACTGTCTAGCTAGATATATATATCCCATCGCTGAAAGCGGTGGCATTGGAATGTTCTTTTGTTTAACTACCTGTGTGCTACTTTTTCTCGCTCGCCTGTCTGACTATGCCATAGCCTTTGTGCTATGGGACGGGCGGGATTTCTAATTATAGAGTATTTATAATAGAAATGGACAGAAGTGGAGTTCCGTCTCCACACCACTGTCACAATTTTAGAAATTCCGTTGACATAATATATCCTTAACATAGGATTTTACTAGTATGCATGCGGGGATCGTCCATGAATGACGTCATAAAAATATATACTATTTAAGGGATCCCCACTGTCATAAGTTTAGAAATTCGGTTGACATATATCCTTAACATAGGATTTTACTAGTATGCATGCAGGGATCGTACATAAATGACGTTATACAAATTTTACTATTTTTGGGATCCTTACTGTCAACAGTTCAGAAATTCGGTTAACATATATCCTTAACATAGGATTTTACTAGTATGCATCCAGGGATCGTCCAAAAATGACGTCATACAAATTTTACTTTTTTAGGGATCCCCACTGTCATAGGTTTAGAAATTAGGTTGACATGCATAAGATTTTACTAGTATGCATGCAGGGTTTGTCTATAAAGGGCGTCATACAAATTTTACCGTTTTAGAAATTCACATGCCTTTAGTTCTAAAATTAAGTTAACTTATATACTTAACATTGAATTTTCAAGCTTACATACGGGGATCGTCCGTGAATGACGTCATTCAAATTTTACTATTTTAGAGATCCCCACTGTAAATAGTTTAGAAATTAGGTAGACGTATGACCTCAACATATGATTTTTTTAGTATTTATACGGAAATCGTTCATAGATGGCGTTGTTTAAATAATAATATTTCAAGTATCCCGCCTGTCTTTAGTTTTAAAATGAGGTAAACGGGTACCCATATTATGGAATGCCTCCAGTATTCATACTGGGATCTTCCATAAATGACGTCATCCAAATATCACTATTTTAGGGTTCCGCTCTGCATTTGTTTGAAAATTAGGCAAATAGATACTTTGAACGCAGTGGTGTTACAAGAATACATACACAGATCGTTTATAAATACCTTTATCGAAGTATTATTATTTTTTTAACTGCTTGCAACGTACATTCTTAAATGGCTTATTGGTGGTAGAGGAGGCTCTATAAATGACGTTATTTGTGAATTAGGCAATTCTAACAAATTTTTCAGTTATATTTAACTACATGCCACGTACTTCCATATATGGCTTATTGATGGTAGAAGAGCCTCTATAAATGACGTCATTTGTGAATAGTGCAATTTGTTAACATTATTCAGCTATATATAACTACATGCTACGCACATTCGTATATGGCTTATTGATGGTAGGGGAGCTTTCATAAATCTAATATCATCTTTTAGCGTAACATAAATTGTGTTGCGCATTTGTTGAAGCTCAGCATCTACTTCGGGCCCGCCCCCGGTCGACAAATCCGGCGCGAAGCGCCGGATTTTTAGCTTGGTGTTGAGAAACATTTTTTTGCTTGCTTGCTTGCTTGCTTTTGCTGTTACTTTAGAAGACTTGAGGCTGGATGAGACTCCAGCTGAAAATCTGGAACCCTAGTTTCTGGAGTCTTGAGTATCCTGGAGTAGCTTACGCTCGAGCTCGTTTTCTGGTCCTGGCTCTGGCTCTGTCTCTGGCCTATGGCTGCTATGGAGAATATTAAAACTTGGAAGCTTCCAGCTGGAAAAATCCTCAAGAGTTTTTCCTGTTGTTGTTACATACTCTATACGTACGTCTTTCTCACTCTCTCAAATCCTAATCCTTCAACGACTGCAATATAGCAACCATAACATTTTTCAAGAATAAAAGTATATCCATCCACATTACATAAATACCATATGCTAATACTATGAAATTTATATAGTATATATGAATGTAGTGCAAACTTCCTATACCTATAGTACTGGTGGAGAGAAAGTGGAAGTCCTCGTACATTTATTTGGTGGGTGAAAGGGTAAAAATAACTATAGGGATTCTGGGATGTGAAATGTGAATTTTGCAAATGTAAACCATGTGTTTGGAAGTTTTACAGGAAATACGACTTTTAAGCTGCCCGGTTACCATTGTGTACGGCATTGGCTACGTGAACCGTCTTTAGAATTCAGAGTATATGGTTGGTCCTGCTCAAGATTGAAGATTTAAGCAGCCGTAGTAAAATTTGCAATATTTATGAAAAATGATGATTTTATATTTTCAAATATAACCTCAGAAAATGAAAGGAAGGATTTAAGGATTTAAAACCGCGGCGTTTCAATTTCAATAGCACAATTGATATTTTTTAAATGCTTTTCGCGCTTTTTTAAAAAATTGAAATTTTAAATTTAGACCAACTACGGACTACTAAATGAAAAAATTGGCTTTTTTACAATTTCAAGAACTATAAATTATGAAACGTTATTTTTTTAAACAAATTAAATTAGACATTTTGAAAACTGCAAAATAATGGAAATTGTCTGTGAAGAACTAAAAATGACCCATTTCCAATTTAAGCTAGAATCAAAATGAACTATATGTAATAAAAACAAAATGGGAAACATGCGTAAAATGTTAACTAGGAGTTTTTGAAAGCGTAAAATGTGCTATTTACATGTTTTTGAAACGCGCAAAATTTTCTATTTACATGTTTTTGAAAAGTGTAAAATGTTCTATTTACATATTTTTGAAAAGTGCAAAATGTTCTATTTACATGTTTTTGAAAAGTGTAAAATGTTTTATTTACATGTTTTTGAAAAGTGCAAATGTTCTATTTACATGTTTTTGAAACGTGAAAATGTTCTATTTACATATTTTTGATAAGCATAAAATGTTCTATTTACATATTTTTGAAAAGTCTAAAATATTCTATTTAAATGCTTTTAAGACATGTTTCAATATTTTTGTAGATATTGAGTATTGTTTTTAGCTACAAATGGATATGGATCATTTTGATTCTTCACAAAGGAAATCTAATATAAGTTTTGCACGTTAAAATTAATACACATTTGTTTTTAATACTCAAAATTTGATTGCTACATTTCTAACTTTTTCATAAACGAAAATAAGACGTTTTAAAATCGCAATAGGCACATTTCAGTAGTTTACGTATGGTAAAGCAACTTCAAACATAAAATTGACAAAATATGCATTATACAATGAGAAAGAAATGAGTTGAATCAGCACCAGCAGCGTACAGGGCCAGGACCAGGACCAGAGTTGAGGTGAATTCCTTTTTATAGAGTTTTATTGTGTTTTCTTCCAACACCGCCACACCACTCAATTGCAATATGTCTTGGCCTTAAAGTGTGTTGACTCGGATTTGTAAACCCTTTTGAAAAAGTAAAATATTCAGCGCTTCCAAATACAATGCTCTTTTATTTGATGTACTGCTATACGTACTGCACTGGATTTATTATCCTTAGGTAAATATTTCCGCTTTCCCCCCACAAATCCATCGAAATACAGGCATACGTATTTCTTTATGCACCTGCTATCTACTGTTTACAACATTGTACTGAGAGACTGAGGTAGGATCTATGTTAGCAAAAGCTCAACTTCCCCATAGCTTTTCTGAAAGAAGAGACTGCGAATTCTGTCTGCTGGAGCTTTTTTAATCCGTCTAGCCGTCTTTGCAAATATAAATACAGAAGACAGGAAACTGGAGGAAGGCTCTATATTTTATATTCCGTGTCAACAAATGAACCGTTCTGCCCTGCCTTTCATCAGGTACTGATATGCTAATGCACTGGCACCGTTCCTGCTAACAATCTTTCTCTATACTGTGATTGTGTGTGTAGTGAGCTCTGTTTATGAAGCTATAGTGCCTACTACTTATTACTGCTCTCTCAAGTACTGCACTTTTCTTGGGTAGTAAAAATAAAAATTACTTTGGTTACCTTTTCGCATGCATCTCAACTCCTTATTACTCCAAACCTCTTCCCATCCGTGCTAATGGGTGCCTGGGAATTTATGACTAACTTTTCCATTTCGTCTTGCCGTGATCTTTCACCGTTAAAGACGAAGCTATGAAAGTAGGGAGAGTGCCAATGACTGAAGAAAGACGGAGAAAGAAGGAGAGAGAGAGAGAGCAAAAACGATAATGACCAGAGTCACGAGTTCGGCATTATCAAAGACGCTCTAAGACGCCACTCTCCAATGTATGTTTGATGAGCCCGACGATTTACTCGAGTAAATAATGCTACCTGCGGAAGGTAGGTACATGCTATGCACGTATGCTTCTTTGTGCTGACTTTCTCTTTCTTGACTCGAGCTGTTGTTCTTTCTGCGTGGATTCTGCAAGCGTAACTATTAGTGTTGTAGTTGTAGGTTGTAGGGCACTTGTATAGTCTAGCATATTATACAGCACAGATGGGCCGGCAGCCAACGCACGCTGAAAGCAAAGGCCGAGATTGAGAAATAATAGAAGGCTCTCAAGATGGAAGCCCATCGCAGCAACATGTCTTACTTGTCTTTCAATATGCACCAAAAGTGCTCAGTGCTCACGATCACGATCACGACCAGAACCAGACCAAACAGGGTTCAGGAGTTCAGACAAGGCAAGAAAGAAGCAATTTACAATATTTACATATAGATAGCTAAAACGAGAAGCATAAAAAACGAAATCAGAGCTGCGTGGCGGAAATATGTGGGATAGTACAGTGAGTAGTAAATTCCATATACAAGTCAGATTTCCAAACTCGATTGCCAAGGGATCTCTCCTTTACTCCTTATCATGTGAGTATCATCTGTATAGGAGTGAGTCGTAAGTCGTAAAAGGGGGTTGTGGACCTGCCAAAGAAAGCCATATGGGCTTGTCCTCAGTTTACAGAGCTGACTATATGTGGGTATAGTTGGAACTTTTTTTTATTTTGTTCGATCCTAAATCTAAATTTATGGATAATTCAACATCAATAATTTTGAATTATAGGTTAAATGCTTTTAAATTATGTTTATATTTTTACTACGTTATGCGTATGTTTTGAATAGTGCGTTTAAAAATTTGACATTTTTAAGCAGATGGACAATGACAACGGTACTTTTTTTTAGACTGACAACCTGCCCTAAAATATTTGAGCTCCTAATATTTGTATTCCGCCAAATACAGTACAGCTACAGCAATATATAATTTATGAAATTCAAAAGGAATATTGATTTTTCAAATATTTAAAAAGCCAGGGCCGGACGAAGCAATTGTTTTTAGGCAGCAATTTGATTCCATGCAAACACCACTATTTTGATTTTATTTATGGCTTTCTTTGGTATGTTGTATTTACATGTTTTAGAAAAGTGAAAAATGTTCGTTTTACTTGATTCAGAAAAGTGCAAAATGTTCTATTTACATGTTTTGAGAAAGGTGTAAAATTTTTTATTTGCATGTTTCTGAAAAGTGAAAAATATTCTTTTTACATACTTTTGAAAAAACTGCAAAATGTTCCATTTAGGTACATGCTTTTTGTAAAGTTCAGGCAGCGGGGGCTGCTTGCGCTTGCCATATTATCCGGCCCTGTAAAAACAAGTAATTAAAACAAATTAATTGCACTTTGTAAAACGAAATAAATAGTTGTTAATAAAGTTATTTGGTTTTCAATAATACGACGCTAATAATGACAATTTCAATTTTTCAAATAATTGTATTTAAAATGATTTAGAATTTAGTACACTTTGTTCCAATTATGCATTTTCTAGAAACCTATACTAAAGATATATGGTGCTATGAAAACCTGGAAACCATAATTCATCCCTTGGTGTAAATATTCATTTTTGCAAATTACTAAAATTTTCTCAATATGTCTTGTGTCATATATCTTCACGATCCTGTCCGTACGAAGCAAATTAAATACTATACGAAAATTCACCAAGATAAGATAATGTCGGTGATTCAAAATTACCAATGAAATAAGCTAGTGCAGCTCCAGGAGTTAGGAAGATGGGTTACTGTTGCTGGTAAGTGAATTATACAGGCAGACATTCTCTTCCCTTTTTTTAGTGAAAGTATATAGCGTTCCCTCTGGAAATTTCTTTTATTTTCTTATATATGAAGGAGCAGTTAATAGGCACCTTCGAAATTTTATTTTATTTTGTAGCCACATTTATATACATATGGGATCACAACTTTGATTATAATTCACGACACGGAAACGTCTCTGGTACTCCAGTCCCAGTCCCAGTATAATATGCATTAGTAATAAAGCCAAGAAGAAGAAAAAGAAGAAGAAATATTCCTTTTTCCCTTCCTCCCTCTATGTCATGCTATGTCTAAAATGTCATGCATGCCCTCGTCGTATAATCCGGGCCTTGTCTTTTGTCAGTGTCATGCCTTCCCATTTCCTGTGGCCTCTGACACAAAACAAGGCTCAAGACTCAATACTTCTTCAAGACTGCATGGGTTAAAAAACGGAAAGAATTAAAGAACGGATGTTGCCTTGTGTCTCATGATATGATTCTCATGTCGTCCCAGTTTTTACGGAAAAGCTTTCTCTCTGAATTGTTAAAAAGCTTCTGGCTTCCATTTTTCTAATATTGATATATTGAGTGCAGGGCAGGATAATGCGGCCAGCGCAGGCAGCCCCCGCTGCTTGAATTTTAAAAAAACAAGCAAATGGAACATTTTGAAGTTTTGAAAAATACTTTTAAAAAAATTGAATTTTCAAAAACATGCAAATAAATTTTTGTGTACATTTCAAAAACATGGAAAAAAACATTTTCACTTTTCTTAAAACATGTAAATAGAACATTTTAAACTTTTCTGAATCATGTAAAAAAACATTTTTCACTTTTCTAAAACATGCATTTACAAAATTTTGCTAAAATAACCATGAATAAAATAAAAATAGTAGGTACGCACCTTCATACTCTCATCGCTTCTCATCGCGTCTCATCGCCTAATTTCTCAAAAAATTGCCATAGTTACGGCTTTAAATATTTTTTGAGAAATTCTCAAAAGTTTGCACCCGTCAAACTACTCGTCATTTTAAAGTACAGTTACAATGAATAGGGCTGGAATGACGTCGAGATGTTATCTCAAAATAAGCAACACGTCTGCTGTGTTTAAAAAGCTATGCTTGAATGAGAAATATGTTTTCTCACCTCCGAATCTCAAAAACTTTTATTGAATTCGCAGTCAGTCTCAACTTTGTTAATATTGCCGTAACTATGGTAATAATTTGAGAAATTGAGCGATGAGACGCGATGAGAAGCGATGAGAGTATGAAGGTGCGTACCTAGTGTCTTTTGTATGAAAACAAATTGCTGCCTAGAATCAATTCCTTCGTCCGGCCCTGATTGAGTGAGACGCTCTACGCTTACTTGCTTCTTACATACTTTTTGTATTTGGAATTTCTCCCCCATTTTCCATTGAAGTGAAATGCTCCAGCAAGAGAGCCAGATGCTCCTTTCTCCGTTAGTTTGTTGTTCCGTATGGGGGCAGGAGAAAGTAGCTTCATTTTCTGTATTGTTGTGTTCTGATAGCTCAGATGCTATATATGGAACAGGGAGCTTAGTGAAATTGTATTGTGCCGTTGTTGTTGTTGTATACATAGTGTTGTATACAATAAAGGAACTGAGAAACTGTAAACCGATCAAGATAGATGGATGTGGAACTTGGAATAATAAGTGAGTATATGCTCATGAATGTAAAATATTATGTTTGAACCCAACATCATACTCGTCCCCTTAGAAAAGGTTCCACATTGCCATCGTCATTAAAAAGAATCGCATACAGTATACGCAGGAAGTGTTTTCATAGAAGCGTAGTATTGATATGACTTGATCACTTTAGGACAGTAACAGTAAAGGTTTTTGTCTAGGGCCAGATAGACGAGAGAGAAAGAGAGAGAGAGTGAGTTGAGTGAGTGAGCGAGAGAGAAAAGGGATTTTTCCGTTGGAAGACAGCCAAATTTAGACTTAGCGTTAGATATAGCTTTAGGTTTAGCCCATGAGTTTTGTAAATGTAGAAGGAAAAGTACAGAGTACAGATATCTGTACAAGCATTTTGGCAATTTGAGAAAATTGCGCATCTTTCCTTTCACGTCGCTTTGGTTATCAGTATCAGAGTCAGAATAAAGAATCAGCAGCTGGAGTAGTAGTGTGAGTAGGTTGATATAGGTACAGTGTGTAGGGATCGTATCGTATTTGAAATTGCAATAGAAGCCATATGTTTACAATTTTTGAAGGATGCAAAATGTGATGGATTAACGTACACTGAACACATTATCGAAGAGGGTGTAAATATTTTGATTCTTTTTTTTAAATGCCTAATACAAAAGTTTTTGAATTTTTAATAAAAATTGGTTACTTATTCAAACGTGGACAATTTGCAACTTGAATGTTTTTGAGAGAGAATGGAAAGCATATTCAATTACATGATTTTAAAAATTGCAACATATTCTAATTGGAAGTTTCTGAGAAATGCAAAATATTCTAATTGCAAGTTTTTGAGAAATACAAAATATTCTAATTGGAAATTTCTGAGAAATGCAAAATATTCTATTTGCAAGTTTATGAGAAATACAAAATATTCTAATTGGAAGTTTTTGAAAAATACAAAATATTCTATTTGCAAGTTTATGAGAAATACAAAATATTCTAATTGACAGTTTCTGAAATGTGCAAAATATTCTAATTGGAAGTTTCTGAGAAATGCAAAATATTCCAATTGCAAGTTTCTGAGAAATGCAAAATATTTTAATTTAACTTTTTTTGCAAGTGTAATATTTAATTCAATTTTTTCGAAAAGGAGAATACCACAAAATTATGCAAGTTTTAGTACTCTAATTCAACAAGTTTGTTAATACGTTACAAACTATTTTGAATTTTCTAAACTTTCAGAGAGAGAGAGAGAAAGAATTCAGAGATGCTTTTGCATCTTCAGCAAAAGAGGAGGGTATATAAAATAGAAGATAAGAATTCTAAGGCATAGAATTAAAGAATTGGTGCACAATGCCAAAGTAATAGGAAAGGAGAAATTTGAGCATTCCACAGGAAAACGTATCTTTATCGTCGTATCTTTATTTGACGCTTTAATACATTTTTGGGAGAAATGAACAGACAAAAAAAGAGGTCTTTCCGTGATTAGGATTTTCACGTCTCGCTGATAGTGAAACTGATGGGAGAGCATTTATTCATTCCTTACTCTTTGTTAGTCTTCAGGTATTTTTCTAGATGAGTTCAGATTGGACATTCTCAACTGGAGCGGAAAATCCTAATTCCTGTAATCACCCCACCACATCCTTTTAAACACACACACACATACAAGAAAAGGCTGACGATGAGTTGTGCGTTATGCCGCCAACTTTTGGATTCTCACTCTTTCAATGTTTTTTTTTTGCATTTGGCTTTTACTCTCTTATTGAGGCCATGGAAGCACGAGACTAGGAAGAGAGCCAGGGAAAGCAAATAGGGAAAGCATGGGCTCGTCAGATAACAAAAGGGAAAAGTTTGCTCAAGAATTTCCTCATTTTCTCCTCGGATTTCTTCATTTGTTCATCTTTCTCCTCCTCTGAAGTCTGAGAGCGTGGCTACTGGAGCTGGAGAAACGCAGTAACTTTAGGAGTAGCTAGCTTAAATGGATGGGAAATCATATTTCATTTGTAGCTAATACATGACACATATTAAGGACGTGACTTGATCTGGAACAATCCCACTCACTCTCACAATCATCAGCTTCTTTTGGAGTGTGCAACGACAGACGGACAGAGTAGAAAGTATCGTATCAACGAGCTTCCCAGCAACACGCTAACATCACAAATATATTTACAATGTCCATGTAGTAAGTTAAGCCTTTACTAAAACTACTACTCACGGGAATGAAAACAAGATTTCGGAAGCCGTTGAAGAAGCAATACCAGTCCAAATACATTTTCAAAACATTCAAAATACCTAAATTGTATCGGTATAGTATACACATTATTGAACCTAGTAAACATATCGTCTGTGAAGAACCAAAATCACCCATATCCAATTTAAGCTGGAATCAAAATGAGCTATGTCATTAAACAAATGAGAAACATGCGTAAAATTTGAATAATTAGGATATTTTGAAAAGCTTGAAATTTTCTATTTACATGTTTAAAAACATTTACAATGTTCTATTTAAATGTTTTTGAAAAGCGTAAAATGTTCTATTTACATGTTTTTGAAAAGCGTAAAATGTTCTATTTATATGTTTTTGAAAAGCGTAATATATTCTATTTACATGTTTTAAAAAAATGTAAAATTTTATGTTTACATATTTTTGAAAATCACAATTGTTTAATGTTCTATTTACATGTTTTTGAAAATTGCATAATATTCTATTTAAGTGCTTACAAGACATATATTTCAGTATTTTTGTAGATAGTGGATATTTTTTTAGCAAAAATTGGATATGGGTCCTTTTTGTTCTCCATAGACGATATGCAATCCATTTTAAAAGTAGTCCGCATTTAAAGGCACATTATGTAGCTGAGCCAATTTGAATTTTTATTAGTTGCCTTTCTCATAAAATTCGATCACTTCTTCAAAACATCTGAGAAGAATAGGTCTGTAGCTTCGTCTATAAAACTGACAATAGATTAATATTGCAGAATTATAAATATCAAAAAGAAAAACTTGCAGGTCAGGACTATAATATTTTCTCTTCAATTCTCAAAGACAGCTTTTACAAACGTTATAATGCCCTTCCTCACTCACACCAAATATTCTTTTTGTCATACTTTTTCTAATCTAAAGTGGCGTCAAAGAATCCTCGAGTAATAGTAATGTCATGTAATGACAAGGACACAAAATGAAGGAAGTCATCTTTACATCCTTTATGGTTCAAAATATTTTTATTATTTTTGAGACGGGGATTTTTCTTGATACTATACTCTCCATTCTGTTTTGTATTTTTACGACGTAATTTGCTCAAAGTGTGAAAACAGTTAAAATAACATATATACTATACATTTTAATAATACTATCTATATAATATCAAGAAAAATTTACGCTACAGATATTTAAAGTATGCATATTTGGATTTAGAAAATTTAATTCCGTGTGTATACGTACTTAGGCATGCATACATAGTGTCACTCCCGGCCATTTCACCATTTCAATGAAAATGACAACAGAGACGATATGGTAAAAAGGAAAAGCTTAGTTTTTTTATGAGAGACGGTGGTAGTTTGAATTTTTTTAGTGACAGGATGTTGAGAGGTAGAAAATAGATAAATAGACAAACTGATATGCATAGAAAAGAATTCAGATTCCCTATTTAAATAACAGTCAAGTCAAATGGAAACTTCCTACACACATATTACTGACGACAAGTACTGGCACTGGCGTAGCCTATCTCAACTCAGTCAGTTCTGTCTGTAGGAAAGGAGGGGAACGTACAAGCAGCACATTGGGATAGAGTGCAATTCACTGCAAAGGAAATAAAGGACGGGGAAAGTTGATCTAAATTCTGTGAAGCATGAAAGAGGAAAATAAGAGACTACACGCAAGATCATACACACCGACCGACACACTTTTTCTACATCTCCAGATCCAGACCGAGAACAGAGACTACAAACGTGCATCCAGCCTTTCGGCATCGCAGCCTCCACTTTATGGCTCCATCAAGGAAAGGCAAAAATGTTCACACAGTCCAACACATTTCCAAACTCGAACTTGAGCAGCGGAATTTGATGCTCTTTTATTTCACCATTTCCTTCGTCAGTCAGTTCGTCACGAACCTATTTCCTTTTAAAAGTTTTCAAATTCGAAATTCGAATGAATAAATATATTATATTTATATGCACACTCAAGTCCCTACGTACCTTTAGGTGAGGAAAGCTTCGAGTTTGACTTTAACTTCAACTTCAGAGACACAACTTATAGTCACTCAGCAACGGAGACGATATGCAACTACGACAACGACAACGGCAACGACAACGACAACGAGTGCCCGACGATGAGTGAGAAGAAATCTTCAATGAAGACGGATGGAAAGAATAATGTAATTTTCCTCTTTGGTGAGCACAGAGCACTGTGACAAGAAAAATCCCTATAGGCGTCTTCGTCTTGGTCTTGGACTTGGGTTTCGTATCGGTCCCATCTTGACAAGTCCTTAGCTTTTTGGATGATATTTCAGAATAAAAAAAAAGAAAAAAAAGGATTTTATTTCCCTTCCCTTCTTAAAATCAGGACGGGGACGACGGGGATGGGAATGTTTCAAAAAAACGGAAATAATCTAAATGTAGTAAATAGAATGTTATGTAATAGAGAGACACTCAGAGGGTTCCGACGTGGGTTCCGACGAGGTGTGAATAGACTACGACACCCACACACATAAATAACTACATTTGCACTTAGAATTAGAAGGATGATGACATTACTTATAGTGTCAGTCGAGGCAATTGGATATGGGACTTGGCGGATACTATATACATACTATGTTATATAATAAGGACTGAATGTGCTTGGAATAGGAATATTTTCCCGAATCGTTCTCGTTTTCATGTGTCAACAGGGGAGAGTTGTTAAGGCCATACTGCCATATTGGTACTATCAATGTCCTGTACATATACCTACTTCAGATTTCGTTTCCGATCCTCCCATGTATGGTGCGGCCCGAGCCAGTGACGGTACCGGTACCGGTCCCGGTCCCGGTCCCGATGCCAACCACGTAAGAATACAAATGCGAATTTGGGAATGAAAACGAATTCGAGAAGCCAAACTTACAAATAGAATAATACATAGTACCCAAGTACATTAATTCTCATTACAGTATGCAAACCAGAGCCATACCCTATAGACGAAAACTGAAAGGAGCAAATTAAAAAAGGCATACGTCTACTTCGTTGATACTTTTTACTTAGACTTACGATTAGAAGTAGAGAGACGCATATAAGGCGACTACGATTTTTTTGCTATATATGTAAATTTTAAAATTAAATTAGACTTTAAAAAAAAGGCGACAATGTATGCATGTAAAACAAGTGGAAGGAAAATCTTTTACGTGCACTGCGTCCCTATAATTAAAATCTGGATAGAAGCTTTCTGCTTTCTACAGCCCATATACAATATAGGTACATAATAAAATAGACAAAACTAAAAAACGTTTAGCTTTTTAATTTTTTTTTTGGTATTTAAACGCCATTTTATTCACGTAGCTACATATTATGTGGTGAAAGTGAGCTGTAATATTATGAGAAAGCAACCTACATCGGTATTGTTAGACAAAGACAGGGATTGTGCGGAGCTGTCTGCGTTCTAGCTTTGGTTGGACTCGCTATGCCGTATTTGCATGAGGCGGAAATAGAAGACAAAAAATGAGCCGCATTTTGGTTTTGGTTTTGGTTGTGGTGAGAATACATAGTATGTATGCAGATATTTTGGAGAAGAATGCAGAAGATGTAATGATAGCAGTCATTTAAATAAATTTCAAACTTTTTTTCGCATGCAAAAACTTATGTCTAATCAACTTAGCCAGTTAGCCAGTACAAGAGTAAAAAATGTCCTATTTACATTTTTTTTTAAGTTTTTGCAAATTATTAAAAAAAAGTAGCCCTAGATACGTGTTTTACAAGTGTGTTAATTTTTCTTCGTACAAGTTTTTGAAATGCGTAAAATTTTAATCTTAAATTGGCAAATTCGATTTCCAATTTGCCTTTAAACCAAACAAAACCTTTGAAAATTACGAATGTGTCTGATATTGGTATTTCAGTAAGAAAGTATGTTAAGTTAAGGTTGAAACTCCAGAACCCAGATTCCAGGCTTTAGAGAGCAGCATATTATTTTGAAAAGCCCTGCCTCTATATACAACTAGACCAAAAAATGTGGATTGGCTTTCCAGACGTGTAGCCTATATACATACATATTCAAAAATTCCAAATCCAAAAACGGATGCTACTGACACTCGCCTAACTCATTCATGGATTTATGACTTGGTTTTATTCACAAGACAAACAGATTTATGTAGTTAAAATCTTGGTCTTGGAATCTTCCTCTTATGGTTACTTACATATTGTGATCTTCTGGTCTGTAAAACAAGCTCTATGGGAAGCATCTGACGGTTATCTCTGGTCGACCGCATCTCTATCAGTATTTTCTAACTCCATTCCCCAACTGTAAGAACTTCCTACTTCCAAATATTATGAGAGTTGGCTCTTCTTCTGCTATTGTTTTAAGCTTGGGATTCGTACGAAAAGTAACAAAAAAATTTAACTGAGGCCGGGGCCGGAGCCGGAGCCGGAAGGTTGATGATAAAATTTTTGATTTAAAACAAACACTGTGTGTGAGAACTGTGAGATGTTTCAATAAACCCCCAAATTATTATACACTGTAAGTCATGCCCTATACACTTCCGGATCTTTCTATATGTATCTAACCTAGGTACATTTAGTACAATGTTTACATACGTCATATCGCCGGTTCACACACAGTATGTATCTCTAGTCAAGCTCGAAATTGCTTTTTGTAACATTCACTCAGATCATTCAATAGCTCTGTCGTTTTCTTGTGACATCTCACATGACAAATTCAGATGGATTACTGGTCCTATCATGTAAGAGTATCATTACATATATGATTTGTTTCCATGCTGCCGCATGCTATCAGGTGGAGCAATATGTCGTTAGCTTTGTCACTATATGGGGATATAGTAAATAGTAATATAGACGTTATGAGCTTGAAACTGTATGTAGGTAGAACCGTCTGTCTGTATGTATTGGGGCATACTACTTTAGTGCCTATCCTTGTAGTTCTTGTTAGTGCATACTATTTTGAGATGCTTTCTCCCAATTGATCTATAAATAATAAAGTGGCTATACATGCACGCCCAACGCTGGAATATTCACTAGAGACGCTCACAACCTTTCAATCTTGTTCAATCAATATCAATAAATTATAGAATTTTCCCATGTAGGTACTTACATAAGTGTACGAGATGTACTCCATACGTAAGTCATTTTATACAAAAAAAAATAAATTTAAAATTCCCCTACCCTGCCCTATTTCAATTTCAACTTTGTATATTAAATTTACTTATGTTTTCCTGAGCTTGCAAAAAAAACAGAAAATCAGGGAACCAATCATAAAGTTGAACATGGTCACGCAGAGATAAGATTTTTGGCTAGATACTCTTACATGCGGTATTATGCAATTTTTGCATGGATGTACTGAGTATATGTATATTATATAGTGAATTGTTTGCTAATCATTTTGATGTTGACTAAATTGAACGCAAACATATGTGGATATCTATATTTTACTTTTTGAAGCCCCAAGATATTTTTTTTTGTAAAAACGTGACTAGTTTTATCGATGCCAATCGATGGAGCGTCAAGTCTGCAAAAGGCTGCATGTGAAGACAGTGAAAGTAATTTCAATTTCCAATTCCCAAATCAATTTTCTACAAGATTCCAGAAATAGAATCAAAATCTATATAAGCTACAGTAGGACATGCTCGAAATATTTCAACAGTTACAAATATGGGGAATCTATGGGGAGATGTGTGCACATACAAGTATTAATAAATACAATCCCAATTGGAATGATTTTATTTTCTTCTTTCGCTTAAAGAAATTTATTTATTTACAATTTTAAAATTCCAATGTACACAATCCGAATGTATATTACTGTTATTATTATTGGAAATTTGTATTAAATTTTATCAAGATGTAGCCTTAATTTTGATATTCAGAGTTCTAGATGATTTAAATTGGCAAGGGAGTAGTAGGGATTTAATTTGATTTAAAATCATCATAAATTGCCATTACATTTACAATGTTAATTCGAATTAAATTTGAATCCCTGTGTCCTTCTTTCATTTTCCTATTGGCAGCCGACGTGAAATCAAATTATTTACCTAGGAAGCAATTATGGCTATGGTGCACGACTACACGACCACGGTAATGGTAATAATATGCATCATCAGTATTAGATTAGTCAACGTTATATGCCCTCGTATCAGTTCCCTTTTCAATAGTACCGCATCCTCAGAGTTGAACTGCGGAACGGCAGGATATTGAATAGAAAATGGATATTTGCAATCTACTATCAAATTTTGCTTACGCTCTCAAGATTAAAAGCACTATGTAAATCCAAAGTAATAAAAACTTTTATAAGTGGAGTAATATCCGGTAGAAATTTGTACATAAAATATTTTGCATATATTATGGCCGTTGATTTCAATTTAATGCGCCGACAGTAATATAATATATTATGCAACTTTTACAGGGATGCATTATCTTATCAAAGATGGCGTTAAAAATTGAAAAAAGTCATATCTAAAATTTTGACTAAAAGCAAAACGTCCCAAAATTGCAAAACTTTATGGTATTTAACAATTTTTAAAAATATAAACGTATGAATTGAATTTTCTGCTGTTTGAGAACACGAGGGAAAGAAATACAAGCGTTTATTGTATATTTTATTGCCTGGAACTTTTCAAAATAATGTAGGTAGGTAGTTAACAGATTTCGCATGAGCCCCAAAGTTCCAAAGTAACACAATTAAATTTTGCTTCCAAGTTCTATTGGAGGACCAAGTATATAAATTACAAACCCGCCTAAATATAAAATATGTTACCCATCGAAATAAATTGAGATAGTTTGTTTTGTCCTGTCAACGACAAAGCCAATCACGATACAACTAAATACACATCGATATGCCGAGCAGTTCCGGTTCTACTTTCTATGCCTCTCTCCGTTTAAAAGCCCAGGAATTTTCGTGGGTTGACTCTTTTAGTTTTCCTTTCCCTTTTACTTCTGCACAGCCAGAATCCATTTCCAGAATGTATCGACACAAATAGAGAGAGCCATTATTTTAGAAACACAACAAATAACGGAAACTGTAGCCGTGGCCGTCGTCGTGTAGTCTTACATGTAGAAGAACTATCAGTAGGAAAACACGTAGCCAAGAGCATTATTATTCTCATCAGTATTGATCCCGTCCCAGATTGTGTCCTACTAAAAATGATATAGATTTCTATTAGTTTCCTTGGAATTCTTGAACAACGTTTTTGTGTCTGTCTGTATGTGTACAGCTTGTAATTCCAGCTCCAGCTTCTAACTTGCATCTCCAAGTTAATAGTAAGTCTGTCTGACTGCGTATATTTTTATTATATAGAGTATAATACAGTTTACAGTTACAGTGTCAGCGTTCAGCGTCTGACTGTCTCCTACATAATAAAATAAAAACAATCCACTCACATGCTATATTCAGATTCAAGCAATGACACAAATTCTCAAGTGAACTTAGCAACTTGCGCGTCCAACTCTTTTAAAAAAATTTATACCAGGAATATTAGTAAGTAGAAAGGCTTCTTTATGTAAAGTTGTTGAACAGCCAATTCTACGTATATGGAATTTTTACTTTAAACATTTCAAAACTTATCTTTAGTCGATTCATAATTTATTATATATTCACTAAATTTTGCACAGTTTAAGAACTATGAGGAAATCTCCTTTCCATTCCAAAATTCTTGCAAATTCTTGAATAGAAAATTTCTCGGTCTTTGGATCCTTGGTTTTGAGAAATTCAATAAACTTTTCTGATTGTTAGAAATTCAGCATTTTAATTACACAAATGTCAAATATATTACATTATCAATGACTCGTACTTTAATTAATTTAACTGACAAACTTTGCGGTATTCTTCAAATGTGTGGCTTTTGAGATAAGCGAAAGCTACGCAAGAATTAAAAATTTATGGTTTTACGTAGGTAAACACAGATTTTCAATTTGAACTTTGAAACTTTGATTTTAGTCAAGCGTTTCGTGTAACTATGAATATGAATTATTTGTAATAGTTGTGGTAATTAATACATATTCCTGGAAATCAGCGCATTCCCGCCGACATACATCATAGAAAAATTTGTGACAATAGAGTATACCAGGGCCGGATAACGTGGCCAGCGCAGGCAGCCCCTGCTGCCTAAATTTTCCCAAAACATGTAAATGGGACAATTTGGAGTTTTCAAAAATATTCAAAAAAGTATAGTTTGACTTTTCAATAAACATGCAAATAATTTTTTTCTGACATTTCAAAAACATGGAAATCAAACATTTAACGCTTTTTTCAAAACATGTAAATAGAACATTTTGCACTTTTCTGAATCAAGTAGAAAGAATATTTTACACTTTTCTAAAACATGTAATAATTACAACATTTTGGTTTTACTAAAGAAAACCATCAATAAAATCAAAATATGTAGTAGTTTTTGTATGGAAATAAATTGCTACCTAAAAGCAATTTCTTCGTCCGGCCCTGAGCAGTTACAACATTACAATTTTACCAAAGCTAAAAAAGTATGGTACAAATAAATCAAAAATAAAATGTTGAACAATGAAATAAAAACAATTAAGAACAAAATCGAGGCTAAGTCCCATGGGATGACTATGACATGCATTTTGTACTTTTGTATAATTTTGAAAATTGTATATAACATGGGTCACGAACACAGTAACGGTTAATGATAGAAAAAGTATGGTTTGTATATATAGTACGATGCATTTTGCTCTTATATAATAAAACAGCAGCGGTAGAGCGAGTTACACAGATCGTCAGTCATTCCTGACATTGTCACGACCCATGACGTTTTCTTCAATCGTTAGAACATTTATCTTACTCTGACAGAGTGGTTCCCGTTGCCAGGAGAGTGGTTTGCTTTCTTTCTATAGTGGAAGTTGGAGAGAAAAAATAAAAGAGGAGAGAGAGAGAGAGAAAAACATCACCATAAAACTCACCGTGAGGCAACCAATCAAATGTTTAACAATGTATATTTGCTATTCTGACAATGTTTGTCGAAGAAATAGTTGGCGTTTGGCGTTGGGTTGGTAGTTTATATATTACGAGACTTCACTCTTTCACTTCCACAGTCCCACTCCCGTTCCAGATGTACATCTTGTAAAACACAACGGATTACTTTTGTGGTCGACGTTACATTAATTCACAAACATTGATCCAGAGAACTTTTACGTTGAGTCAGATGATCGTCGTTGATGGTGCAGAACGTTGTATCATGCTATATGTTTAGTGTTGTAAAAGTCCTATATACATTGTGTCTGTATTTTTTTAACATGAGTTGAGCACTTGTTGTACAGATATAACTACCAGTAAGTTGGTTTTTAAGATGTTCAAACCCACATACACCAATGATGCAAATACGGCTATATTTGCGATTTTAAAAATTATTTAAGTTGGATGATAATCGCATTGTAAAATGACGTAAGTACGACGATTTGACACTTGTAAAATGGTATAAATACAAAGATTTGCATGTTGCAAAATAGTGGAAATACGAAGATTTTCATGTTGTAAAATAGTTCAAATACGACGATTTTCCACTTGTGAAATTGGCATAAAAACGAAGATTTGAGTGTTGTAAAATATTGCAAATACGACGATTTGCAACTTGTGAAATGGTATAAATACGAATATTTACAAGTTGTAAAATGACGCAAATACGACACTTTGCATGTTTTAAAATAGTGCAGATACGAAGATTTGCATGTTGTAAAATAATGCAAATACGGAGATTTGCATGTTGTAAAATAGTTCAAATACAAAGATTTGCATGTTGTAAAATAGTGCAAATACAACAATTTGCATGTTGTAAAATAATGCAAATACGGAGATTTGCATGTTGTAAAATAGTTCAAATACAAAGATTTGGATGTTGTAAAATAGTGCAAATACAACAATTTGCATGTTGTAAAATAATACAAATACGAAGATTTTCATGTTGTAAAATAACGCAAATATGAAAATTTGCACGTTGTAAAATCGTACAAATACGAAGATTTGGATATTGTAAAATAGTGCAAATACAAAATTTTGGAATTTATAAAAGTATTCAAGTTCGGACGATTTGGATGTTTTAAATCATGACGAATTGAACTTTCTAAAATGAAGCAAGCAGTATGATTTAAACATAAAAAAGTTATTCAAATAGATGGCACTATATTTTGCACTTAACACAAAAAGTTGATAAGGCTTTTTGCAGTTTTAAACACTTTACCACCCACAATATATATTTTGTTTGAAGCGAGTTATTTTTTTGTTGTACATACATTTTTTGCATGTTAAATAATACATCTCAAGTCGAGCATCCGAAGGAACATCCCATTAGACAAAGTGAAAATGATTTTCGTATTTTTTCACTCACTCTCTCTCTCTCTCCCTCTCGTGTACCTACTACTAAAATGCTCTTGAATTGAAATGCTATGAACAAAAAAAAGGGGGAAAAATAATATGAAAAAAAATAGAAGGAAGTGAAAAAGATTTGAGGTCAAATACTTCCCTTTTCTCTTTTCATCTCACACTGCAATGCATTCAGCAGCCCGTCATCCCGACAAGTTCTTTTATCCAATCATGCCACATCCACTCCTGGCATTTCATATCCAAGAACAACGAACCACTCATCACTTCATCTCCAATTTTTCATCCCAGAATCCATAAGACTACACAGAAAATAGAGCCTACTTCAGAATTTAGATTATAATAGTTTTTTTTGGAGAAAGAATTAACTCATTTTTTTTAGAGTTTCCCCCTTCCGTCCTTCGCGTACAGAATACACAGAATAAAAAAAACACTTGAGAGCTTCTTCAATCCTTCACTATTTTTGCTGTTTCTCATTTTAACAATACTTCCCTCTAACGCAACGTGATATCTGAGTGAGTATCTTGTTATCTGTGGATAGAAGCGAGACCATTAGTCAAGCAATTCAATGACGCTTCAGTCTTCGTATCTATCTTTTAGGTGCAAAATAGCCCTTCTTATTTTTTTACGAATAGTAAAAAGTCCTATCTACATCAGCGCAAGCTAGAATGAAAAATGTTTATTTTGAACCTATGCCATTTGGCCCATGTGGGCAGTAACTTCAATTCTTTGTAAATATGACAATAACCATGCAATAATGATTAGAAAAGTGTTAAAATTACTTTTTGGAAAATAAATGTAGATAGATCTTTTTGTACCGTTCAGAATAAAATCCACCAGTCTATTTATCTTCTATTATGCTCTCTCTCTCTCTCTCTCTCTCTCTCTCTTCGCAATTGAATCTTATTCTTATTTCATCCGCGTGAAAAGTGAAGATTTTTCAATTTTTTTTTCCGTTAGAAATGAAACATAAAATGGATGAGGATTTAAGACCTGTGGTAGACCCACAAAACTCGCACAGTATGAATGTAAAAGGGTGCAGATAATATAGAAATGCACTTTAATTTTTTACGAAGCTCGTTTTAAAAAAATATATATTTTTATACTTTATTACACTCTTTCCGCTGGATGATAAGTCTGTCTTTTCCCTCTATATACATGTGTTTCTTTTCCATAGTCCATCCTCTAGCACACCACGGATACTAGTCTATAGCTTTCTAATAAATGCGCATTAAATAATCATTAAAGCTTTCAACATGAGCTAAAACAATAATCTGAGCAGTGAAATAATGGATTATTCATCATATCATATCTAGGTACGTATAGTTGTAAAAGTCATAAAATATCCCCATCAGACATCTCACAAATACGAACGAATAATGTCGAAAATGGCATTTTTTTTATCAAAGAAAAATTCAATAACTGTTATTTATAGGAAGTTAAAAAGTGACTGTGTGGGAATAAAAAAAACGGACCTAATGCTCTTTTCCCCCCACCAACACCAACCCACACTATTGCCAAAAACAAAGCCAAAGCCAACCATGCCAAAAACCATTATTTAATAGCAAGTTGAGAATACTGAAATCCGAGTCATAAATTACTCTTCTTCATTAAACTAAAATAAAGCAAACCTCAAGACAATAAGAGAAAGGCAGAATAAAAAATTGCAGTAAATACTATAAGAATACGCAAGTCACGATCCAATCACAGCACTACCACCCACCCGTAGAAAATGAAATCAGAGAAAGTAGAAAAAAACCCACACAAATCTTTACACCAGGGCCGGATAATGTGGCCAGCGCAGGCAGCCCCCGCTGCTTAAATTTTAAAAAAATATGTAAATGGAACATTTTGAGGTTTCCAAAAATATGTAAAAAAAAAAATTATATTTTGACTTTTCAAAAAACATGCAAATAATTTTTTCTGAAATTTCAAAAACATGGAAATCAAACATTTAACGCTTTTCTCAAAACATGAATGTAGAACATTTTGCATTTTTCTGAATCA